>MU130697.1:0-120159 GCA_015039465.1 Phlegmacium glaucopus
CTAATGGTTAGGCTATGAATAGACAATAAAACGGTACAATAAAGGATAAGAAAATGCGAGCACAATGCTCGTGAAATCAAGAATATATTGGCGGCGGTGTGGAATGCACCGCAGGCCATTGCGAATAACAAAACGGTAATCAGAAAGGTGAAATTGTACGTATTTACGGAGACGATGGCGTTTCCATTTTGGGCGCTTATAGGTTTCGTAGCGTATTTGCTTGTTATATTTCAATACAACCATCTATGTAGTCAAACATTATGTTTAACAAAGGAAGAACTGATCTGGGAGATCAGTGAGAGTGAAGGGAAAGATGTGGGCAGTAGTTTGGGCAAAAACCCAAAGGGTTTTTAGACCGAAACAAGGGTCCTGATCTATGGAAAAACAAATCTAAGATGAGCTGTGATGGGTGCCCAAGCAGCATAGCAATCTAAGATAGCTGACATAATCGAAGACAGATTGCGTTGAGTCACGGAAAAAGTTTGGTGAAGTGAAAAGTGAAAGGTAACTATTGTAGTGAAGAAAAAATTGCTGCGAAAAAGGGAGTGGAGGGTGGGTGAAAAGAATGAGCTGCTCAGATGACGAGCAGGGAAATCCGGTCCAATGTTGAAGGTTGTGGTCATGAACCAGAGAAGCCGGTCACATGTCACAATCCTTATCTCCACATAGACCAAATTCTATGTTCACGCTCGTTCCTCGCGTTCGCTTAGAATAAAATTTCTCATCCTGCGAAGGGATTGATTTCTTCTCAGCCATCGAGTCTGAGGCTTTCCTGCTTGGCTTGAACTTGGTTCTGCAGGAGCTCCAGAGGTCTTGTCGCCAGCGTAGGAAGAATTTTACTAGCACCTAAATTTTATTTATGGCACCGACACTACTTATGTAATAATTTCAGAATATATTACATAAGTATCTGGCACGTGTGGCAGACGCGTCTCCTCTCCTAATACTCTTTCATCACATCCAGACTATGGCAGGATTAGAACGTCTAATACCATACGTTTACCATGAAAAACAGCAGCAAGGGTCTATGTTATGTGCTCAACACGCTCTGAACTCACTCCTTCGTATGTCTCATAAGTTTTTCTATCCTGTTGCTTTCTTATTCATATTTCTCCAGAGGACAACTATGTACGTTACTCGACGATTTCAGCATAGGTTTATTGACTGACGCCGAATATCAAAGTTTGCTGCTTCTGATCTATCGGATATTGCGCGTGGTCTTGATCACTTGGAAGAATCTTATGACGATAACAACACGGGAAGCTCGAGCACAAACATGGATGATACCGGTAACCATCGCATTGTCTATCTGCTGCCTGAACCTTGACATTCTATAGGCTTCTTCTCTGTTCAAGTCTTGGACAAGGCATTGACAGTCTGGGGATTAAAGTAAATATTTCCCCTTTCAAGGACAGAAGAATTCCTCAAACGCCCTGATATAGTCTCACAAGATGGCGCAGTCAAGATCTGCGCAGATATCAAGACAAGCCACAGTATGTATGGCATTTTCTTCTACTCCTTCTATTTACATTATATTCGTGATCAAAGGACACAACTTGGTTTCATCCTCAACCTGCAACAACATTGGTTTACTTTACGTCGCTTCGGGAATGCGAGCGCAAACGTCGACCAAGACGAAGGCGATGGTCATTGGTTCAATCTCAACTCCTTCCTCCCTCAGCCTGAATGGGTGGGCAAGCTATACCTTGGCATGGTTCTGCAACAAGCAGAGGCCGAAGGTACGCTCTCAGAATGCTATTTTTCTGACGGTTTGGTTAATGTCATCCATCCAAGGTTACTCCGTTTTTGCTGTGACTCAAGCCGACCCAGATTCACCCTTGGCACTTCCCCGCACTGAGGCAGACATGATCGCCTCGACCCTTCCCGAGCCTACATCCGCATCAACCATCTACCCAGAAAGATCTCTCAGATCCCATCTTGAAGAACCCCGGTCGAGAGAATCTTCTGATCATGTTGAAGGGCATGAAGGTTTCGAGGATGAAGATTACCAACTTCAAGCAGCTCTACAAGCCTCGTTGATGGGCAACAATCTAGATCAACCACCATTTTCACCTTCTCGATATATTCCCACCCCTCAACCAAGTATGACGAAAAATTCCTCACCTCGCTCACGCTCTGGTTCTGCCGATCTCGAGTCGGGATCGCACGCAACACCGCCAACGCAACACATTGGCGGGAGTATGCCGCTGCCTGGACACGCAGACGTTGATCCAGTTGTGGCGAGCGCCGAGAGGAATAGGGTGCTATTACAACGAATGAAAGAGGAACAAGAATATGCCCAACGGGAGGTATGGTCTGGTGCCGATTTGACTCCAGAGGAACAGATTGCGCTTCAAGCAAGAAGAGAACAACGACAAAGGGAAGAACAAGAAGAAGCAGAAGCTATTCGGAAAGCTATTGAAGAAAGTAAGGTGCTCGCGCAGCGGTCACACCTTGAGGCTGGGGAGGACACTGACCACGATATGAATGCCGAGGGTTCGCATACGTCTATAGGTTTTATCGACGGGAATAGAGTCTATGATGATGATGACGCTGAGCTGCAAGCGGCCCTCAAAGCATCCCTCGAGCGTATACCGCCCGTCTGGCACCCTGCGCCCAACCACCCTCCCTTGCAGCACCCATTACCCCCTTCAGACGTCGAAGATACAGAATCAATAATCTCGGATACGGCAAGTGCAGCAGAAGAATCTACATCCGAAGTATCCCCAGCTGTCAGCCTTGACGAGATTCGGAGGAGACGGTTGGCTCGTTTTGGAGTACAACCGTGAGGCAGTTGAATATATTGTTAATTAAAATCCACTTGTCACTTCCATGGATATAGACATAAAAATATTATAGTGTGTATGTGTAGAATATAGTACTAAACGTGCAAAAAAATTGCGGAATTAAAGAAAAAATGCAAACCTCTCGTATTTACATAACGAGGTTAAATGATGATACAGGAATGATTTATGCGACTTACTGCAGTAATACAAATGGAGTGTGATGCAAGATAATAAAGAATGTAAGAAATAGCAATAGACTATCCGTTACATCCCAGAGTACAGCGATGTTTCAGGGGCCATGGGCATGTAAGGATCCGTTGGGTCGTTTTCTTCTCTTCTCATTTGGCGTCGAGTGGCAAATCGCAGATACTGCGAGAACCGACCTCTACTCATACGTGCTCGTGGCGATTCATCAGCCTCCTCAGCATCTGAATGGCCAGAAAGCATGTTTTCCAATGCGAGGAAATCTGATTTTAACATATAGACATAGACTGAGAATTTTGTTCTTCACAAAAAGTGATGATAACTTACCATGTCGACAAAGCGGGCAAGAACTAGATAGTTTAAGGAGCCAAGGGTCGACGCATTGCTGATGGAAAGAATGCTTTCCTTCGCATGGCAAAAGCCGTATATCGTCTCCTTCTTCAAAGTCTACGATGCAGATAGGACAGATTTCGCGACCAATAGAAGCCGGAACCACATCGCCCCCACGGCCCCGATCAGCTGCTTTTGAAGATATATCGCATGAAGGCCCTTCTCCAACATCGTGCGACCGTCCGTCCGGTAATAAATTATTATTTCCCAGAGAAGAGCTTTCGGGTGTTTTTGAACTTTCGATGTTTCCTGATTTGGGTCCGGTATCCGTCGGGTATGTAGCTGTTGCATTCGGGCCATCATAGCTGCCATCGTGTGGCCCTGCCGTTGCAGGGATGATAACCGGAGGTTCAGGAAGAATACTCTCATCCATTGGCTTTACATTTTCCAACTCCAAGCCGGATGCTGGAGTTTGTCTTTCGGGGTCTTTATTTGCTGAAGCCGTGGGTTGGGTTCCGAATTTCACAATGGGGAAAGTATCGAGAATTGCACGCGTCAACCCCCTTGCACGACCTTGTGGCACTCCATTATCGCCCATGCGTGCTCTAGGCCCATATCTCTCAGGGTGGCGAATGGCTCTAATCGCCTTTGAAGTCAGAGGTAAGTCAAAATGGATGTGGATGTAGGAAGAAAGTTACCCCGGAAATGATAACAATGCAGAATAATGCTGAGACACAGCCCGTTATTGCATATAGGACAATCCTAAACATAATTAGACGCGCGAAGGGTTCAGACAAGATACTAGGAAGACGAACATGGCAAGCGCAGTGTTAGGACCAGAAGTCCCGGCAGTCATGCTTTGAGTAGCATCGGTAGGAGTTGAATTATTTCCATTACTGTCCGTAGCGTTATAAGCTTGTAAGACGGCAAGCAAATACCCTTGAGAGGTGGGATAGTTCATGTTGAGCGAGTGAAAAATGTCGGATGCGGAATCATTGAGCTGTTGCGAGTCGTACGCAAAACGGCTTTCATTTGGAGGACTGAGTTGACCAAACTGGTATTCAATGAGATGCGCACTTGTCAAGCTCTTGGTTGAGAATATGTCAAATACTTGGTCGAACGATTGCGGATCTGAGTATTGAGGATTGATGACACAGGCTAGAGAATATAGCGAGTAGAGGAGCTGAAAGAAGTAACCCGCTCGAGATATTAGCTGAAGTTTGTGTAAAGTGCACTCACTGCAGAGACAGCACCTTTGTCACGAGCAAGGGTAAAAATGTCTTCATCCATTGACGCGGTCGAGGCATTGCGATCGCAAGAAACAAGGGCTATCCAAGGAGTATTTGCTAGAATGATAGTCAGGAAAACGATGGAAACCCGCCCGCAAGGACTCAACTAGGTGGGGTGATATTGTTGGCCATTTCCTCTGAGAAATGGACCAGGACTCCCTACAAGACGTAAAGGGAGGATTCATCAAATGATATTTTCCTCACCTTGCTAATTCCTGTGCTGCCACTGCCTGCTAGTTGGTATGATACATGCTCCGAGTACGAACTGGGAGGACATGTTGGCTAACGACCCTATACAAGGGGGGAAAGAACAAACCCATTTGAGTACCACTGGAGATTGAGGTTGGATATATCTGTGACATTAAGACCACCAGCAATAGCATCTTGAGTGGAATTTGTTGGTAACGCTGGGACATAAGCATTGACCAAGAGACCAAGATAAAAGACCAGAGAGATTGGGAGGAACATAGAAGAGGATCAAGGAAGCTTGGGAACGATGCGGGGTAACACGGGGAGGGAGTACTATTGATCATGTGACTACTTTCTACCTAAACTATTCATTATCTGTGCCAGAGATATTCGATTTGAAGAGTTGGCTCCCTCGTTCACATGCATGGCTTCAGCATATCTAACATACACACGTAAATCCAAGTTCAGAAATCATATATTTCTTACTCACAGTAACTTGTACCGAACAAGCTCCTCCTCCATCTCCTCGTTTCTCAAACGTTGCTTGACCAATTCATTCTGCAGTTGATCCATCAGTGTTAATCACAGCATCATGAGGAAACACGCACCAATACTTCTACATGTTCGCCATTTAATTGAGCAAGGTTGTTTTCTAAGCTCTTCCTGCAACAATCCATCAGTCATATGTAATACACCGACCTGTGTGAGGACGCACACTTGGCTGGACAGCATACGATTACTATTGCGTAATTCATCCACCAGGACTGTATGCTTGTTGGTTTCACGCTGACAAATTCTTCAATGCCAGTTAATTAAGACATAATCATACACCGTACCAAGAGGTCTTCATACTCATGTCGATAGCAATCCAACATGAACGGTGTTATTCGTAGTCCTGCTGCTTCTTGTACGAATTCATCAACTTTATATTTGGGAACATCGACTTGTTTTTCAATTTGATCTTCCCCGTCTTCAATCTACGGGTGCCATATCATTATCACCTCTCAGTAGGCATGAAAAAACGTACAATGTAACAGTCAAGTAGCTTTGTGTTCATGAAAGTCAGAATTTCATCGAATTTTAGGCTAAGAAGCGTGTCTTCGTTTTTCTTCAGGAGCATGACACTGTAACCGAAGATCGCTTCGATACCATTAGCTAGACAGTTGTCGTATATTCGAAAAACAATCTCGAGAGGGAACCTAGACAACCAACTGTAAGTGTCAAGCTGATTGAAAGAGTACACACACCGATAACTGAATAATGTCAGAAACCATTGCGAACAAAACATAGTTGATTTAATTCCTTGGCGCAAGAAATGGATATGAAGAACTGGTAATAACTCTTCAATAAGTCGATCAAACTAGATGGACAAATGAGTTGTAGAACAGCGTCCCTGCTTGAATGGCCTACTTGGAACTGATGAGCTTAGTAGGGACCATCTACAGTTCAAAACCCCTTCGAAACTCACAAGGCGTAATTGTAATTTGGGCATTTCTGGTAGAAAATGGCCTTGCAGATCGTATACTGACATTAACCTGACGAGGAGAGCAAACGCCTCCTCATCTGGCATCTGAACCTCCCGATTAATAACCAGGTTCAGCTTTCATACAGCAACAACCCCTACATTCAATAGAAGGATAGCGACGATGAAAGGCAACCCTTGGCAATAACCAACTTTAGGATCATATCTGAAATCGCAGTTAATACTATAGTAGATGCTTGATAGCTTGTTGAACGAAATACAGTGAGTAAGCCTTGAGGACGTTGAAGAGGTTTTCTTGCCCGATACCTTGCCCATCAGTAAAGAAGTCATGATGGGGAAAGGTCCTATCAAAACATAAGTCAAACATCGAAAGGACGGCTGCTTGATATTACCTGCCAAGATCTCGGACGATGGATTTTTCATGTATACTGTGCTCTTTCAAAAGTCCAAGATATGTCCTTTCGAGTTCGGGGTCCTTCGATGCGGCCCTACATATGAAAAAGGTTGACACGGTGCGTCGAGTGAGAGAAACGTAACCATACTTACATGTGTTGCCACATCATCCCTCTAAGTGTGGCAGGAATACCCTTCTGTATCGCTTTCGCCAATTCCTCAGGTTTATCAGAAGCGAATCCGTGATAATCTTAGTTATCCTCAATTAAACCGAAAGATGAGCAATCCAGACACAAACATACCAGATATAACCGCACCCCAGAATTCTACGTGAAATGAGATGATGAAGCGGATTATGAAGGCGACTGGTACTCACCCCAATCAATGCTGGTTTCGGTCTGGTTATGGTCTTTAGTTTCTTTCTCTTGCAAACGCGCAAATTCTTCCTGCAACTTCGTCTGACCGTCAACACTTGCTCTGGCCGCCTTTCCGTTGTGCTCCTGGAAGTCAAATCGAGTTATCAACAACGATCCATTTTTCTCATGCGAGGAGCGAATAGTCGTCGTAGATGCCGTCTTTCTGTGCGACCTTGGCGGTATTGACAAGTCTTGTGGTGTAAAGGAGAGAGAAGCAACCCTCGATGGACTGGTGGTATTGATACCAGCTTGAGGTTGTGGTGAATATGATTCGGGAATTCCTGGTTGAGTAGTCAATGCTGCTGGGGAGAAGGAATCGTCGTGACTGGTGGTATTGATGTCATCTTGAGGTTGTGGTGAATATGATTCGGGTATTCCTGGTTGAGTAGTCAATGCCACTGAGGAGAAGGAATCGTCATCGAGAGCGATATCATTAAATTCCGATCCTGCAATAGAGTCCCGTTCGCTGGGTAAAGACTTTTGGCTGAAGCTTTGATTGACATGGGGAGACCGTAAAGATTCTAGTGAGTCCAGAGCGGTATGCGCTGTGATCACAGAAGGTAACTTGAACGTAGACTGACTTGCATTCATTGGGAGTCAAGGTCATATGGTGACAATTGGCAATGCCAGGCCCAGGTGATAATATTTTACCGAGGACTGTGATGGACGTCTGAGAAGGGCCTGCTTCAAGTAGTAAGTAACAAAGGGGTCCATCTCAATTATGTAATTGTATGGGTACCTAGCAGGACTAAGTAAGGACTCGAAAGAGAGGATAGGCAATATATATATGTAACTGATCGTATGATATCGTAACAAAAGAGTATAAATAATTAAATATGTAATCTGTAGTTTGTAGAGTCTGTAGAATGAAAAGGATTAAGAGCTGTAATCGGATTCTGAACCTGAGGATCTTCGTCGAGGAGTCGGGGGGATATCGTGAGGCATCAATGGGTCGTCCGATTGAACATTGAGATTTTCCAGCTCGAGTAAACAGTTTCCGTCTTTCCAAGATTCAGATTTCTCATGAGCCCGAATGATTTTCCAGCCAAGGTAAACAGCACAGGTTCCACAAGTAATCTCTTGCATGGTATGAGCGCCAGTCGCCATTAATTGAACCCCTGCCTTTGCAAGAGTAACATTATACCTTTAATAAATGGATGTCAGACAAGGCAATCGCGAGATTAGATATATAATGACCCACGTTTCTGTAAACAAAGAGGCCTTGCCCGAAAATCCTCTAAAGGCTCGGGAATCGGGAGGTATCTAGGATTATGGGGAGTAAGGATTATATCAACACGATGCAATACTCCACTCACGGACGATAAGGGAAGAAGAACGTTGTATGAAGAGATACAGGTCCCACAATTTTTACAAACAAGTGAACGGGGAATTTTTGGAAGCGGCCGGGATATGCGTCGAGATTCGACTGGAACGGCTGGGAGTTTACGGGGGGTAGACTCGAGTCTACCCGTGGAAGGGGTATCGTTGCAGTCGTTCGTCATAGCAGTCGTAGAGAGAGGACCGCAAATCCGATTCTTTAGTACATAGTGTTACGTAATATAATAGACAAGGTGAGCAATGCACTAGAAGAACAGCTTTCATCATGATGGCTAACTTCGTAATATGTTCAGCACAAAAAGTGCTTCTACCTGACAATAACGAGCCTAGACCTGCAACTATCGTCATCGATAAGCATTCCGGACAGATCGTCCAAGTTCGACAAGGTCAACTGACCCACGAAGAACTTGGACTGGATGGAAATGTTGAGTGGATTGAAGCAGGAAATAACATTGTCTTACCAGGACTGGTGGAGTGCGTTCTGCTTGAAACTGGGATCTAACAAATATCTCATCAGTCGGTACTTAGTGCCCATGTTCATCTCAACGAACCGGGGCGCACAGCCTGGGAAGGATTTTGGACTGGAACCCGTGCAGCGGCCTCTGGAGGAATCACAACCCTGGTAGATATGCCACTCAATTCCCTGCCGCCAACTACTACTGTTGTCAATCTTGATTTGAAAAGACAAGCCGCCCAAGGTCAATGTCACACAGATGTGGCTTTTTGGGGAGGTGTTATACCGTCAAACAAGGTTTGCTGAATGTACTAAAGGTTGGTCTAATCCATGACGTCAATCTTTACCAGGATCATCTCAAAGAGTTAGTGAAAGCCGGGGTACGAGGTTTTAAATGTTTCCTAATAGAGAGCGGCGTGGATGTAAGTGTTCCTTCTCACTCGACTGTAATTTATTTAATTTTGCGTCAGGAATTTCCATGTGTCGATGAGGCATTTTTGAGGTCTGCCATGAAGGACTTAGAGGTAAACCGTCGAGTAAATATCTCATTGGCGAAACTCAACCTTTTTGCTTGAAATACTAAGGACGCTTCAAGCGTCTTGCTATTTCATGCAGAATTGGGAGACAGTATTGTCCTTGATGAGGCCGAAGCACTGGACTCCAGACAATATTCTACCTTTTTGGCCTCACGTCCCCAGACACTTGAAACAAAGGCTATCTCACTTGTAATCAAGTTACAAAACGCCTTCCCTACTTTGCGATGCCATATCGTTCATCTATCGGCGGGTTCTGCTCTTCCGATGATACGTGAAGCACGATCTATGGGGGTGCAGCTCACCGTAGAGACATGTTTCCACTATCTCTGCCTTTCGGCCGAAGACATCCCAGATGGACATGCAGAATTTAAATGTTGCCCTCCTGTGCGCGAGACGACAAATCGAGACAAACTGTGGGATGCATTGATAGATGGCTCGATTGATTGTGTCGTATCGGATCACAGTCCTTCTACTCTAGAGTTTAAGTCCTTGGAGACAGGTGACATCATGGCTGCGTGGGGTGGAATCAGTACTCTTGGGCTCGGCCTGAGCATATTGTGGACTGAGGGTAGAAAGAGAGGGGTGACAGTGGGACAAATAGTCAATTGGATGAGCAGGAAGACCGCAGAACACGCTGGATTACAGCACATTAAAGGCTCGTTGAAAGTTGGGTGGGATGGCGATTTAGTCCTCTGGGACGAGGAGGCAGAATTTGAGGTAATGTGCTAGACCTTGGACCGCGCTACGAGCTGAAAGAATATTCTGCCTGCCACAGGTCACAAAAGATTCATTACATTACAAGAATAAGATATCACCTTACGAAGGTATGAAGCTGCGTGGCCGTGTTGAACAGACTTATCTTCGTGGTCAGAAAATTTATGATCGTGTAAGTGGATTTAAAGGGATGCCTCCCGTAGGAAGGCTCCTGTGAGCGAGATACTATATCACATTTTCGTGATGTACATATACTATTAGGGGACCAATCAAAGAGTACCTAGAAGCGGCTGTCAGTAAATAAATAATAAATAATTATTGCATGACCGTCATGTTCTCTCCGCTCCGTGGACCACTGTGGTCCCGCTCTAGGACAATTCTGAACCCAAGCCTATATCGGAGGCAGACGCGATGGTTACGGACAATAGGATCTCCAAATAATGGCGGATATTCCGGCTGGAGTAAAACAAGTCCTTGTGTCTTCTACACCACATGCGCGGTAATACTCGGCGCATCGTGCTTCGTTACATACCAAACCTCACAGCCATTCAGACATAGTGTACTTGCAGTTGTGCGATGCTCTAGAGTCGCCGGTCATTGTCTCTTTTATGTCATAAGGTCACTAGGAACTGACGCGGTTGTTTATGCAGGTGCCGCCATACTCAGCGCGATCGACTACAAAATCACTATGCTGAAAGGTTATGAGACACCAAATATGGAACATGATGCTCATTCGAAATGTCATACTCGGAGTGCGAAGAGAGTTCTGAAAGCATTGCTTGCTAACGGAGGTTCGTAATTAGTTGGAGCCATTCATCCTCAAGTCATCGCGTTTTGGCAGGAGTTTTCATAAAAATGGGACAGCATATGGCGACCTTGGTGGTCCTTCCCGTAGAATGGACTAGTACCATGAAAGTCCTGCAAGATAGATGCGAACCAACGCCATATAGTGCCTTAGAAGATCTATTTCTTGTTGACATGGGCGTTCCGATCACGGAATTGTTTGATGATTTTGACCCAACTCCTATCGGCGTCGCAAGTTTGGCGCAAGTACATGTTGGACATCATCGTGCTTCCGGACAGAGAGTTGCCGTGAAGGTGAGCCTTTTTTTATTTCACCATCGTCGATATCTCAAGAAGTAGCTCAGCTTCAACATCCTCACCTTGCAGAATTTTGCGACATTGATATGGAAATGGTGGACGTCACTCTTGGTTCGTCTTTTCACATGATTATTTGATACTTCTCCATTTTTGAAACACCATGGCAGGTTGGATCAAGTATTGGTTTCCTGAGTTTGAGTTCTCATGGCTAGCTGTAAGCTTAGTGAAGTGTTTCTTGTTGTATTGCTGAAAATTTCTTAAAGGAAGAAATGCGCACAAATTTGCCAAAAGAAATGGATTTCATTCACGAAGCTTCCAATGCGGCTCGAACTGCTGCGGATTTTAAAGATGTTCGGACGTCTTTATATATACCCAAAGTGATAGTTGCGACTAAGAGAGTCCTTATCATGGAATATATTCAAGGAGGTCGAGTTGATGACTCGAAATATTTGGCGGATTGGAATATTGACCGCAATACGGTGGCGGTAGAACTATCTCGAATCTTCAGTCGGATGGTCTTTATCAATGGCTGGTTCCATGCAGTGTGTTTTTACTTATTGCTGTGGCGTTTGGTTCCTATGGTTAATTGTCTCTAGGATCCGCATGCAGGTAGCCTTTTCACATTTGACGATCTTCTAATGACTTACTCTGTTGCATGAAGGCAATTTGTTGATACGGCCTGCACCCACCACTTCAAAGTCTCCGTATGACTTCGAAATCGTGTTGCTGGACCATGGATTGTATTTTGATCTAAATCCGCAACTACGTGCGAATTACAGCAAACTCTGGCTTTCTCTCATGCAGTCCGCCTCGCCAGCTACTATCGCTGATCGTCGAAAGTATGCGGAGTTGGTAGGGAACATCGGGCCTGATCTCGTGAGGACAGACGTATTGCTCTTATCGCCGCTTATTCTAAATCTCATTAGTATCCTGTTTTTGAAGCCGCGATCACGGGCCGAATTGCATTGGAGGGAAGCTGGGAAGTAACGCAAGATTCTGCTTTTCGTCGTGCTTCAAGTATAATTGACATGGTCTCCCAAACGGAAGAGGAGAAAGATTTCATGCGGCATGCCGTTAGGCACGAGGGCGTGCTGTTATCCTTGCTGGATGTGCTTCGACGTGTTCCTCGTAGGGTTCTTATGGTGTTGAAATTGAATGACTTGACTCGGTACGAACGTTATATGCCTTTTCTTTATTATTTTCTCATTCTTACCACAGGAGCCTGGATCAAGCTCTGATGACTACTCATTCCAGCGTATGCAACTTCCCTTTTCCTGGAATGAGTCTCTATCTAACAACGCTGAAAGGCCCGAATCTTCCTCGTTACTGCTAAATATTGCACATATGCGGCCTGGCGAGAAGAAAGACAGCGGTTGATAGATGAAGTGCGAGAGCACGGGCTCCTGTCGTCAACGCTCTTGTTCAGTTATTTTTCTGGCTGGTGGTAGGTCTTACTTCACAAACGCCAATTTATTTACTAACACAACCAAGGAGATATCAAAAGTCCTACGCGCAGCTTTCTGTCATCGAAGCATTCTTGGACTTCAAAGCATTTGTGAATAAAGAAAGAGCATGGGTAGAAGCTTCGCTATCTAGAGGTCTTAAGGGAGCCCACGCAGCTTTTGGGGCACATGTAATAGTAAATTAGAAATACAATAGTGATATATGTGTGCATACTTAGAGCCATCATTTCTTCTTTTGCGCCGAGAAAAGCCTGTCAATCGTGCTTGCACTCTCTCTTAGAGCTTCCCACTGTAAAATTAAAATATGTGAACTTAAATGATGAAGAAATGGCGCAAATGTCTTGCCTGGTCCAATGTTAACGATATCCCCTTCTTTCCAGGTTTTTCTTGACCATCTGCGCCATAAAATTCGCGTATATCAAGCAATGGAGTACCTTTGAATGATCGCACTGTAGCGCGTTTCTTTTTGCCAAGGTCGATATATTTCTCTCCGTCTGAACTCGTTAGAAGAGTTTTGCCTTGATGCTCCTTGCTTACTCCCGATACCTCCTGTAAGCTATGAGATATGGATAGGGAACATGAAATCGAGCATACAGAGCCGCATGCAACCTCTTCTGTTTTGACTTTTTTGGTAATTTGTTCATCTGACTGGAGAAGGGTCAGGCACCTCGGTTGGAATGGTTGAGGAATTGGCATACTCTGTCCAACTGTCTTTTCTTTGATGTGATAGATGGACCTTCAGAAACTGCATCACTCCCAGAAAGCTCCTCCTCGTCTTTGATAGGCTTGGATTTGGGCATTTTGACTCTTTGAGATTGTGGAAGTCGCGTTCAGTGTCACAGACGCGTTACTGCGTGGTTTGAGTGACGATGGTCACAACCGTCTTACGTCGGCTATTGCCTTCCTTTTGGCGCTCCTCAAACTTGTTTCTTCATCGTCGGCCTTTGCACTAATTCTGCTGACCATTTAAATCATCGACTTCATTTATCGGTGGCATAGCCTCTGAAAATGAAGATCCCTCCTAAAACAAAGAAAGCTATTCCACCGGTTTGTTTGGGGTTACGTCTTCGCATGCCTTTATCATACTGAAGTTATTTTACAGCCAACCCAACTCGCTGATCTCATAGTAAAACTCCTTAATGCTACAAATGAGCAATTACCTACCATTTTGAAAGCGGTCGATTCTTGGAAATGGCCTCGTTCCGATCTCAATTCATGGATCAAAGTCCTCAACAAATTCGATGATATAATGGACGAAATCATCCGTGACTACGATGTTTCTAAACTGCAGTTGAACCCTTTCACGGAAAGTATAAAGGAGCTCCTCTCAGAGATCCTTCGTTTTGAGAGACTTCTTCTTGAGAATTCCACAAACAGGAAGACATTCAATTCTTACGATGTGAGACTCATATTACCACGTTGTGCTTTCTATCACTGATAAATCCTTTTCAGCGCCTGAATGGTTTACTGTCCACTTCAGATCTGGATATCCTCGTCTTGGCGCTGAACTTGCTGCTTCGTCCTTCACAGCAATATTCGGCCCAGCCTGCTGTTTCTCATGCGCTTAGCATATCTACTACTCGATTACAGTCCCTGGCTAAAAGGCTTCCCCACTTGCGGGAATATGGCATTGGTCTCGTGGATCTTGCAAGTAATAAAGGAATTGATGAATCTGAAGGAGTTCCTCCTGAAGCTCGAGAAGTTAGTTTCAGCTTCTATAGGACGGACATTACGGGCAGCGAACATGATAAAAGAGTTGATGAAAGCGCAGACGCCCCGAGCAGTTCTCCACGCCAAATTGCGACAGCAAATTCGAGTGCTGTTCACCTTCGACTTGATGAGCAGCAGGTCATCTCGCAACCTGTTATGAATGTACTGGCGGATGCCATTCAAACACACTCTATTCCTGAAAGCGAAACCTTTGAATTGCTTTGTCGGATTCGAGCAGCTGCATCTTTGTCGTCGAGTAAAAGGGCAGACCGAGAGAAACTAGTCATCATTCGCCTGTTGGCTATAGCTATCTACGGTCACACCCACTCGGAATCTCAAGCAACTTCAGCACTTTTCTTATACGAACCCGATCTCGTTGCTCATATTGCTGAACTGCTTCAAGTAGATCAAGGCATACCGATCCCCGTACAGACGGCAGCCATAGCAGCGTTAGATGCACTTGCGAGATACAAGAACAAGGTTCAAGAGGTTCTCACTGCCGTTAATGCAGGTGTTAATCATGGTATATTGATGGCATTGATGCGGAGCATGGTAACAGAAGTGGCGAATCCAGATTCATTTCTTCCACATGCATTTGTGGAGGCTTTGTTGTCGTTTATCACATACATTGCTTCACATGCCTCCGGGGGGAATATGGTTGTTGGAGCAGGTCTCATACCTCTTCTCATACAAGCCATCGAAAACAGGTCTCCGCTTCGACTCCCCGTTATTTCCAAAACAATGCAGCTTGTGGACAATGTCTTGTATAGTTTTACCAACGCTTTCTCGCTGTTCTGTGCTTCACGGGGCGTCGATGTCCTTGTTGAAAGAATTGAGGTATGTTGTTAGTATGTTTGGCATTTTCAGTTTATGAATTTCTTGACAGTATGAGATTGACTTGGACATCAAAGAATATGCCGTTAATTATCAACCTTGCGCAATTATCGGCACAGGTGGGTATCGTCAACTTTGCTCAGATCCTATCCCCTGACAGCTTTCTCTAACAGGAGAACTACCAATCCAACGCGTAGCGGTTCTCAAGCATATTCTTCGATCTATGCATAGGATGATGCAGTCATCTGGAACGGCAGAAGGCCTTCGTGGACTCATTGACATGTCGCTCCTCAGTTCGATCAAGAAGATTGTGCAGTATCGAGGTCTTTTCGGTGCAAATATATTTCCACTTGGTCAGTAAACCTCCTGCCTCCAGTACACATTTCTTATACCTCTGTGATAGCGGTCAACATCATGTCAACCTTTGTCCACAACGAACCAACGTCGTTAGCAATCATCCAAGAAGCTGGACTGCCTGAATTATTCTACAAAGCCATTGAAATTGGTATTGAACCAGCTATAGAAGTTTGTAACGATGTGTTTATGTCGCTAGTATTCTTAGCTAATACATGCTCTTCACAGGTTATACAGGCAATCCCGAATGCAATCGGCGCCTTGTGTCTTAATGAAGCAGGTCAAGCACAATTATCAAAGCGGCCAAGCATCATCCCAGCTATTCTTGCCATTTTTACTTCCGAACGACACCTCAAGGTTCTAATCGACAAGGAAAATGCTGTCATCATTGGGACTGCCGTTGACGAATTGATTCGTCATCATCCTTCGCTCAAGAGTTCCGTTTTCGATGCAATAAGGTCTACGCTGAGCAACATCGAGGATCTCGGAGCGTCTTTCGTTTGCCCGCCGGACATCAAGCAGTTTTACCAATTGATGCCTATCACGGGCGTTACGGATGATTTTTTGGTGGATGAGGATATCACTATGCAGGATGACCTGAGAGAAACCATCGAAGTGACTGAAGAGATCGCACGAGAACCACTGTTAGAAGCAGTAGATGAAGATAACGATGAAGACGACGTTACAACGAAAAGTCATGACAACACCGTAGTTTCTTTCATTGACATATTGGGACGCGTGGGTGGATTCGACATTCAACACTCTTTATACTGAAACTTGATTTTTAGTTCCTGGAAGGTTTCTTCCAACATTCGCCGCATTGCAGGGATTTCATTACATCAACGGATGGCCTCCAGCGGTTTGGAAGGCTGACTGGGCTTCCCTGCCTACCTTATGATTTTGCCAATAGTGTGGCTTCTGACTCGATGGTCCAAGTGTTGCGCACAATGACAGAAGTCGCGACTAGCGAGACACTGCTTCACCTGACGGATATAGTGAAGGAATCTCTTGATGAAACGAAGTTCTTCTGGGAGTCAATTCAAGAGTCGTCGAAACTGTTACCCTTCATCGATCTTCCACGTGAGATCCCAAATCTTCTTCGAGTGCATGAGTGTGAGTGCCACTGACCATTGAATTATATTAGTCTCAGAGTCAGCTACGGCCAATCAACGTTTCAGGAGCCTAGTATCTCTACACATTCGGATTACATTGCTTTCCGATGTCTTTGCCACGGCTAGAGCTGCAAATAGGCTAGTACAAACGCTTATGAACAGCACGCCGTTGCAAGTTCTGACCAACCTCGGTGCCCTTCATCGAGCAAGTATATGGGAGAATATTGCTCTAAATGTCGGATTGAGCTTGAAAGGCATCGAAGTTCAAGCCAGCCCAGGCTCATCGCCACTGGAGGGATCTCCTAATCGGACGATCCTGGATTTGCCGGATCCCGAAGCTTCAGTCACGGCTAATGGCGCAAGTGGTACCAATGGCATGAACACTACTACGCCCACTTTGAATCCTAGTGAGAACAATAGTGCTGTAAAGCATGACGGACCACGAGATTGGAACGCTAACTCTCTGAAGCACATCACTCAAGGCCTCCCCAATGCGCTGGCTCCCTTCTTCCAAGGTAATAAAAATTCTACGGCTTGCAAAGGAATTGCGTTTGTTGATTTGTTCTATCAGCCATGATCAAAATGTTCCACGCTCGACGCAACCCTGATTCAGTCCAAAAGAAGCAAATAACAGAGGCCTCCAAAGTCGTTGCTCAGATAATGTTAAAGCATCTTAGCCTCAGAGACTTCGGTAGGTTGCGTTGATCCACCTTTTCTGCGAGCGCTAATATTTGTACAGATGACAAATCTTCACTTTACAACTACTTCAGCCTCATTTTAGGATTATTCAATGTTCTCCTCGTCGATGGTGAAGAATGAGTTCATCTTTTTTTTAAATTTCAGCTACTAACAGACTTTCAGAACGGACATCAGCAAGTTCTCTTCACACTGTGCAACTTTTTGCTTTCTATCAAAGCGGCGGGTTCGAGGCCATTTTTGACATTTGTAAAATCCTCACCACGCAGGTCGACAAAATTGTGAAAATTGAAGACGAGCATCGCTCCGGGCTCCAAAAGAAGGAACTTTCGCACGCTTACAGTGCAATCAAAATCGCTTTGCACCTTCTCAACCCCATTGTTTCTTCCAAACCGCTTTTTGAATCCGGCCAAACGCTCCTGATTCTCACACGAGACAAGAAGGACACAGACCCTGATTACTTTGAGGCGCACAATTTCCTGGTTAAGCTGCGTTTCATTGTGTTACCAACAATTCGTGACCTCTGGGAAGCCCCATGGTTGATCCAAGCTCCCATTGGGATTAGCAGATACGTGGTGCGAACTGTTCTTGAAATCGCGAATGGAGAATATGAAGATTCGAAGAGCGATACTAATGGAGAGGTTGGCCCCGCCACTGCTGGACATCTGCCGCGTTCCACAGGACCTGACGAAGCCCGGATTCAATTATTGACAGACATGGGTTTCCCCCGATCGGCGGCGGAACGTGCTCTTACACGAACGCATAACAATGTTAATAGTGCAACAGAGCTATTACTTTCTCATCCTTTCCCGTTACCTCCGGATCCCGTTTCTGAACCTGCAGTAAACGCAATCGATGCAACCCCTGAAGATACTGAGGGTACGAGCGGGAGGGATGAAGAAAATGCAAACTCCCCGGTACCAACTGGGGAAGCCGATAGTCAAGCTCCGCAACATCCTTTGACCGATGGCAACGATCAGGAGCCTTCTAATCCTCTTCCCCTTGGAAAAACTACGAACGAGTGGCGGAAGGCACTGGATGAAGCACGTGAACCTTTGAGAGCAAGCATCAGTCGGCAATCGCTCCTGCTTATAGACGAACATTTACCTCTTCTATTCGATCTTCACATCGCTTTCACCAAAGGAGGTTCACACCAGCTACAAGCTGTCCGTGATCTCGTAGACGATATCAAAGTCTTTTCAAGGTTCGCATATGATGTACAGGAACAACCTCTGGCCAATCGCTGTCGACTCCTCGCCTTGGTTCTGTGTGAAAATCCGTCCTCCCTTGACAAAGACTTGAGGAACACACTCATGGACCATTTATTAGCTCTTTTACTTTCTAGTATCAACCCGGAACATCCTCCGAAATGGCTTGCCGCCCACCTGCTGGTTACTGAAGCTCTCCTTACTCTGTCAGACGAACCGCGTACTATCTCCCTACCGAAAGAAGATGAACCCATCGACATTAGTCCTATCCCAGTTGGCCCTCCTCGAGCAGAAGCCCGCGCTATTGTATTTGACTTCTGCTTTAGACTTCTCGCAATTGATGATTTGCCTGCCGATGAACTACTCTCAGTGTTGCGATTGTTCGTGTTGCTGACTCGTGATAGAGAAATGGCTGCTCAATTTGTCAAACGCGAAGGCCTCGTGTCACTCTTTAGACGCATCAGAAATTCAGCTGTGAACGGCGGTTCTTCATACGTTGCTACGATTCTTCGCCACGTTGTGGAAGATGTCCCGATAATCCAAAATATTATGCAGCAAACCATCAAAAGATACTTCACTCAACACAGGGCCAGGACCATTGACGTAAATAATTATGTTCGGAATTGCAGTGCCATCGCATTGCGTGACATGGATATTTTCATCGAGTCAACAAAATCTCTTTGCCACATGGAACAGCCGTTCTCATCCTCTCCACATATATCCCTCCGCGCTGAATCTCTCACTGAAACCAAGGCACCACAGTTGGATGTTGAGCCCTCGATGGACATGCAGGTAGACGTACCTATTATCAGCCCCTCAAATGCTCCCCAAAAAGCTGTTGAAACTGTTATTCATCTTCTCCTTGCTGAGCTCATGAATACCATGAAGATTATCAATGAAACACCAACCCCTCCAGCCAACGTCATCAGTAACCTGGGCTCCATCCAATCCGAATCCCTTCCGGCCGAGGGAATGCAATCCGACACTCCAATCCGTTCTAACGATGTGGTTGACTCTACGCTACCGCCCCCCATCGATGTCCACGACAAATACCAATATCTCTGTTTTACAATGCAGTGTTTGACCGAATTGCTCTTCTCTTATGACACCTGCAAAGTAGCCTTCTTGTCCTATTCAAAGAAGCGATCCCAACAGGGACATTCCAAAGACCAAGCAAACAAATTCCGAACTGTAACACTTCATTTCCTCCTCTCCGACCTTATAACCTATGGCACCATTAGTCCTTTGTCAGACGCAAAGCACCGTAACAAAGGGATGCTCTGCAGCTGGGCCATGAACGTGATTGGTGCTCTCTGTGTAGACACCTCTTATGCACAGGAAATGAAGGATATCTCGGCCGATCTGACAAATGTACGAAAGTTTGTTCTCGAAACGATCAGCCGTGCCATAAAGGATTTACCCCCCACGGAATCTACGGAAGCTAGATACGGACGATTACTTGCCCTCGCAGACCTATGTCATCGACTGCTTACTGTCCGTGTGAATCCCGCTTCCCGCAAACAGCAGGACGAAGTTCCGACTCACTTGGCAAAAATCATGCTTGAAAAGAACTTTGTTGCTATCCTCACAACAGCTCTTTCCGAGATAGATCTCAATTATCCAAACGTTCGCAATTTGGTTGCAGCTATTCTTCGCCCTCTGGAATATCTGTAAGTTTTCCATCATTATTTTTGAGCATTGTCTCACATGCACCAAATGCAGGACAAAGATTGCCATCAAAATGAGCAGAGCTTCCGGCAAGAACAAAGAAGATGTGAAGAAAGACACGAGCGTGTCATCTGGGTCAGAAGATGATGAAGAGACCATGGAGGATGGTGGCAGGGAGGAAACTCCGGACCTGTATCGACATTCAGCGCTTGGAATATATGCTGGCGTTAGCATTCTCTTTTTTCTTTGTCAGCCCGTGACTCATTTTTATTAGGAAATGGACGTTAGACACTATGAAGAGGATGAAGATATGGATGAAGAAGACGAGGACCAAGACGTTGAAATGGACTACGGAGACGAAACAGGAAGTGAGGATACATCCAGTTCAGGCTCAGATCATGAAGAGGGTGATCTGGATCATCGGACTCCGGACTCCGGAGAGGTTTGGGATGACGAAGGGGATGACGAAGAGGAAGATCTTGTTGAACAGCGCGACGAAGAGGAGGAGGAGGAGGAAGTCGGCGATGATAATGATGAAGGCGAAGAGGAAGAGGAAGATGAAGATATGATGTGGGAAGTGCGTTGGAATCCTCATCCGACTTCATTGATGATACTGAATTGCAGGTTACAGGATATACAGGAAGGGGAAGGTGCCTTAGGTGTGGCCCTAGAAGACGTTGAAAATGAAGCAGGCCACGGAGGTAATTGGCATTTTTCACGGCGGCCGCTTACACTGACCTTTTCACGATAGTTCCGATTCATATCAATCATGAAGAAGATGAGCCTGATATGGGGTCTGATGAAGAAGAATTTGTCATTGAGAATGGGAATTTTCATAATGATGGTATATTCAGTTTTGGAGACGCATTCGTCAATCCAGGCATACGCGATGGCGCCGGATTATTCGTCCACCGGCGGCACCGAGGTAACAACATGTTCTCCGATTTCGAAAAGTATATTGATTTTCCTTAAATAATAGACCACCAACCGTTCAGCCGATCAAGAAATGCACCTGCAGCTCCAGAAGCAACAACCCATCCATTGTTACTTGATATGACGTCCTCTACAAACAGAAATCATGCTAATCAAGGCCGAGGTATCCGTCATGCCCACCGAATCCTTGGCACTGGCCCTTCCGATATCCTTCATACAATTGACCAGATGCTTGGTGAAGGATCGATTCAAATACTACAGCAACTCATTCCTCACGATGGCGGGGGTACGGAGACGTTTCGAATTGAGGTTCCTGCAGGAACCATACTTCACCACGGCCGACGCTTCTTAGGCTCTTCCAGCCGCACAGAAAGAGTGCCTCGTCCTCAGCACCACAGGCAAGGACGCGAGTTTGATCCACTATTAACTTTACAACGGTGGGCTGAGGAAATGAAAATATTGCATGGCGATTTTATCGCAGAACGCGTTGGAAAGCTAGTGAATCACGTGGCGCTAGCCCTTCTTCCCGCAGCCCTGGAAGCGCTCAAACAAGCTAAGATTCAGGCAGAGCAGGAAGTTTTGAAAAAGGCGGAAGAGAAAGCCAAGGCCGAAGAAGCCTCAGCTGCACTGGAAAATGTAGAACCGTCTTCGGACTCGACTCCAGCTGCAGCGCAACCCCCCAACCAGGCTACAGATACACCACCAGTTGAACCTCCAATCTCGACGCCACTTCCCGGACCTGATCAAGTACAGCCTGATACGGTGATGGCAGATACAGTCCTAGTAGAGGTAGACGCTGAGATGATCGACGCTCCTGAAATATTGAGAGTGTCTCCACCCGTCAATGTGGAGGCATCGGCACCCCTTTCTGTTGAAGAAACGCCCATCCAGTCAACGTCGGACCCCAGTGTAAACGCACCTGAACGTGTTACTGTCATGATCCATGGGAGCGCTGTAGATATCACGGATACAGGGATCGATCCCACATTCCTCGAAGCTCTCCCTGATGACATGCGGGAGGAAGTTCTGAATCAACATGTTCGCGACCAGCAAGCAGCGAGGGTTGAGCGACCGCCTGATTCGCAGATTAGTTCGGAGTTCCTTGCTGCTCTCCCGCCAGAGATTCGTGCTGAAATCATCCAACAAGAAGCCCTTGAAAGGGCCCGCCGTAGGCCCGAAGAAAATGCCTCTAGAGTTCGTACCGCTGGCGAACCTGCAGACATTGATCCAGCTAGTTTTATAGCGAGTTTGGATCCTAGCCTGCGTCAGGCCGTCCTACTGGATCAAGATGATGGCTTTATCCAAACCCTCCCTTCGCACATGATTGCAGAAGCTGGTGTCTATCGTGAAGTGCAAGCTCGTCGTCCTCCCGCTATCCGTAACCCAGCTCGTGCTGCACCTACAGGCACCCCTGCGCGGAAACATACGGTTCAACATGACGCTATCCTACTCCTAGATCGAACAGGCATCACTGTTCTGGTTCGATTGTTATTTTTCCCGCAAGTACTGAAGAAGGCCCTCTTGTTCAAGGTTCTCGTCAACCTTTGTGAGAACGCAAAAACTCGCACTGAGCTTTTCAATATCCTCCTCAGCATCCTTCAGGATGGCACCGGCGACCTTGCTGCTGTTGATAAAAGCTTTGCACAAATGTCGGTTCGCAATCGAGATTCGAAACCCCTAACTTCAAAGGCAATTGGCAAGCAAAAGGCCGCTGCAGATTATCTCACAGCCCTGGCTTTACCTTCGTCCCAGATTGAGACTGTCCCCGACTTGATAGCCCAGAGATGCCTTGAGGCCTTGACATATATTGTCAGCAACAACCAACTTTCTTCGATATTCTTTCTGACCGAGCACGACCTGCCTGTTGGTCTGCGTAGAGCAGCCATCAAGAAAGGGAAAGGAAAGGAAAAGCAGGTTTCACAAAGCCACTATCCCCTTGTTCTATTACTCAATCTCCTCGACCGCCAAAATCTCCTCCGCACTCCTGCTATCTTGGAGTCCGTTGTTAACTTGCTAGCCACTATCACACGGCCGCTATCGACCTTGAAAGAGGACCACAAGATTATAGCAGCGTCCGGTTCGGCTTCAATAGCTCAGCCGTCCGCCCCATCAGAGACACTGTTAGACTCTGTGCCGGTTACTACCGCTACAGATGCTGATCCTGAAACATTACCCTCGATGCAGGCACAACACCCTGAACATTCAACTGAGCAAGGAACAGGTAAAGGTTTTATCAAATCAGCATACAGTTGATGACTCAATCCCCATAGGTGATTCATCATCGACACCAATTACATCGAGCGTTTCAGGACCGCATGGCGCAGACAAAGAATCTGGAGAAAATGTTGAAGAAAAGGCGCTGCTTCCTCATGCACCACAAGTTCCTCACCCTGCACTTCGCCTCATTGTAAACATCTTAACAATCGGAGAGTGTTCGGGTCGAACCTTCCAACAAAGCTTAGCCTTGATACAGCACCTGTCATACATCCCTGACGCTCGTGACGTGATTGCCCATGAACTGAAATCCAAGGCTCAAGAGTTCGGACAAGCCCTTTACACCGACCTGGATGAATTGGCCAGCGTCTTGCAAGAATCGAGCAACAACATTCTAATAAATTCCGTTGCTAGTAAATTTTCCCCAGCTTCCTCAACACAGGCAAAACTTCTCAGGGTTCTGAAGACCATTGACTACATGTACACTCCTAAATTATCCTCTACAGTCAACAACACGAGCAGCGACGATGTCGAGAAAGTTCAGGCTATCTATGAGTCGTTTAGGTTCACCCCTCTCTGGAGAAGGCTAGGAGATTGCCTTTCGGCTGTTGGCGAAAAATCGGAAACCGAACACATTGCAACAGTTTTGCTGCCCTTGATTGAGGCTCTCATGGTGGTTTGTAAATTTGTGGGTTCGAAAAGCCAAGCAACAGTTTCTCGTGCGCTGCGCTCTTCTGCATCACCTCGGTCACCAACTACGCCCAGAGAATCGATGGAAGATCTCTTCATCTCATTCACTGATGCACACAGGAAGGTTCTGAACCTTATGGTTCGCAATAATCCTTCCTTAATGAGCGGATCCTTCTCTCTCCTGGTGAACAATTCTCGTGTCCTTGATTTCGATAACAAGAGAAACTACTTCAATCAACAATTGCATCGAAAGCCCCACGCGCGTGAACATTATGGAACTCTCCAGCTCAACGTACGCAGAGCTCGCGTGTTCGAAGATAGCTTCCTATACCTTCAACGAAAAACTGGGGAACAAATCAAAAACGGCAAGCTTAGCATTCGATTCTATGACGAAGAGGGCGTTGATGCTGGCGGTTTGACGAGAGAATGGTTCCAGATATTGGCTCGACAGATGTTCAACCCGAACAACGCTCTTTTCCAACCTTGCGCCGCGGACAAGCAGACGTATCAACCGAACAAGAATTCTTGGGTCAATCCAGAACATCTGTCTTTCTTCAAATTTGTTGGTCGTGTGATTGGCAAAGCTATCCATGACGGGCGATTGCTTGATGCTTACTTCGCAAGAAGTTTATATCGTCAACTCCTTGGGAAGCCAGTCGATTATCGAGACGTTGAATGGGTCGATCCAGAGTACTACAATTCACTATGTTGGATTCTTGAGAACGATCCTACTCTCCTTGACCTGAACTTCAGTGTGGAAGCAGACGAGGTAAGTTTCGAATTTGATGTTACCACCAGCACAGCTACTAATATTGAGCTCAGTTCGGTGTCAACCGTATTGTACCCTTGAAGGAGGGCGGAGAGGTCATTTCCGTCACTCAAGAGAATAAACGGGAATTTGTACAGCTATCGGCTCAATATCGACTCTACTCCTCTATCAAGGACCAAATAGAGAGTCTCTCCAATGGATTTTATGAAATCATTCCAAAAGACTTGATCACTATAGTAAGGTGATGACGTATAACGCAGAGCTGATTCTAACTATCTTCTGATTGCAGTTCAATGAGCAAGAACTTGAATTGCTTATTTCTGGAACTCCCGATATCGATGTAGACGAATGGCGATCAGCAACAGAATATAACGGGTATACGAGTTCAGATCCCAATATTGTCTGGTGGTGGCGCGCCCTTAAATCTTTCAATCGAGATGAGCGAGCGAAGGTGCTTGGTTTTGCGACGGGTACATCCAGGGTGCCTTTGAGCGGATTCCTTGATCTACAAGGTGTCCAAGGTGTCCAAAGGTTTTCTATACACCGAGCTTATGGAGAACCCGACCGCCTCCCTCAGGCCCATACATGTAATGTGTTCAATTCTCTTCACAATAAGGCTACTCTGATGCTGTCCTAGGTTTCAATCAGATTGATCTTCCTCAATATACTTCGTATGAGATGTTACGCCAACAACTGCTTATGGCGATTAATGAAGGTGGCGAAGGATTTGCGTTCAGCTAAAAAAGCAATGTGGCAATAGCATTATAATATTATCAGTACAATGTAATCAATACAGCCGCCCGGCTAATGAAGTAGCCGAACCCGACCTCCTATAAGTATACTGCTCGACGAACTCATACAGCACACCATGAAGGCATTCGTCGTGAAAGAGCTTGACCACCCTTCTAAGATATCTCTCTCTACAGATATTCCGGAGCCCACAGCAGGGCTAGAACAAGTTCTGGTCGATGTATATTCTGCTGGTCTGAACTTTTTTGATGTATATTTCTTACGCCCCATCCCGGAATAGAGCTCAAACCTTATGCCTTTTTTTTGCTATAGATCCTCCAGGCGCAGGGAAAATATCAAACAAAACCCCCCTTGCCATTTGTTCTTGGGACAGAGTTCTCGGGCAGGATATCTCTCAACTCCCCCATCCCAGCGGGGTGTGACTTGAAGCGAGGGCAACGTGTCTTTGGGGCTCAACTCGGATCGTTCGCAGATAAAGTTGCAGTTAATTTAGAACAAGTAAAACCTTTACCCGATAACCTTTCATACGATCAAGGCGCAGGTCCGTTGTCCTAACCTAGCCACAGCAAGTCTTTGGCATTAACCATGGACCCTCTATAGGTTTATATGTTACTTGGCCAACTAGCTATGAGGGCCTCGTTGGAAGGGCAAAGCTGGAGCCAGGTTTGCAATATAAGTTACAAGTTACAGACGTGGATTTGATGGCCTACGGTCTCCTAAACAGGTGAATGGGTTTTGGTAACTGCGGCTGCAGGTGGCGTCGGTTTAGCTGCTGTACAAATTGCAAAAGGTTTGTCGTGAGCTACTACTGAACAACAAGAGAAGTTCACAGTTCTGCATAGCACTGGGCGCCAAAGTTATTGCCGCAGCAGGCTCACCCCAAAAAATGGAGGTTGCAAAACGACTGGGTGGTGCAGACTATGTTATTAATTATTCAAAGCCCGGTTGGCAGAAGCAGGTGCTGGCTTTGACCAACGAGAGAGGCGTTGATGTCATTTATGACCCTGTTGGTCTGATAAATGGTATTTGCAAACTCTAGTGATGCACTGCAAATCGCTGAATTGCATGCACCGTGACTGACAGATTCTTTGAAATGTATTGCCTGGAAAGGCCGTGTCATCGTAGTTGGTTTCGCTGCTGGGAACATCGAAAAGGTAAACATTCACTAACTGATTTGAACTTTTTTCGAAATTTACGCAACCTCAAGGTTCCGATGAATCTAGTTCTACTCAAGAACATTTCATTAATTGGATTGCACTGGGGTCGATATTCATGCACGTATCATTTTCAAATTGACTAAAAGTATGTTCTCTGATGCTAAATGAAACTAACAGTGAAGGAACCCAGTCATATTCCGACCGTGTGGAAGGAATTACATTCGTAAGTTAATGTCCCTTTATTCTGTGTCTCATATCTTATTGGACTCTTAGGCTGTTTTCCTCTGGTCGGGTGACACCAGTGACATATAGCAAGATCTATCCCCTCGAGAAATTGGTTGATGGTCTCGCTGCTCTAGAAAAGAGACAAACGTGGGGCAAGGCTGTGGTTAGGGTCAGAGAAGAGCATGCCAATGAAAAAGCAAAATTATAAACCCATTTAGCCAGCCCTGGTGTTGCGTTTATGTATATATATATATATGTTACAAATTTATCATTTTTTAGGGTAATCAGTTGAGCATATATTTATTTACATATCCATATCCTAAAAATCAGAAGATCCAAACGAGTCCTTTTTGAATCCTTGTCCATATTGACTAGAGATTACCTAACCGCTCGCGTCCAGTATTACCGGGTCCAGCACGACGGCGTATCTCCCACTGTTTCCTGGCAATTTTACGTAGTTCACCTTTCTTAATTTTGCCTGAAGGGGTACGTTCTAACACACAATGTGATAAGGATGCAGAAGATATAGATCGGCCTTTACATACCGAATGTTGCATCCTGAATCAGAATCATGACGGGAACGGCAAACCTAGGAAGCCTGTGAGATAACTCATTGTCAGCGGTATCTAGACAAGTGAGCAAAGAGCCTATTAATCACCGGTTTCGTGCTTGTGATAACAGTATGGCTTCTGTTACTTGGTCCCTGTAGTCTGGTCTGACGAAAACAAGGGCAACCACTAATTCTCCCAGACGTTCATCCGGAACCCCTACCGCGGCTGCTTCCAAAATCCGAGGATCAGCATATAGGGCGTTTTCAACTGTTACGGAATCCTGAAAGGAATTCCTGTCAGGTTGATAACAATAGATGTAAGAGATGTTAACCCACAATATTCTCGCCACCTCGAATGATGATATCTTTGACTATTTCAACCATTATTAATGATGAACCATCAGTCGTTTATGCTGCAAACTCACGTCTATCCTTGATATGCAGAAAACCCTCTTCATCTAGATATCCAAGGTCTCCTGTTCGGAGCCAGCCGTCTTTTGTGATAACGGCATCGGTAGCTTCTAAAAGGGAGGAACATTTATGGTCAAGTGAAAACATTACGCTAAAAATATGTTGTTTACCTGGATCGCGCCAATAACATTTCATAACGTTAGGGCCTCGCCTGCCAAGCACAGGAATGTGAAATTAACCAGAAAACAAAAGAGTGGATGCTCACAACCAGACCTCTCCCACAGCGCCTGGTGGAAGACATGTGTTCTCATGTACTATTTGAATATCATTGACAGGACAAGCAAGACCACTGATGGAAATCACGATCAATGGAGTGCGACGTGACATTGAAAAAGTTCAAGAACTAACGTGCTGGTGGGTCGGGCGATATAATCTTCCCCCGCGATCTTCGGTGATGTAAAGCAGTCAGGCTCGATTGATAGACACTTAGTTTTAGACGCACCGAAACCGCGATTGAATTAGTCTCTGTTAAACCATATGCTTGTATCCTGCCTTCAGATGTTAGTGACTGATAGCACGAACGTGTCTAAAGTTATTCCTACATAGTTGCGGTTGGAAATGCCGTTCTTGCTCTGGCAACGAGAGAATCAGGAGCCGGAGCACCTCCAAATAAAAGGCCTTCGAGTGGATGTCCGATCAGGGTACTCAAGGTCAGATCAGTAACCATGGCTGGGACGCTGCGCAGCCATGGTTAAACGTGTGCTAGGATTATTGAGAGCCAAATTTACTTACCCACCAGCGACGCCCACATTTTCTCGTTTGATCAACCTTTTCAAATTTGTCGTCAGTTTCGAAATCAGACGCGAAGACTTCCATGTCTCACTTGACCGCTACACAAGGAAAAAAAGCGTCTCATTGCTTGCCTATCTCTATGGGACGCAAGTCGTACCTTCTTCAACGTCCCACTTCTTTGTTATAACGAGCTTCATCCCAGTCATAGTGGCCATCATCTTGATGGTAGGTTAACAGCATAAATGGCCGAACTCTTGTTTCAGAAGGTAAGCGCCCACCGAGAAACTAGTTGATCCTGTAACATGGAATAGGGGTACAGCAACAAGTGTAGCTTTTTGTGGACCGCTACTTTGCACTGCGGGGAAGTCATCGCCCCTACGGAGCGCCGCCCTGAAACCTCCAACAAGGACCTGCGTTGCAAGAATCAGGTTATAAACGAAGAGGAATAATGCAGGCAGTACATTCAAAACGTTGGTTAAAAATTGGCGTTGCGTACTCAGAACACCCTTGGGCAGTCCTGTTGTCCCTGCAAAGTATTTAATTGGATATATATATTGGGAACGGTGTCGACAAACCTGAAGTGAAGATAATAGTCGCATTATCCTCTGGTCTTATTGTGGGAACAGAGTTTATAGCTTCATTTCCATCGGAATGATATTGCTGAAGGCTTTGTTCGAAGGAATGTATACCTTGCCAGAAATGATTGGGTTTCTGGTCGTCTAAGACGATGAACGCCTCAATATCTGTTTCTCGCCGTAATTTGTCCACGGCTGGTTGCAAAAGTTCAGCCCGATCCGTGTCAAGGATGACAATTTTGCACTGCGTATGGACAAAGCAGTGACTTAGCGGCTCAAAAGGTAGCCAACTAGGAAAGTGGGTTAGGACTAAAATCCCCCCCAAGTGAATAGTACGATGTCATACGCATTCGCCAGAACGGAAACGGCTCCGATAAGGTCTAGAAAAATAAGATGTTATTATAAAAATTATATGTTGGGCAATAGTAAACCTACGGCATGCCCAAAAAACAACGAGATAGTCTGGACAGTTCCGCGAACAGATCGCTACTCTATCCCCTGAAAAGAAGAGTGAGTATTATGTGACAGTTTCGAACGCAAAGGAAGTGGGATCACCATTCTTGATACCATAAACGCTTCGGAACAATCCCGCCACTTTAATGGCACGGATGTGTACCTGAAGGTATGTTAAACGACGATCTTCATAGACAATGTAAGTGTCTGTAGAATATTGGGCTACGGCAGAAAGCCAGAATTCTCTCAAAGAGGGCCAGAGATTTTTGTATACCCGATAAAGTCTTCCATCGATTAGACTTGTTTGTAGTTCATGAATATTACCAGGGGCGGTAAGTAAAGCGTCGGCTGGTGAAAGGTTAATATATATAATGGTAAACTTAATGGTGAAATATGAGCGGACTTTGTGCCAAGGTTCTGTGAGGTGTCCAGGACATGGGGGGAGGTTGCCAAGATTTGGCGAATGGATTGGATGAAGGAGAAGCTTTTTATTCATAAAAAGGTCAGGGATAGGAAGAAAATATACCACTATCCATGGAATCCGCGGTATATCGGTCAATAATAGATATATAATATATTATATATATATACACATACATACATACACACACACACACACCGCTCTCATACCCATGGACGACCTCGAGCCCACAGTCCGCATTCGAGAACTCAAAAAAGACAGAGTAAACTTTGTTCTAGGAAATGTTGACCTTGCGTAAGACCATTCATCTAACTTTATGCACTCCCATTCATCAACAAAAAAAGATTTGCTAATTCCTTGAGACGAGTCGTGATGGCAGACATACCCTCTGTTGGTTAGTCTTGTCGCTATTTCTGTTCAAAAATTTCTAATCAACCTTCTAAGCCATCGATATGGTCGAAATTGAGATAAACACATCAGTTCTTCCAGATGAGTTCATTGCTCACAGATTGGGCATGGTACCCCTCATCAGCGCAAATTGTGATGAAGCAATCCGTTACACAAGAGTATGTTTCACTTCTTCTTTCAAGTACTACCACACTCCCTCACGGTCATCGAGGATTGTACATGTCTAGCAGGATGTCCCCTCTGTTCTATTTTATTGGTCTTGCATGTTGCTTGTAATGACGACACTACCATGGACATCACAAGCGACCATCTTGAAGTCAACCCATTCCCAGAAGATGAAAACACCACATCAGAGTCAGGGGAAGAACTCTCAAAAAGAGGCGAATACTTTGGTCATCCCGTCGGAAAACGTGCGTCATTACATATATACTCTTCGTCCCTTGATTGTTTCTCTTCAAAGACGAGCAAGGTGTCGCGCCTGTTTTGATTTGTAAAATTCGTAAGGGTCAGGAGCTCAAAATCCGTTGCATTGCAAAAAAGGTTAGACTCTTGTCATCCCCCTTCATCACCTAGATTCTCATCATCCCACAGGGTATCGCAAAAGAGCATGCAAAATGGTCCCCTTGTTCCGCCGTCTCCTTCGAATACGATCCTCACAATAAACTTCGCCATACCACGTATTGGTACGAAACCGATATCAGGGCTGAATGGCCCCTCAGTGATAATGCTCAAGAGGAAGAACCTTTACGCGACGATGAACCATTCGATTTTAATGCCAAACCCAATAAATTTTATTTCGAAGTTGAGACTGATGGTAGTCTAGGACCCCAGGAAGTAGTTATGAAGGTGAGTGTGTGTGTGAGAGAGAGAGAGAGAACCCCTTCAATGTGAAAAAGTCGTTAAATTGGCTTCGCTACAGGGTTTGGCTGAATTGCAAACCAAACTTGCAAACCTCATTTTGGGTTTAAAGACCCAGCCGGAGCTTGACCAGCTAGCCCATGACTCTACACGTGCACATGGTCCTCTACCCGACGCGTGGAGACATCCTGGAGGGGATGGTGGGGCTTGGAACAGTGCTGGAGGCGGCGGCGGCGGCAGTGGTAGTGCTGGGTGGGGCAACACAAGTCCCAGTCGTGCTGGTGGTAATGCCGGCTGGGGGGGCAATGCGAGTCCCAGTCGTGCTGGTAGTAATGTTGGCTGGGAGGGCAATGCAAGTCCCAGTCGCGCTGGTAGTAATGCTACCTGGGGGGGCACCTCCTCCGCGAGTGGGACTCGCATTGGTTCTGCTGCGTGGGTAGTTTCCCCAAATGCCAATGGTGCAGATGCCGCCACATGGGGGGGCGCGGGATGGCAATCTCCAAATCCGAAAACTAATACTGGGTGGAATATTTAACTCTTCTAGTTATTCCTCGGTAGAAAGATATTTGACGGAACGAGATAAGGAAACTGACATACATCTACATACATTGTATAATTGAGATAATTCCTAGTAGATTAGAAGTATGTAAAGGCACCTGGCCGAAAGCTTCCAGTTGGCAGCCTGCTATCTAAACTCATGGTCCCAGTACTGGACTTCATCGAGCCGAAGAACTGCCAACATTAACGTTGAGGTGCGACAGATTGCGCTGGGGCTCTGGCACCTTTGACTAATGAAAGGAGTTTATCAGGATCGAAGGAGCTGAGGAGATCATAAACTACGCTACCTCATTAGGATCTGCAAAGATATCGTCTGTACTATCGACTACAGCCATAGAAATGGTGAAGATGTGGTCTGCAAATATCTAAAAGGTAACACGTACGGATTGCTGCATTCTCATCGCCTAGCTGCCACCGACTTGTTCGGGAGTGCTGAAGACCCAGATTCGTCTCTGTTTTGTGAATATGTTCATCCTCCGCTTGAATAATGGCCCAGGGTACTTTGGTATAACGGGATACTCCCGGCGGTGCATGAGGATCACCATCCGGCCCATAAATCTTAGCCTCTGCTAAAGCCGTCTTGAGCGCACACATCCATTTATTTCGCCGTTTCGCTATCAAAGTTAGATTAGCGCGCCATTGAAAAACGCAATTGAAGAATATCCACCTTTTATCGCAGCTTGCTGTCCATTGCCCTTGTACTTGATATCTGCTGAGAGGGTCATTTTAGATTGCTCGGGAAAATCTGTTGTTGGAAGATAGGCGAAGAAATTATATTCAGCGAAATGTACGAGTGCAAAGAGAACCGGACCTTTGACAGTCACGTCAAAAACAGGCTGGTAATCTCGTTTTTCTGCTGTGACAAACTCGAGCATCTTTTCGCGTAGGCGCTCGAGGTCCTCAAATGTTGTCGAGTAGGCGACATCAAATACAAAGCTTTCAGACATCTAGTATGTCACTAGTTAATCAATCAGTAAATGAACAACAGTAAGATACTTACTTCAGGACTACGACGGATATTTTGTATGAACTAAAGAAAAAAGAGGGTCAATAATAAATGTGGAATATATTGGAAACTCACCAAGGTGTTCAACTGGTTGTTGGGAGCCTGGACAATACCCGAAGTGGAATCTAGGAAAATGGTGGAAAGTAAACGTATCTCCTTGACCGTGTATGTCTCTTTGTTAAGAATGACTCGATCACCGACGTCGAAAGGGTGTTTAATGAACAAGAAGATAATACTGGTTAGCACTTCTTGTAGGCTTCCACCAATCAGCCAGCTTAAACCTGAGGATTCAAGAGGCTCAATAATAGCAGCTATTACAAAGGACATTGAATGAACCTAGAATCAAGGTGCCAGCTCCGGTCACGAGTGCAAGGAGTTGAGCTTCCTGAAGAAAAAAAAAAGAGATGAACGCGCCAGACAGAAAATTAAGAAGGAATGAGTACCAAGGCTACAGCGATGATCAGCATTGCGACAATGACATAAAGAGTCATCAAAATATTATCAAGCCTGCCGACTGCACTGTCAAGGTCCTGCATTGAATGCTCAATCGACAATTGCTCGCGATGAAATTCCCTAACAAAAGGCAAAAACATATAAGGTAGGTCTAGGCAATAATTTGGAAAGACCTTTACAAACAAGCAATCTCCATTTCTTCACTCGAAACATCCCCGTTTGAATCTTTGTCAAAAAGTGCGAAAACATGAGCCGCTTCTTCTTTTGTAGAGAAAAATGGCTCAAAATCCTCCACGAAAAGATAATGTGACTTGTTTTTGACAAATGAGTAGAAGAGACGTCGCGCGAGCTGTATACCAAAGTAAGTCTAATTATTAACACTGAAGCTTAAGTACGGGCAATCGTACCGAACGAGATTTGTTGACAGACTCAAGTGCAGTTTGAATGATAGCCCTCGGTGAATTGGGTTGCAAGACAGAGCTAAATGATAGCCCCCATCATGCCTCAGAGATCAGTGAACTCAAAAAGGAAACTACTCGCCTTCCAGCAATCTCAGACGCCACATTACCAAAAGCAGTAGCGGTTGTTGTTGTTGCAAAACGGACGCCATGTCGAAGCGTCCGAAAGAGACGTTTAGGATTCACTTTTGTGTTATCAACTCGTAAGGTATCTGTTAGTCCTGGAATGTTGATTGAATGTTTATACAATGTCACAAGCGCATGCACTGCAAATTTTTGGTCCCCAATACGCTCTAAATAAAAGATGTGAATAACGCCGACTGACAACACTTGTGCCTAGAAGAACTTATAGTACCTGCGTATGACCGTTCATGGAATTTCCCAGCAATCCACTGAATGGAAAACTTTTCAAACAATAGGGCCGCAGAGCATAGAACGAATGCGAATAGCAATCTACCAATAAGAGTGATAGCTTGCATGCTTTTGCTTCCTGCCGGTGCATTGACCTGGTGAATGATGATTGGGTTGAATGATACCCAAATCACAATGGTCCATGTTAATAAAGCAATGTATCTGTTTTCTTGATGACTATTGGAACCTTGTGAAAAAAGATGAAACTAACCGATATAAAGCTTGCATCCATTCCATGTATCGCCTCACGCTGAGTGCAACGACTCCGAGGGTAGATCTTATGATTCTCGGTAGAATTAAACTATTTGTGTGGAGGAGGAATAAGGTGATTAAGATATGACGTATAACGAATAATATTACTGACGCGGTTCCAAGCGCGGCCCACCAGCCTTTTCAAGGTGTTTAGCACGGATATTTGACAGAGAAAAATGTGAAATTTACCACCCCATACAACGGTCAACCAAATACTCCAAAAGAGTAGTCTTACACCCCATATCTAGTGTTGATGAGAATATACTCGTAGACAAGGATCCGTTTGAAAGGTGCTCACGTTTGCATGAGGAAACGTCGTGAACGAAAGTATACCAGGGATCCAAATTGCTAACAAGACAGGGACAATAAACAAAATCCAACGCGTAACAATGGACGCATTAAGCAAGTAGCTATACACCTTGCCCAACTACATCAAAAGCGATGAGGTCTCCCTACCTATCAAGAAAACGTTCCCTTACCTTGGTTCCACCATTAGCAGAGAGGAGGTGAGCTCGACTATCAACGTGCCCTGTAGTATCCTTCTCATAAACTTCATGATCCGAGTTCGTCCTTGACCAAGCTTGTTTCTTGATGGACTCGGGTGATTCTTGAGCACGAGCTTGTTCTGGATCATAATACGTGTGGACGCCATGTGCATGGGATGTTATCGGCGGTGCAATAGATGCATTTCCAAGTTCTGAATGCCGCGGTGGATAAACCATCGGGTTATCTACGGGTAATTGTGTGTAGTTCAACCTGGGGGCATCGTAAGCCGGGCGTCCGCTATTATTCAGGCGTCCAAGATATTTATCTTCCGAATCGTCAGAAGGTGGGGTCTGCGCGGAGGACATTTACGCGGGTGCTCAGGGATACTTCTTACAGCTAGGTTTACAAATTTCCATAGTTACGCCTATGTTTGGTTGTAAACAGTAAGACCCTTCAGGCGCAATCATTCTCGCTCCACACCACCCGCTCGATAGAAACTCATCGACAACTCCAAACATCGCAGTGGGGTATATAGCCCGACGCAACCTAGAAAAGGGTGATTGCTCAGGTGTAAACATAACCCACAAGACATGTGACCATTTAGTTTCAAGTCAGTATAGTAAACAATCAGTTGCCTATTAAATAGGATATCGTGTCCGATGTAGAAGCATATTATCAAGTACATCGGCGTCAGAGTCGGTCTGTATTGGTGTGGGAGTTGGGGAAGGAGTGGCAGTGCGACGTCCTTTGGGTTTGAAAATAAGAATAACGATAAGGCCAAATATGATGAGGAGCAGCAAGAAGATACATTTCCGTTTTCCAGTATTCTTTTGATATCTATTGAGATGATCAGGGAGTTAGATATTAGTTTGAGAGCCATGGAAATTACCGAGTTGCAATTGTAAGCTCCTTCACAGAATCTTCCATATGCACAACTGTTTGCTCAATATTGAATTCAACGCTATCCAATAATGTGCCTTGATCAATGACAAGAACAGAAAGATCTTTAAACAGTTCAGCAAGGGACGCAATCGATTTTGCAATTTCTGTCAGTTCTCGGTCGCGTGCCTGGAGCTCGTGGGACGATTCAGTTTGAATTAAGGATTGGGACTGAGCTCGGGTGTGCGACTTTGAGGGGGGGGGGGAGAGGGGGTATAGGGGAAATGAAAACAGTAGCAAAGTCAAGTGAAATGATTGAAGTTAGACAATAATAGATGAGAGAGATTACAAACTCACAGCTGCCAAAATATCGTCATCGACCGCATTCAAACCGTCCGAGCCTTTCAGAGACATGGTACCGGACGCGAGGAGAAGATCCTGATTTTTGGTCGCATGACCTTGGAGTTCTAAGCATATGACGGGATGGTTAATAAGTTATAGAGCGGAAGCAACGTGAATGAAGGCTCGTGACGAAATCGATTGTAAGATAAATCCGGAAGCAGGATTTCGGATCAAGCAGAAATAGGAAAAGGATGGTAAAGATGAAAGACGATAACTGAAAACGTACTTTCCATGTAAACACGTTGCTTTTTGCGAAAGGTGGCGCTGAGATCCTGAACCTTGGCAGCTAGACCACGTTGGACATTCTTCCCGGTTAAAGCCCCATGCCTAGACTTTTGTGGATCTGGAGGGAACTGATGGGGCGAGTTTGCTATTTTCTGAATGAGGGACTGGCAAGAACGGAAGGCCTTGTGATGGAAGTAAACACATGAAATTGAAATTGGGACATGAGGTGCATACTTTTGTGATATCTGTAGTGAGAGCTTCGATATCACGTTCTTCTTGTGAACGGTCAGAAAATCCAGGGAGAACATGCTTTGCGTGAAGTTTGTCGAGGGTATGAACTGTGATGACAGGTATGAAGTAAAAGGAGATGTGTGTGGATAGCAAAGGAACCGACTCTTGGCTTGTGTGTCGGCAAGGATGTCTTCCACTTGATCAGATACGTCGACCCTATTGAAAAAGTATTAGTTGAATGACTTTAATTAAAAAGGCAAGGATGAACCATATTGGAGGTAATTGAGGAATATTAACTAGGACATGGTTTGTATTGGATATGAGTTGGTCATGTTCGTCAGAGTTAAAGTCTGTTTCGTCGTAAGCTGAACGTCGATGGGGTTGTTGGCGAGTTGAACGTGCTTGAGAATCGCGGTAAGAACGGAAGAGGCCAGTGCGCGAACGGGTGGTCATTAGAAGAAGGGGGGTAAGATTGATGTGGCTTGTTTGGTTGTGGAGGGGCCAGATAAAAGGGGGAGCAGCTGTTCCGAAATTTCACCCAAGAAATGTGTCGTCTTCATACGTGCGTTTGAACTCCCTTCTTATTATCATATTTATTCTGATTTTAATCGTCGTTCATCACAGCGAGGGTACCCAGCATGGCTGTGGTCATTATATCATCGTCCGTTATACAAGTTATTATTCAAGTTTTTGACACTGCCCTTACAATGGATTAGACTCGCAAGGTTCTGAAAACAGACTGCCTCAGTCGTTTCTGCATGAACTCAACGTATCATCAAGAGGACTGTCCTCATTGTCCAAATTGCAAGCGCGTAGGTTACCCTTTTTACACTTGCAATATATCCATCTCACCCCTCCTCAGTATTTTGATCCAGATGCAACAGAAAAAATCACTCTTCGAACTCCAGATTACTGTCGTGAATGCGAATATTGGTTCAAAGGCGCAGGCGCTCGTCGTCGCTAGTCCTCGCATTTGTCTCTCTGCCGCTATGCTCTGCTATCCCACTGTTGTTCTTTTATTATCTTACAACATCCAACAGTAATTGTAACCCTTTGTATCTCTAGTCATCCTTCCATTTCTTCAGCACCCATCTACCACTTTACAGCAAGCCCTACAACTTCACTCTCCACTGCTCGATACTGTGTCCGAAATAGTTCTCGTCGCCGTTCTATCCACTTGCCCCCATCACATCCACATAAATCAACCATAACTCGTTGGACCACATGATCCGCAACCCCTACCCAATATTTTTCCTTTAAATCATCATCATCCCCATGTAGTGTCGCTAAAATATCGTTGGAGTCTGGCAACCCCTTCCAATAAACATCTTCCACTTTCCGTGTCCAGTTCTTATCGCCCCATCTTCCATTCTGAATCCCATCAATGCTAGCTCCACTATCTTCCCAACGCCTTTCATAATTCTCTTCGTCCCTTACCGACAACGATCGTGTTGCGCCCGGCTTCAGTTGTCCTCCTCCATTCACGCAGCCTCCTGGACACGCCATCACCTCTACGTAATCATAATTTTTCTCTTTACCCCTTTCATCAACCCCACCCCTTCGCATTACACCACTGCGGCCCGCCAATCTTCCTGCTGCACCTACACCGGTTCGAACCCCTCTTTCCTTACCCACCTTCCTCACAACGTTTTGCAGATTTCGGAATCCGTAGCATTTTGCTCCTTTAAATACCATTTTCCCGGCCCCATCTATTAATATATGTTCCTCGTAATCAGTATTCCGAATCGTCTTGACAGAATGTATGAGCGGAACGGCCGATTTTGATTGTAATTGATGCATGATTGAATGGAGATATGATCCGGAAGATGTCCCTGGATGCGGAAGAAGCTCAGGCAGGTTCATGCTCTTCTCTCCTGATTGGCGGAATATGCCTTCAAGTTCGCCTACAACAGGAATGGAGAAATCCCAGGCCTTTTCCCGCATCATCAACTCTAATTCACCCGTTGTGATGACGCAGTCAACGTCACGCGTTGAATAAAGATCGTTGTAGAAATCTTGTCTTGAAGCTTCTAGTTTTTTGTCATAGCAGGGCATCACCGACACATGATAGATTTCTTGAGGTCTAAAGAGTTTTAGGGGTATTAAACAAGACACAGAGAGGAAACAATTAAACCAACTTTTTCCCCCAATGGGTAGCCATCCATTCTTTAACCAGCGTTCCCATGACTTGCTGTGGACTCTTCGTCCTTGCGATGAACGGGAGCATCTCTGCGTGGGCTTTTTCAGCGTAACAGATCCAACCCGGACATGCACTAGCAAGCATCGGAAGCTGAGCTTCTATACCGCTGGCGTCTTTCTCCTTCCTCTCTAAGAATTCTTCGACATGTTCTTGAAGCGCCAGATGACGAGCAAACGTGGTATCGAAGACATAAGCAAACCCTAGGACGTCCCTGCAGAAGACTTGTATCCGACGGAGTACTTGTAGGGATGTGACGACGGTCTCTGAAGTGGAAGGGAGTGAAGCGGAGAGGGACGCAGCTAGAGAGGCAAGAGATTGAGGTGCGATAGAGATAACGGGTATTTGGTAGTTTGGAGATGAGGAATCCCCGTTTGACTCCAGAAAATTGAGCACCTCGGTATGGGATTGGAGGGTAATGAGAACGGATTCGGCAGAAGTGATGCACCCGCTAGGTGACGTGAAGTATATGATAAGTCCATGTGATAGGGAAAGAAAGAAGGGGAGAGACAGACCTACAGGCCAGACAATCATTCAGACTGATCTGGGCTTGGGTGAGTTTTTTGGAAGGTACATGAGATGGATGTGTTTGATTGTGAGCGGCAACTTCAAAATAGGCTCCTGTTGAGTCAATGCGTATCTCAGTCTGCACAAAGCAATTAAGTATCAAAAACTACACGTAAAGAGAAGAGGGTGGTCCTTACCGATGCGGCACCAAGTCCTTTCTCTTCCGGCTCGGCATTAGTTTGTTCTACTGGTTTTATGCATGCTTGAGAAGGTGATATAAAGTCATTGAGATCAGTTAAAGTCTACCGACCGTCAAATGAGTATAATAATCAAGGGGGGATCGTGCCAATGCTTACAAGGGCGCCAGAGAAAACCATATAGAGGAAGAGGAATAACCGTGATTCTGCTTACAGATCAAAAATCATTAACTGATTAGATAAGATATATTGATATAGGTAGTTGCTACAAAGTGTCCTAGTTTATGATGATATCCTTCCTATATGCAAAAAAGAGAACCGGTAATGAATACGAGAAGCAGCAACGCCAGCGTTGTCGATGTGGGTCGGCCCATGGGTGCGTCACTATTGACGAGCTGACCAGTAAGATTGGATGCTGCCGAGCTGCCCCAGAGTTGGATATTGCGAAAGTATGTATGGGTAGTTACGGGTGTTGACCAGCTTGCGTCGGAACCTGTAATAAAGGTTAAAATTTTACCAGAATGATCAAATGTGTATTTACCTCCAAAGAATGTTCTTCACGCAGGATGGTAATAAAATAAGATACTAAATTTTGATGTTAGATGGGGGAAAGCTTACGATAGATAGAGGCCATTCGCTGCAACAGTGTTGGTACTCCGGATTTGTAGATTTGATTGAGAAATGGCTGGAATGTCATTGAAACTACGACATTTGTCTCAGTTAGAATCGAAAAAACGAGTGAAGACAACGAACTAGACGGCGACTTTCCCATTGGCCAGGTCTGGAGGATTATTCATTTGGACGAGCATTGTGATACGATTCCACCTGTGTACCATGGTTATGGCTAAATATAGATGGTAAATGGACCACCGAACTCACTGTCCACTGACAAAAGCAAAGGCGCCTCGCTGAATACTGACACCAAAGTCAGAATTGCAGGTGATGTTTTTGTTGGAGCATAAATCGTTGGGCGTCGGGATATACGCGTAGACTGAATTAAAATCCAGTTGAAAAAAACACGCAAGGATAAAGAGACAACAACGCACCCTCCGCAGACCCGCCAGTTCTCCACATTAGCCTTGAACTGAAACAGTCCTGCCCGTCCGCCTTGTTTCCTCCACTACAACCAGTTGAATTGAGACCACCTCGAATACCTGGTAGCTTCCCACCCTTGACCCAATCGAATCCAGCATCAAACGCTAGTTCGTATGTAACCATCATGGTATTAAAGTTGGATCCATCTGTTGTATTCCAGAGCGTGTAGAGTTGAGCACCGCCAGTGTCATGTGAGAAACTACCCTCTGAATAAGTGACCCGCAGAACAGGGCCACCGGTAGGAGAAGTCGTGCCGGGGGCAACGTTAGGTGGTTTTGTTGGGAAGGGATCGTTGACAAAAGCGAGATTGTCGGGACCGTCCTGTATACGACCCTTGCCTAGAGACCACTGAGAGACCAAGAGCGCTTGAGTGTCGGTAGTTGACATGGTTGCCGAAGGGTATGGCATAGAAGTGCTGGTAGTGAGAGCATATTGAGAAGCCAGAGCATCAGGACCAGTCTGAGTTGCTGCTAGACAATATTGAAAAGAAAGAAGAGCGAGAAGAAATATAGATAGAAACATGGTATGTAATGATGGTGGTTGACAGAAGTCCCTATTTGGGTCCGCTCTCCTTTTACTTACCAAATGTTCAAGGATATAGAACAAGAATCCACAGAACCTCTGCTAGATAACACAGAAGACGACAACAAAGACCGCCCTTCAAATTCAAATTCAGTATCTTTCAATGAAGAGGTCCAACTAATAGCACCGAATCTCAGGTCCACAACCTCTAGCCGTGAAGATGGCAAGTCCCAACCCTGCTATGTTATACAACTTTCCATATTCATTACTTCTTTAGAATTCGAACTTGACTCTGATGACCTCGACCATGAATCCTTGCAGCAGTTGGAGACCTCTACGCAGTCAGGCAATGACGACCAACGGATGCCTTTGCTAGTAGGCCTATTTGATTCCTCGGCGTCTCGAAGAAGTCTAGATGATCCTTCGTTACCTCTACATAGAGTAAATGGGAATGGAAATTCTGTCGTTATTGGAGACCACACCGTCGACTTGGACGAGCTAGCTGCGAAGCGTACTTCGGGCGGTGGTATGCTGGATTCAATAGCCAACATGGCCAACTCCATTTTAGGTGCAGGTAAGCTTCTTGAACGATTCAAATTTACTGCTTGGCTCATCTTTCCAAGGTATAATTGGTAGGATGGCGTTGACGTCTTTTGAAATTCGTCATTTACCAATTTTGATACTAGGTCTCCCATATGCCCTACGTCAAGCTGGTTTCTTTACGGGCTTGTTTTTGCTCGTAGTATTGTGTGCTGTCACAGACTGGACGATCCGTCTTATCGTCATTAACGCCAAACTCAGTGGTGGTCATTCATATATCGATATTATGACCCATTGCTTCGGCACCAGTGGAAGAGCTGCTGTTTCCTTCTTCCAGTTCTCCTTTGCCTTTGGAGGTATGTCCCTCTCTTCTTACATCACTTCTAATTTGAAATCTTGACTTAGGCATGTGCGCTTTCGGCATCATTATTGGTGACACCCTACCTCAAGTCCTTCGTTCCGCGTTCCCAAAACTTCCAACGATGCCCATTCTCAAAATATTCGCAAACCGACAATTTCTAATTGCTCTATGTACGATTGGTGTTTCGTATCCGTTATCCCTATACCGTGATATCCATAAGCTTTCCAGAGCTTCAGGATTGGCCCTCGTCGGCATTGTTATCATTGTTGCTTCTGTGCTAAGGGAAGGGCCTCAAGTTCCCCCAGAATTAAAAGGCAGCCCAGTTGGTAAATTCTCGTTAATCTCTCCAGGCGTATTCCAAGCAATTGGTGTTATCAGTTTTGCCTTTGGTGAGTGCAAGTATTGGTTTATCTGGGTCGCACTCAGTCATGTTCCTTCTGACTTCAACAGTTTGTCATCATAATTCCCTCTTAATTTATGGCAGTCTTCGTACGCCCACACTAGACAGATTTGCAAAAGTGACCCATGTGTCAACATTTCTATCTCTCGTTTCTTGTGTAACACTGGCCGTCTCAGCATATCTCGTCTTCACGGACAAAACCCAAGGAAATATATTGAACAACTTCCCACAAGTGAGTATCTTACTCTTTTCTCATAACTTTATTTTGGAACTGATACACCTTTTTTCTAGGATGATATCTTGATTAATATTGCACGATTTTCATTTGGACTGAACATGTTTACGACACTTCCTCTGGAATTATTTGTTTGCAGAGAAGTCAGATTGTTATTTTTACCTATCACTGACTTGTCTGATGCCTCCGCCCTTCTTAGGTTGTTGAGCAATATTTTTTCTCACATGAGGGTTTTAGCCAACAACGACATCTTTTTTTTACCACCACGCTATTATTCTCATCAATGTTTGGTGCGCTAATTCTGCCTGCCAACAACCTGAAGAGTTCTCACTCATTTTTTTCTGGTTCAGTGGCAATGATCACCTGTGATTTGGGTGTCATGCTGGAAATAACAGGAGGTGTATCTGCTACGACATTGGCGTTCATTTTCCCCGCGGCATGTTACATCAAGCTCGTTGATAAAACGCTCCCTTGGTACGGCCGCACAAAGCTGCCTGCGGTGATATGTGTTGGATTCGGCATCATTGTCATGGTCATCTCCCTCTTCATTGCACTTTCAAAATCATGGACGAAAGAAGGATCGGCTAAAATTTGCATGTAGCCTATGTAAGGGCATGGACGGTATATAACTTACTCTATATCAGCGGATCGTTTGTATCTATCTATATAATTAGCATGTAATAAATGGAAAGCATTTCATCACGGTGCGCTGTCGAGTAAATTCTTTAGACCTGGTATGTCATCGACGGATTCAAGTCTGATGCCTTTCGCTAGACTTTCTTTTGAAGAAAGGGGGGAGAGATTCAAATCCTTGTAGTTGTCCCAGAGATGCTCAACGCGCTCGAGAGGACTCTGGTCCGGGTCGCAACTCTCAGGATCACAGACGAGAACCCAGATGGCGTCATAACCACCCGCTGTTAAAGTATTGTCTGTTAGTTCAACTATTCAAAATGTCTGTTAAACATATACCTCCGGGGACCCCACCACCAATGACGCCTGCTTGTGAAACACACGTGTCAAGTAACTTTGTTTGCTCTTCAGGCTCTATTGGAACCCCAGATAAATCTCCCATCTCCTTCATCTTAGCACGAATATCCTGTGTTTTCGAACGGAGGATCTAAGCATTCAAAAAGCGTGTTACTTTCATGACATACCTGACATAGCGAATGAGCTGAATAAAAGGCCGCGACGATTGGTTCCTCGGCAGGGGGTTGCCAAGGGTTTGCAGCCCACTTTGGAGTGTCATTAGTAAAATGACAGCCAAAAAAAAAGGAAGCGGCCGTCAAAATACCTGAACAGGTTGCAGAGATGATATATATTTGACGGCACTTTCGTAGTTATTTTTGTCTTGTTCGTGGAGCTTTGACAAGTGTAGGAGCGTCTGTGCAAGGGACTGATTCAATTGATTGAGATGCACCCAAAGGGCGTTGGCTACGGCAAAGGCCAAAAACTCAAAATAATGTGTCAACGGAGAACGGGTGAAACACTGACCTTCAAGGTTTTTATCTTTGCGCCATTTCAGGACCTTTCCAACGAGGGACGGGGTATCGCTGCCAGCATCGACATCTGCCAGCATTATTCGGGTGTATGGCGGAAGTTTAAAGTTCCCAATAACGTAGTTCCAAGCGGAATTCGAAGAAGAAAGCGTGGAGAGTAAGGATGACTATGGATGCATTCCTTAAATTGACAAGTTAAGGATTGAAAGGGGAGTGAGCATACCGAACTATCATCCAACAAATTCTGAATGACCGAAGGGTCAAAACGGGTATAGACATGACTGCCAAAAACGGCAGCCGATACATCGAATCCGCTTCCAACTTTGCCTTGGGCGACACAGTGGACGAATTGGGCGAGGTTGTGGGCTAAGCGGCGATCATCGTTATCATCTTCTTCGAGGCTGGTTGCTGGGATCACAGAGAGATGGACCAAGAGGGATGCCGTCAAGGATGTGATAAGCGCTGCAGATGAACCTAAACCAGTTTTATGAACATCGGATAGATTGACATTGGTTGAGCAGAAGGGTGGTATGTTGGATAACGACTTGAGAGTTCGAGGCAAACCCAATGACTCAAGCTAAGGACCAATGAGCTACGGATAGATTTCAAGAGATAAGACAAGAACTCGCTTTAGTACGTTGGGAATAAAAGTCATTATCGCCGACGATAGTGATATCTAGACCATTAGCTAGGGTCTTCTGGATGGCGGCAAGACCCTTTATTTCAACAGCGAGAGCAAAGGTATGTTGAAGAGCAAGATGAACAAATTTATTCTTGCTGGTACTAGATTAAGGGGTCAGTCAGTCTATCATCTCCAAGGTCATATAATATACTTTTCCTGATGTGGTTCGATCACCACATGTGGATCAAGGGAGATGGAATACAACCATGTTGCCTCGAGGAATTGAGGTGATCGGACACGTACTGTGGCTGGTTTGAGTGAGGGTTGATCCTGAATTGCGGTGTAGAAGCGAGACGATGTGGATACAACGATGCCAGAGTAAGCTGGGTCGAGTACGAGATAACCTCCGGCAATTAGAACCTTTCCTGGGGCTGAGACTACGGTGGTGTGAAGCATGGGTTGCATGGACTCGTCAACAAAGTAGCGTGGCATCCTTTTATACACGTGTAATCTAAAAGTAAATAAGCTAACGAGCAAGCATATTCCTATCTGCCGCCTCGCTTAAACCAAGCTTTTTGTTGCCCGCATATTGCATTCGTGCATCCAGGACATCGGAGACCGAATTGATGGCTAACACCTCCCTTGCCCGCGGCACAGTTCCGGAGATGTTCAGTAGCAATATCAGCTAACGCTCGAATGAACACAGAGGATTCATTCAAGGAGCCTGCTCGGTAGACTTCGATCCCATGCTAATTATTCCTCATCAATTCCTGCAACAGGGGAGCGTCACCAAGAAGGAATTAACTTGCCTCTCTTGCCTCCTTTATATACTCTAAATCAATTTCATAGAGCGTCTCGATATGGTCACTGGTGAATGCGATGGGAACCAAGACCACTTGCTTCTTTCCTAAACGTGCAAGCCCTTTCAGAGCTTCGCCAGTTTGCATGCCCATCCAAGCTGAAGGCCCCACTTGCGATTGCCATACCAATCGGTACGGATTTGAGTGACCTAACCTTTGCATTACAGCAGCAACAGACGCGGACACTTCCAAAATATAAGGATCTCCGCGGTTCACAACCGACATTGGTAAAGAATGCGCCGAAAAGAGTAACACAGTCTCAGCACGCTTCTCAACTGGAAATTTTGATAATGCAGCTTCGATATTTTGAGCAACCGCCTTCGGACGAGATTGGGGTAAGATGACACAGATATGAGCGCAATGACATACCTCAATAAAACCCGGATGAGTACCCCAACGGTCAATAACACTCCATTCTATATCACCAAAGCCACCTGTCTTGCCTTGTCTATATAACTCGTTCAAACTACTTCCCGTTGTACTACAGCTGTATTGAGGATACTGAGTAAATGCAATGGCCCGCTTGACACCATCCGCCTGCATCTGCTTTGCGGCCGCTTCTGTGAGAGGCCGAGCATACCGGAACGCAACATACGCTTTGTGAGGCGCGGTTTCCGGATGAAGCTCGTCAAGAAGTTGAGCCATTCCGTCACCTTGAATTTGAGTATAACGAAGGATCGGAGAACCACCGCCAATTTCGGCATATTGCTTTTCGATCTGTGGTGTACGCCGACGGGCAATGATGGGTGCGAGAAACCGTTGGAAAGGTAGGGGAATAAGGTCGCCGTCCATGAAGAGGTTTTTAAGGAAGTCATGTGTCTCTTGAACCTGAATTTGAGGTATTTAATGACGAGCACAGAACAAGCAATTAAACTAACGGTTGAGGGCCCGCCCATGTTCAACATGACGACGGCTATGAAGGCTCATCTTGAGGACATATAAAAGATATAGTTCAGCGATAGTCTGACCTGTAGGACTGAGATAAACGTACGTGAGATATTTAAAATAATTGAATAGGACATCCCAAATCACCTTTTTACGGTGGCATGAGAGGAGAGAGAGAGAGCACGGGAGACGAGAAGAGACATTTCTGAATTTTACAGCCGCTAAATGTAGACTATTTATTGGAATTGGTCATATATTCTCACGACTACACGGTATACCGGCTGTTCTTCCACACTTTCAATGACACATTACCCAGTTCCTGTTGTTAGCCAGTGGCTATCAAATTACCCAGACTCACATACCTGTTCCTATCATGAGTCCGGTCAGCAAGCTTCAGCGAGATCGGAACGTATATCGCTGTTGATTAAATAATACCCATTGTAAACACTTATAACAACGGCATAATGATCCAACCTCTCAAACTTATCGCAGGAAGCTGAAACAAGGCGCCCAATAAATGGGGAAGATGCGGAATATGGCCACTACAATTATCTGGATGAGACCCAGCGAACCTCTGAAGCATTTGAATTATCATCTCAAAATTGCATAGAGTATAATAATTGTTGCTGGACTACCGGCAATGGAAGTGGCCATCTTTTCACTGATGGCAGGACATCTACTATCCTATCGGAATACAGCATTTAAAATTGATTGCATAACTCGGGCCCGGATACCCCCCAAGTACAACACTAGAAGCCAGAACCCTCGGTCTCGAGGGATGGCTGAATGGGAGAGCGAGGATGATTCCATGTACGCAGAAATGTTCCCTTTCTAGTCAAATCAATGATCTCTTTAACTATGGCTGGCGTTGTGGCAGGATCGCAAGACTATTATGGATGGACTAAGCAATTTATATGCAATGGGGGAGAGAATTGAAAATTGAGCTATTCGCTGAGGGATAGGCATGAGAAGTACGAAGGAGAGATTTTGTCCGATAAATTGTCACGGCATCTTTACTGTGAAGCAATGAATATGTTCTTAAGATATCCCTATGAGAGATTAAATTATCGAATAAATCTCATTAAACAGTTTGCGTGAGCACCTGCTCTAACGCATCCCAATCGAAATCGTTGTAGGTATCTTCGGTCCATAATTTATCGTATTCATCCTCGACTTCTGCTGCTGCTGCTGCTTCGTTGGTTGGGTGGGCAACAAGCTGTGTTGATGTTGTCTCGAGTTCAAGTTGTATCCCAGTAGAAGGGCCTTCTGGACGTTGATCAGACGCATGCACAAAGGGACTTGACTGGTCCGATATAAGGGCTGCGTGGATATTATTCTGTAGAACGGAGATTCCACCTTCCGACACGATAAAATCGAGCGATGCAGGCGCAGACACAGAGCTGAAGATAATCCTTAAGCGTCGAATCAATGTCGGTTCTTGGTTATCGATAGAGGTCCGAGAGGGCTGGTTTTGGTTATCAGAAGGTTCAAGCAGCTGACGTCTCTTTGGGGGGAAGTCTTCATCCTGGAGATGCTTCCGCCTTCCCGTCCGACTGAGCATGATCTTGGCATTAACTTGATTGGTCCACGCAGGACCAAGGGCTGCCTTCTTATTTGCGTCAAAAGCTTCAACATTATTAAAACCACGGCTTTGTTGTTTGAATGCCATTTCACCTGGTACTCTGGATCCGGGGTGCTCTTGCCAGTTGTCAAAGTTGTCAACAACCTCATTGAGCACCACAATTGCAATATTGTATGAACTTGCAATTTCGTGAAGACTAGCAGATATTTTTGCAATATTTTGCTTCCTTTCTACCAAGGTACTTGTTGTCGTCTTGCCAATATCATGAAAGAGTTCTGCAAGTGCATCGATGATAACAAGTTTGACTGGCTTCTTTCCTTGAATGGTTTCTTGTTCTCGAATAAACGAAGGAAGTATTGTGGTCAAAACAAGTTGAAGGAAATCAGACGTGGGGATAGAGATGGTATGAACGTGTTCCAGGCTGCAAAATGACGGTGAGAGCAATTCATGTGTCTGAGAGATCTGGAGCAGGCGTGCAGTAGGAAGTTTAGATGATGTTGTTAGATAGCAAGCTGAAGCAGCAAGACCTCCAGTCTCCTTTGGGGCTTGAACAAACAATGATAGCTGCAGAGCGAGCTGGGTCTTGCCTGCCCCACTAAGAAGATGGTGAGATTGGGAGCATACAGTCGCGTCTTGTATAGTGTATACCTCTCTCCTACAACTTCCCATACCATGCCTGTTCTGATCCCTCCTTGTAACATGTTGTCAAGAATCGCGTCGCCAGTGGAGAATTTCTCGTCTCCATCGTGTATTATATCCCCGAGAACATTCGGCCGGTGCAAAGGAATTGCGTTCAGTACAGTGTCGACTATCCTTTTAATCTCAAGGGGTGAGGTTTTGCATCGCCTAGCGATGTCTTGAGGTGTATTTAACAGTAAATCCGCAATTGTTCGTAGATTTCCTGTAGAGATTGCAGATGAGCAGGAAAAGAAAACCGAAAGTGATCATGGTTTATTACCCTTTTTGAGTAAAGCTATCTGTAGGGGGTGACTGTGAAGGTTCATCGTAACCCGGCGTCAAGAATCAAAACATTGCGTCTGAATAGAAATACATGCTTAGGCTACTAACTGTACACCACGACAACAATGAATGAATGAAAGTTATTATCCAATTACGAGAAAATATGATTCAAGATAGTGTTACAATAGGAGTCTATGTGCAGAAAGTCTTCAGGTGATATAAAGCAAATAGAGCAAAAGTAACTAACGTTGTCAGATACTTTCAGCTCGCCCTGTGAGGTTTCTTCTTTGAAGGTTTTGGGATTTCAACAGCTCGCTGGCATACAGGACACCGCCCGGACACATCAATGAGCCAAGGATCCAGACATGTTTTCTTAGATTCCAACATTGTCAATACACCTGCAAAGGATAAGTGAAAGAGACATACATGAAATACGTGGCTGCAAGCCAGGAGTCTCAGAGGCTGAGCGCCATCCCCTGCATCTACCAACTTAAGCCGTTCTTGATCCTCTTCACCACTTGATATGTTGCTGTTAATCATATCATCGCTTATTCCATGTGCCGTTCCTGTTGGATTCGAGCTTCCTTCACCAGATATCTCTTTCCTTTTAGGCTCTTCAAAGTCCATCAAACAAATCGCACAGGCTGCACGGTTCCCTTCGAGTGTAACAAAAGGATATTCGCTCATTTCCCAATGCGCCTCCCATGAATTAGACCCTTCTATATCAATAGCTCCATCATTCTTTTCGTCAGGAACAGTTTGAGAAGTGGAATTCTTCTTGTTTCGGAAACTTTTCAAAAACTTGAAGCGAGGTTGAGGGTTTGCCGTTGTTTTCGGGGGATATGTGTGAGATATTGCGAAAGCAGATTTTACACCTTCTGGTGGTGGCGGAATGTATATAACGAGTGGGATACGTTCGACTACCGTTTTCGGTAGCTTGCCTATTTCTGGGTTGATCATATTGGGGTGTTGCAAGGGGTGACGACCAATGCAAATTAGAAAGATATTCCAAAATATCTGTTGCGCAGATCAGCATAGCATAGCACAAGGACTCTAGGACTTACAAACAAGATGGGGGCAAGGACAAGGACAACGAAACCAAGTAATACGACTTCTAAAACCATGACATACATCGTGCACAGAATACCGAAGACGAGCCACCAGAGGTGAGGTGAAATATGCCGACAAGTATTAGTTGATGTATATTCGAGTATATGCGCTGTCAAAAACCAGCTCAGAGTCATTAACGAGGAAAGGAGCGTGAGTCTTGAAGTCAGCGTCAGAAAGGAAATGTTGATAACTGTTATAAATTTACCGAGAATGTAACAGGTTATGACGCAGAGTGGGGATCTCTGGGGGAGTGGCTGAGGCATTGTTTTGTCCTGAGATAGGATTAATAGTTCCTGTTGAATTTGTCACTCCTGCCTCTGTCTCAGCGGGTGGGGGATGTCTAAAATATTAAGGTTTTTAAAACAGGAAAACAAATTTGGGTGGGATGGCATACAGAACACGGTCGCGGCGGAAGTCCCAGTACGCTAGACTTGAAGTCAAGACAACTCTTACCACCCATATAGACGCCCAAACCCCAAGAGGACGTTCACACGCAGTCCACTCACTCAATTTAGGATCGTCACGACTCCTAAAATGGGTTCCTGTCAGAATCAGCAGAGTGGTGATTACTACGAACTATATGCACAGGTTTTAGATTGATAGAAGAGACCATGAATCTGAAGCGGACCTGAACGAAACCCCAAGTGACACTCCAGATCAACGATACCAGTGCCTTGCGCGCCCGTGTAGCTCTCCGTCCCAGACCAAAATAAGTCAATACCCTAACGTGTAGTGCCGTGTTGTGCGGCTGCGGTGGGGGGTCTCGATGACTGGGGGTACTGGTCTGTGCAGGCAACGTTGGGAGTGAGAAGTTAGCATTGGTGTCTAGTTGCAGGGGGCGCAGTGATGATGTTATTGGTAGAACGACTGGGGCGCTAGAGGGCATAGATCGTATTCTGGGAGCCTCGTTAATATCGAAATCGTGTGGATCTGATGTACTCTCCGAGGCTCGTAAGGATGAGTGAACGTGAGCCCTTTCTGGGCGACGAGGCAGGTCACCGACTGAGCGAACCCTGCGAATGGCTCCATCTTGAGCTTCCGATACCGTAGACATGGACAGTCAGAAAGTTAGGTCCTCCTCAAGCGGAGATCGACCTGCGTCTACAAGTATGTGGATCGTGTTAGTAATGATCAAGGGGATCCGAACAGAGGGGTACTACGTCGCCCAGATATCGTGACAGGCCTCAGGAAATGACTTTTAAGCCACATCGTGTGACTCAACGTTGGGCATGCGTCACGCTGGCTGAGGCGTACTGTAGTATAAGTAAAAATTATATATTGTTCCACATATAAAAATCAGTTGGAGCTCTTCCATTCGTCCCATAAATTTCCTAAAGATTTTCCGACCGCGTCAACAGCTATAATCAGAGAACGAGTTAGAACAACAGTAGCATACGATAAAGCTTTCTGATAGTACTCACCAACCTCAATGCAATCTCTCTCCTCCACGTTGATAATAGACTGTAGAAGCTTCCGACTTCGCCATCGGTCGGTGTGGAACCTAGATACACTCGATTTGAGGAAATCTCGGTATGCCTGACCGCGGATTATAGTTTTTGCAACCATAAAAAAACCCTGCACTGCTTCCCAAGTCATGTCTTGTGGCGAATTTTTGAGTGGAGATTGAAGAGTAGGCCAAGGAATGTCATGAAAAGTGAGTGGCTGCGCTTCGGAAAATTTTGTCTCGTCGAAATATTGACAGACAAGCCTATATCGTTCAAGGGCTCGATAAGTGGTCCAGGCGCCGCTGTTCCACTGATCATAACGCGCTCGTCGCTCTCGATCCAGCCTTTCCCGTTCCCGGAAATTTGCTTCTTCCCGTCTCTCGTTTTGATCTTGCTCTTGTCGGAGTCGGGCCTCGTCACTTTGTTTCTGTCGTTGTTGAGCCTTTCGATTTTCGGATTTGGCTCTCTGTTCTGCTTCCTGTGCCCGCTCACGCGCTTCGCGTTTTTTCTTCGCGGCTTCCCATAGCGGACGATCTGCTTCCAGATCCGCCATTTTCTGCAGTGACTCAGCAAGGCGACCAGCATCGGTATCGGCATCGTCAACTTGATGAGCATTGTCGTGATTGGGGTTGTCTGTGTTTTGAGAGTTCTCCTCCATAAACCCATCTTCCTCCCGGATGTCAGGGAAATCACGATAATCTGTCATTATAAGTGAACATCATAAACGGTTTTGATTTATAGGTGAAGCCTCACCGTTATTATAAAAGTGTGCTTGGGGAAACTCTGACAACACCTCGCTCATAAATCGACGCTCGCGTTGTTGCTTTCTGAATTCCTTTTCTTGTTCCCTCCTCTCTCGCTTCTTCTTTTCACGTTCTATGCGCTTCGCTTCCAACACGCGGATCTGAGAGGATGGGGAAAGCGTTCGTGCACGCTTTTGGATTTTTTGAGCGTATGTTGTCGTATTGCGGTTGCGAGCATCTTCTTCGAAATAAATATTTTCCTCTTCTTCAGGGGGGCGCAATGACTGGAAAGAAATATCGGCTGTTATGAATTGTTATTCCATAAGAGTGTGATCGAGGTGGTGGATGCGGTACCACACCTTTTCTTTTCGGCTTTGGTTGACTCAGTACAGGTTTGGTTTCAAAATTAAAATTCAAATTCCTTGTTGTTTGTGGTGACTTCCGACGAGGGTAACGAGGTGCGGGTTTCTGATTCCAATTATTGTCATCATCTATAATCATCCGTTCGCTTTCATCAAGATCACTAGGGGTAGACCTCAGCGATTCTGGTTGCAGCTTTGGCGTCGAAGATGGTAAGGAGGGTGAAATTGTTCGACGTTTGTTGATATGACGGAATATTGTTGCGGGCTCCGACGATTTCAAATTTATGACGCTCAAAGCAGGAAAAGCTTTCACGCAACATTCATACTTTGGATCCAGTTTGTAAATATCCCATTGCTCTTGGGAGCATTCACATAGTTCACTACGAACGCCATGAGTTCAACAGTCGCAGTGGAACCCTGCGACAAGACTCACCCGCAAATCTTGATCAATCTTGGAAAAATCCCTTCTTCTTCTACATATTGTTCCCTGAGGGAGTTCGGTACAAAACGCCAAAAACTCCCCTTGCCGGGTATCGTTTCAATGACGATGCGTTTCGGTCTACAACGTTCAGAATAATCATCATAGAGGGATAAGTTGCCAAAATCTGGGATTTGTTCCGAAGTAGCTGCACGAGGTTCATAGGACGCAAAAGATAGAACTGAAGCTTGTGTTTGGAGGATCCGCGAAGGTTGAGTTGGGTCAAGGACGCCAGGGAAGGTGCCACTCAGATAGCGAACAGACTGAGGGCCATCTTTCGGTTTTTCATATGAAGCACGGCGGACCATCAGCGAGCAACTATAAGAAGAGCACTAAACTGACCTTGTGAGTTCATTTATTATATATCTTACCGTAGGCCTTGTACTCAATCCACAACTTTCATTTGGTTCAGGTGCAAGGCAATCAATTGACCACGTGACCGCGATCCGACAAGAGCTTATTGTTTCTTCCGCCAAGTTGCTTCGTCGTCATGGAGAGAATTTCAAAGACTTTGGACATTTTCCAAGAGGAGCATTCTGCAACCACAGTTGTCAAGGCCAAAGAACAAGGATTCAAGCCTCGACAAGGAATATTACGTAACTCATGACTTGTATTTGGATCAGGTGATCTCCTCACATCATTTAGAGTCATGACTTGATCTTCAGCTTATCTGACTCGTCCAATAAACGGCTATATATACTGCAACTGGTGGGGACATATCGGTCACATATCTAGAATGACCAGCCTTCGGACATTTCAGAACGAGATACACGAGATACACAATCGTGAGGTTTCTAAACAGCGCGCACATCTCAACATCGACAAGGAGAAGGAGACTCGGAAGCATACGAGCTTGAAAGGAAAGGCCAAAGAAACTCTAGCTGCATCAGATATTCAGGCTCAGACTGAGTCTGGCGAATGCGAGACAGAATCTGGCAGCGCAGGTTTACAACTTCAAGAAATTGAGGAAAAGATCCTGGTGCGTCGTAATCATCGACTGTAACATGAGCTCAAAGCTTAGTTCAATCTTAGAAATCACTGCTTTCTAACACTGTCTCCGATCATGATTTTGCGCATGACCAAATTGCTGGCCTACTCACACAGCATAACGGAGAGTATGTGTTCCGAATAGGTCGGCAACCTCCACATGACGCATTATTCGCTGGGGAACTGACCGACGATTGTTCTGGTTGGTCTGGTATTTCTCGTTCCAACGATGACATTGAAGTTATCCGCCGACGAATTATAAATACTGTAGAGGAAGTCGGGGGCAAGGTACGATTTTTTATCTCGTTCTCTACCTACCAGGCCTGAATGATATGTTGGCAGACATCTGTCTTATTTGAAGCTAAGCTAGGTCATCCTCGAACGACTTTGTTATTACGTTTACCACCCCCAAATGTCTCTCTCACTCCGGAGGTTCGTTGCGCCGTAGTCGGCAATGTGGATAGTGGGAAATCAACAACTTTAGGCGTTCTGACGAGGGGTATTTACTGATACACGTTAATTTCACCAATCAATACTAATTTTTGATATAAGGCTCGCTTGATGATGGAAGAGGAAGAGCTCGTGTTGGTTTATTTCGACATAAGCATGAGGTGGAGACAGGCCGAACATCTAGTGTTGGGATGGAGGTATGTGCCATACCTTGATGCGCAATCATGTGGCCATGACAAGGCGCGGATAAGATCTTAGGCTTTGATACATTGGGAACACCTATATTACCTAGCACGGCGAAATCTTCTGATCCAGATGTAATACGACGGGAGAAGATAGGTTGGGAGGAGATAGCTATGCAGGCAGCTAAAATTGTATCTTTCATTGGTGGGGTATCGTTCTGTAGACGGTTCATTCTAACTAACCCGAGTAAATAGATTTGGCTGGCCATGAACGATATCTGAAAACGACATTGTATGGCCTCACGTCGGGCGCGCCTTCTTGCGTCATTTTAATGGTAGGGGCGAACGCTGGTTTGATTGGCATGTCAAAAGAGCATCTTGCTATCGCCTTAGCACTGAGCGTACCTGTAGTGGTTTGCATAACGAAAGTCAGTCCAGTTCATTCGTTCCAATACTTGCGTTTAGCCCATTCGGCCATAGATCGATATGACCCCATCAAATGTTCTTGAACAAACTATCAAACAGGTGGATAAGATTTTGAGAAGCCCTGGGTGTCGGTGGGTCTGTTCGTGCCATGACGGGCCATTTCCATCTGATGGTAGTTCTTTGTAGGAAAACACCAGTTTTCGTGAAGTCACTCGAAACAGCAGTCGAGATAGGGAAAGCGTTTGGGACTGAACGGGGAGTCTCCCGCCTCTAATTTTTGACTTCTGATTCTAATCTCGGTATATCATAGACTATGTCCTATCTTCCAAATATCCAATGTTACCGGTCAAGGACTTGACTTTGTGAGACTGATCACGTTCAAGTTTATATGCAATGTGATCTTACTCGTTCTCCAGGTCCGAACGTTCCTCAACCTACTTCCATCCAGTGAGGCAGACACTGACAAATTTGCTTTGAATCAACCATTAGAAGTAGGTGGAAGTTAGTACAGGTTGCATGCATGCATACTTATGAATTGGGCAGTATTCTATCACTGAAGTTTGGTCTGTTCCGTATGTTGGCACGGTGGTTAATGGAATTATGAACGCTGGAAGCATAAAAGCTGGAGATGCCGTTCTATTGGGTCCAGATTCAAATGGAAATTACCAGACGGTTGTCATTAGAAGCATCCAACGAAAGAGGTAGATCTGGTTCATTTTGACTCGCTTCTGGATTCCGAATAACCTTCAATCCACATTCTTCCCAGAGCAAACGTGGCAACTGCGGAAGCTGGGCAATGCGTGTCTTTAGCCTTGAAGCGCATACGACGTGCAGCGGTACGCAAAGGCATGGTTTTAGTGAACAAGACGGACGTCCCCCCACGAGGTGGGCACTTATCGTGGGGAAATGATTTCTAATGACTCATAACTGGAGTATTTTAATTTTTGTAGCTATTCGGAGGTTCGAAGGCCAAGTCTTGATCTTGTAGTGAGTACTAGTCGAGTGCTTGGCAATGAGCAAAAATGGATTTGATCCATTTGCAGCCACAACACGACGTTGCAGAAAAACTACCAGGCGAGTTGCTGTCTCCGATGAACGAAGTTAGCCGCTGATTTCCCGGTGTTCTAGGCCATGTTGCACTGTGGAGTAATTTTGTTTTGTTTGTTGCCACCCTGAATGGTGCTAACAGGGGTCGTATCAAGGCTATACGCCAAACGGTACGAATAGTAGGGATGGACCACCCCCAGGGAGTGCTTCGAACAGGGGATCGAGCGAATGTGCAGTTTGAGTTCATCTCCCACCCAGAGTTTGTTAAAGAGGGTATGAAGCTTTTGTTTCGGGAAGGGAAGACGAAGGTAAGTTTATTTGATATTTATATTTGTTTTTTTTTTAAAGAAAAAGTGAATATAGGGCCTCGGGGTGATAACGAAATTATTGTAAAAAAAATGTAAAACAAATGTAATGAAAGTGGAGTGGCTATTTATAGCTCGATCGTCATGATTTCTCCTCTTGCGTGCTCAACACCTCTTTCTCATCTACCTTCCTCCATGGACCCAATAATTCAAAGGCTCAACAGAGACTCAGATCATTGGAGTACTCTAGTATGTTTGCCTTATATTTTTTATCTTTCTTTTGACAAATTTTATAGTCGAGCTTTGATTCCACTCCTTATCCAGTCGGGGCTCGCTCAAGCCTCGCAACCATCACTTCAAAGGTCGATTCCTCTCTCTCTCTCTCAAGAACTTCTCTCTGATGTTCTTCTAGTTTACATTCTCTCCCGATCCCCGGGAATGGGGCTCTTCACTCTCTCCGGACCTCGTCGAGTCCGACGATGAGCTATATACCCCGCTGACTAAAGAACAAGAGTCACTGGCAGATTTCACAAGTTCACTCTCGCTAAGAGGTATCGGAAACGTAGCATGTCTTCTCATCCTCTGTGTCGCTATTCTGGTGCTATTGTGAGCTTCTGTCTACTCCACTGATTGTCGTGTCAGCCATCTTCACACATGTGTAGCATTGGTTATCCCGTCATATCTTACTACAGTAACTCAAGGGCGTCAACGCGCGGTGGATTCAATCTAGGTGGTTCCAATGCGACAGGTCAAATACCAAAGTTCAATTTCGCTCTCATCGACCAGGACACACCTCAAGCAGTGTATACCAAAACATCATGGGCAGACGGGAAGACTCAGATGCGCTTAGTATTCTCTGACGAATTCAACACTGACGGTCGTTCCTTCTACCCTGGCGATGATCCTTACTGGGAAGCGGTCGATCTACACTACTGGGTATACTTGATTACTTGTTTTTTCTTCTTCTTCTTCTTTCTGGTCGCTGATCTACACCTAGGCTACAAAAAATCTTGAATGGTATGATCCAGCAGCTGTCACCACGCAGGGTGGTTCGTTAGTTATCACTCTTTCCCAGAAGGAAACGCATGATTTGAATTATGAAGGCGGTATGTATTCAAATTGATCCATTCGCATATTCCAGCATCACTCATCCTCGATGCAGGTTTAATATCAACCTGGTTAGTCTCTCAATGCCTGTTGCTGGGTTCGCAGCCCATCGTTTTCACTTTTATATAGGAATAAATTTTGTTTCACAGGCGGTTACGTCGAAACTTCAGTCCAACTTCCAGGTGCCAATAACGTGCTTGGTCTCTGGCCTGCGATTTGGACCATGGGAAATCTGGGCCGGGCGGGCTATGGTGCATCCCTTGACGGCGTTGTACGTGGCTTATGCTTTCCGTTTTCTTTACTCTTCTCATAATATGTGAACGAAAAAGTGGCCGTATACATATGATTCCTGCGATGTAGGGACAGTCGCTAATCAAACTGTCGATGGCCAACCTGCGGCGGCCACTGTAGATGGTGATGCAGGAAAAGGAGGGATCCTATCCTACCTGCCGGGTCAACGGTGGTCTCGATGTACTTGTCAAGGCGAAAGCCATCCGGGACCGAAACACAAAGATGGGACCTTTGTGGGCAGAGCAGCTCCCGAAATTGACGTCTTCGAAGCTCAAGTGGGGAGACCTGACTTTGTTCTGAAGATTGGGCCAACTAATCGGTTTTGAAGATCAATCAAGATTCACTCATTGCTCAAGTTTCTCAATCCGCTCAGTGGGCTGTAAGCATGCCTTGTTGAACATCAGACTGGTCAACTGATGCTTTGGTTTGTTGCAGCCATTCAATAGAGCCTATATTTGGTCGAACACATCGGATAACCTGATAATCCCCAATCCAGGCATTTCTGAGTTGAATACGTTCCTTGGAAGTGTAACTCAAGAGGCCACTTCTGTTGTCACCAACACCAATACCAGTTGTTACGAACTAGACGGGGGTTGTTACTCTCTGTACGGCTTCGAGGTAACTTTACCTGACCGCTTGCGCTGTTGCAACGCTGATTGCTGCTTTTACAGTATAAACCAGGTATTTGGACTTGCAAACCGTCGAAGAATTGATTTGAGCTCAAGCATTATTTTCCCTGTTCTTTCACAAGGCTTTGATGATGGTGTACGTCTTTGTCCAAGTTGCCAATTCCCAAAATCCCATTCTTTCTCTTATCCAGTATATCACATGGATTTCAAGTAATCAGATTGCCTGGACGCTCAAAGCTGCGGGTCTAGGACCTGACCCTAGCGTTCAGATTTCTGCTAGGCCTGTAGCTCAAGAACCTATGGTATGTGCTCTTGTGTGGATATTCTAAAGGCCGTGCTGATTTTTGGGTCTTAGTACCTTATTGCAAATCTTGGGATGTCGAGAAATTTTGGACCAGTTGATCTCGAACATCTGACTTTCCCTACACATATGCGAATTGACTACATCAGAGTTTATCAACCAGTAGACGCGATCAATATTGGTTGCAGCCCAAAAGATTTCCCCACCGAAGCTTATATCAATCGGTGGGTTACTTTGTTATGTTTTTTTTTTCTTTCTTTCTGACGACGCCCGTTCTGTTAGGTACATAGAGGCTTATACCAATCCGAATTTAACAACGTGGGTGGATGATTATCAACAACCTTGGCCGAAAAATTCGTTCTTGGGACAATGCTAATAATTGGCCGTTGCATATGTATATTGGATATTATCAATATTTAGATTAGTTAGACATTAGAGTGACATATCACATGGCTTCATACCAACTTGTCCCCACTTCAGACTCACCAGAGCGGCTCGCTACTACTACAAAACATCCTCATCGCACGCGTATTCTTGTTATTCTTCTTTGCGTAGTCACTTTTCTATTCTACTGGATTGGTTGGCGTACATCTCCAGCGATGTCTCATGACGGGAAATATAGTATTGGATAGTATGTCCAAGCCATCCTATATTAAATATGTCAACCCTTAACCTATTGATATCAGCTTCGTCAATTGGTATTTCCGGTTCAACGTTCTCAGCGTCAGCTAACTTGAATCCTAGGGGTATCTATGGACGAAAGTTCCCTCCGAGTTTGATTCCTGTCAAGGACCTCACGTAAGTTGTTTGATAATTTGAGAGGAACAATTTTGAGTTTATTCTTTCTTGTCAGCCACATTCTGTATGCTTTCGCCAATGTCAGAGCTGACAGTGGTGAGGTATTCCTCTCTGACCTATGGGCTGACCAAGACATCCATTACCCCGGCGATTCATGGAATGACGTCGGTACCAACCTCTATGGCAACTTGAAGGCAATTTATAATCTCAAAAAGCAAAACCGCCATTTGAAAGTGCTGCTTAGTATTGGAGGATGGACTTATTCGCCTTCATTCCATCCAGTCGTTGTTAATCCGACCTTGAGAACAAGGTTTGTTCAGAGCTCTATCAAAATTTTGGAGGATTATGGATTGGACGGGCTTGATGTGGACTATGAATATCCTGGAAACGATGAACAAGCTCGTGGTTATGTTGAATTATTGAAGGAGATGAGGATTGAATTAGACAAGCACTCGGGGACGAATGGTAAAGGATGTAAATTCCTTCTCTCGGTAAGCATTTACCCAATGGGTGTTGAGGGTGTTTTGTTTACTTTAATGGCAGATCGCTGCACCTTGTGGACCTGATAATTACAAGAAATTACATGTCGCTGCGATGGACATTTATTTGGATTTTTGGAATCTTATGGCTTATGATTTCGGTAACAATTTCTATACACTGCTCCTCCCAGGATATCATGAATGACGTCATTATGCACTCAAGCTGGCTCATGGGATAGCATCGCAAATCACCAGGCAAATCTTTACGGCGGACCTCTCAGCGCTTGCGCAGCTGTTGATTGGTACATAAATGCTGGCGTACCACGAAACAAAGTCGTTCTCGGCATGCCTCTATACGGCAGATCATTCTCCAATACTCAAGGGCCTGGATCACCATTCTCCGGTATCGGCCAAGGAACTTGGGAGAAGGGCGTCTATGATTACCGTGTATTACCCTTACCTGGCTCAACCGTACATTTCGACCACAACGCGACAGCTAGTTGGACTTATGATGCGTCCAAACGAGAGATGATCAGCTTTGACAATGAGGAGGTTGCCAGGGTAAAAGGCGAATATATTAGGAGGGAGAGATTGGGAGGAAGTATGTTTTGGGAGCTCAGTGGAGATAAGGGTTCCTCAAGGGAAGGCATGGAAGGTGGGCCAGGAAAGGAAGCACAGCCTGGACAGAGTCTGGTGACCATTGTCAAGGACGCAATGGGAAGCCTGGAAAGGAGCAGCAATTGGCTCTCGTATAATGAGAGCAAGTTTGGCAACATGAGGAAAGGGATGTCATCATAAAGTAAAACCGAATATGGATCATTCTAAGCTCGAGACACCTAAATACTTAACATTCACAACGACATTTGTTTTTTACTGAATTATCCAGACATAATTGGGTGATATGCACGGTTACCAGCTGCCCATTGGTGGCCCGCATCAGCGGCAACACCTGTCCATAACACACAGAAAGAGATCAAGATGCTCAATATCCACGATATTGTATGGAGGACGTATGCAATCCCTAAGCGCGGGGGGGGCAATAAATATCAATGAAGTGGCGAACGGCCATGTAGAACTCACCTGGGCGTGCCTGCTTAAAGGATGGGTAATTTGAATTGTAGTACATTTCTGTAATGAGTGCAAACGTTGATATTTGGCAGACGGCTAAGAGACCAAGATAAAAAGACTTGAACTTTATAGAATTTAGAAAAAAACACACCTTGGAATAGTACCAGCCCGGACACTGCTCTCCATATCCGCCTTCTTCTTGAATGAGTGGTGACACCAAAAAGGATGGCGACCAACGAAACAGAAGCGAATCCAATTGCCAATTCATCGATGTATCCTGCACTTACCCAAGCAGCGCAGAATGTCTTGTTTTCTTTCTCGCATTGATCTGTAACACTGCCTGGGAAGTGACGGCATTCGTAATTCTTGTATGATATCTTGCCTTTACCATCCCCAGATGGAATTTCAGAGAGAGTTAATTGACATCGCTCGTGTAAGCCGAATGTGACGGTGACTCTTGTATAGAGAACTTCATCGTAATGGACAACGAGCCTATGCGCATCCAATCGCAGAACCCCCGTCGGTTAATGCATTCCTAGTAAAGGAAAGATGGGTACCAGTCTGGTCGATGGGCAGAAAGGACATTCTAAAAGACCATGAGCAAAAGCGGTTTGTTAGTGGTAGCAATAACAGACCATCAAAAGTGTTAGAGCAACAGCGGCAAAAGTAACGAAATACGATGTTTTCCTCATGGTTGGGGGGTTGAGAACAAAGCTGGCTTTCATTAAGTAATTACATATGTCATAATTGCGGGGATTATGCTGGACATGCGCGCTATCTCATTCTAGCCACTTCCTCACATGCCTACCAAGCCACAGCGCAAATCCCGCACCAGATAAGCCCGGGAACTGTCGATAAGGATACTCCCAAGTCATTGGCGCACCAAAGGCTGGAGGTTTAGGATGCAATATATAAATATGCGTAACATATGTCACTAACAGTCACTACGTCCTTCTTGATCACGAGAGTGTATACCTATCTGCAATCATCTACATACAGAAAAGTCAAATCATTGTGTGCAATTAATACACAAGGACTCTTACCGTAAACAAGCTAGGTGCTCGAATAGCTAATACTTGGGGATCCTCCCCAAGGCCCACAAATCTGTCCAACAGTCAGATGTTCTTCGTAAGGTCCTAGAGCGGTATACAACTCACATCGTCGACACACCAGCTTCTATGGCTGAGGACATAGTCATTGCTGTAATGGTTTGTCAACAAGTATATCTCTCGATCACAAGGGTAGACTTACAACACACAAGCCCAATCAGGAAGGAAAACAAAAGGATAGGTGCAGTATATTGTCCACCCGTATTGTAGGAAGGTGCGGTGACTGTTGTTTCCCTGTCAATGATCGAGCATAACGCAGCCAAGTAGGACGTACACCGAGTGTAGAGATATGCAAATAAGGAGCATAGTAGTCCGATAGCATAAGAGCCCCACATCATTGCTGGTCAAGATTAAGTGTGCATGCAAGAAAATTGAAATCGAGAACTACTCACTCATCCCCACAAGGGAGTCATTGATCAAAGCATCGATGCCTAAAAGAAGTATGATTGCCTGGTCCACTGGAGGTCAAAGTACTTACCTCTATCTTTAAATAACTTCCAAGTGTCTTTGGCAGCTGCGATATACGGTTTGCCATATAACGCTGTCGAACGATATCTGTCAAGAACTTGTTTTTGGCAGATACAGAGAAGCCAATATACCGATTTCAATGTACGCATATCTAGAATAACACGTAAATACGTTGAACGAAGAATACCTGAAAACTGCGCACCTGTTAAAGTACTCCACAGTACTTTCAAGGAGTCCAATGAAACATGATGCGCAACACGCTAGGCATACTTCAACAGCTAAGAGGTCCTATTTTAACCTCTGTTCCACATGGACAAGGGTAGGCAGGACTCACGATGACCATCTGCATTTGCATTGTTCATGGCTGCATTTAAGATCAACCTCAACAGGTCCAAGATAGTAACAATCAAAGAGCCAAATGCAATTGATCCCAAGGAGAAGGTTGACGCACGTCCGAATGCGGATAACGTTGGATGTTTAGGCTGTAACTATCGGTCAAAAGACTGAAAGTTCATCTCGTGGTAGTCGACGCACCATTTCACCAAGGCTGCGAGGACCGAAGTAGTACCAGGATCCGAATGGGCCACCAGCGAGGGTCGCTAGCGAAACGTTGCCTATGACTTGTGAAGTCCATAGGAAGGAAAACGTCTCAAAGAAGATAAGACCGGCCACTTTGCCACTGGAACAGTTTGACGTATCACAAGCTAAAAAAAAATATGAGCAAAGGTCTGATATAATAATTTATCAAACCTACATGGGTTTCCTGGGGTCCACTTCGCATAACTATTTCCCATTCATTTCATGATTAGGCACAAAAAACGAAGACTTACGTCGCTATCACAGTAAATGTATACCACCTGTGTATGAGAATTAAACGTCAATAATCCATGAGTAGTCTGTGTGAGCCTCACGCTGCCAATCCTGCTTGCAGGAATAATGCAGTAAAGGCGACAACGTATACGCTGGTATGATGTTTTGTTACGTCCATGACGACTTGGAGAAGTAAAGATGTGAGCGGTATGCGCGACCTGAAGCCAAAGTAGGACATGACGGAGAGGACAGCCACTATGGTGAATATAATGGCACCCGCTATACCGCAAATGATAATCAGCCACTGATCGCCTTTTCACAATAAGCGATACTCACAGTAGTACCTGGTTATCCAGTAATATATGCATATACCGCTGGAGAACAATAATAGAGCTAAGCTCTCGTGAATCAGCGATAAAGAACAAAACATACATGTTAAGCAAAATCGTAAGAATCAGGGTGATATGCATGATGATTTTAGTGAATAAACGGGTCAAAATGAGAAAAACGACTGAAAGGAACACCGCCGCTGCAGTAACAAGAAGAAGCAGATAGATAGTGCTCCTGTTGGCAGAAATATCAGAATGAGAAAACGAGGAGAAAACGAGGAGAAAACGTCAAAACCTGTTCAATGTCACTGGACTGCCTGCTTGACCGCCCGCCTTACCAAGGCCTCCCCCTAATCCTCCTTGTGATATCCATGCATTCAAGACTATGCCTGACAAGGCGGCGAATCCTAGAAGCTAGAAGAACTGTCGCTTTGTGGAGGCAAAATATAAGACGATATATTCATACTTGTAACACAAAAAATATGAGAAAAATTGGATCGTTTATTCTGTTTTTCGGCTTGAATCGAGCTTCCTGGGTTTTGACATCACTACCATTGTATGCCAACAATGGGTCGGGCGAGGGAGTATAATTTTGTTGCCCATAGGTAGAGGTGGGACCGGGGGAAGTGACGGGTTGTTGGTACATATGGGCTTGCCGTATGGCGAGATAGGCGAGTTTAAGCGGAGGAACGTAGAATTAGAAGCAGTACGTCCCGTACTATATAGGCCTGTGCACGTGACATTCATAATTGAGCTAGAAGCAGTTATAGATTAGGAAGATGGAGCACGTTGCAATAAACTCAGATAGTGTAAAGCAGCCTTAGGATGCGAATGGTAAGAACCCGACCCGGAAAGGGAGGGGCATCATACATAAATTCGATTGACCTGGTATGTAGACCGTGATGCAAGCGAGGCAAATGGCCCAGTAAATCCGGGATACCAGGCACTTGCTGTCGCGTCCATAAAGCCTGAGATAAGTGGGATGTCGCCGCTCTGGCCAAAAGCTTGCAATCTTGAATAATTCTTTATTTTTTCCCCGTCTACTTGAGCTTTAGATACATCGCATGCTATATTGCGTCAACAAAAAAAAAGTAAAACAAAAGTCCGATGAAAGTGCTCATACATTATGTGCTCACGACATCAACCAATATACAATACTCGCGTAGAGTCCGTTAACGTGGCACTGGTCTCAACTGCCATCATAGATCCAGGTTAGTTAGTCTTGATATGTCTTGATAGGCAGACCCATACCGCAAACAAGTTTGGGGAGCTCGGATTGTCAACAGAGGCCAACGAATCTGAACAAAAGTCATCTGTGACATGTCGAATATATATATATGCACACGTGATCGATACCATCTACATTACAATGCAGCTGCTATCCTGCTTGGGGTGTGTGATGTTTAAATCTAACAACGATGGCAGTAACATTATCCGTGGTATGATTTTCTAACGCGTGTCTTAGCAATGCTTGGCTGGCCTCTTGTGCATCCTCGATATCGCGAACAAGTTCAACAGCACCCTGATCAGTGATAACATCCCAAAGCTGAAAACAAAGATGTCGATGTGTGAGCTTTGAAACTTGAGGTAGATCACATACCCCGTCACAAGCCAAAATCAGGAACTCATCTTCTTCACAGAGCTCAGTTTCTGTTGTGTACGGTTCACCCACAACAAATTCCTTCATCGAAGAATCACCGAGACTCCGCGTTACCGCAAGCACGCCGTTCACTCGGCCACTCATCACAAATCCACCAGCATCTGTTATGCGCTTCGCCTCTTGTTTGTCGGAGCCTTTATGATCGTATGTGAGGCGTACCGCCTTACCTGCGCGGCATAAAACTCCACGTGCGTCACCTGCATTGGCGCTGTAAAGTACACGCCGGGTATCTGATGGAGGAATGATAACAGGGACCTCTTCTCCAGATATTTGGGATGTAGCAGGAGACGATGAACCAGAGATGGATGATGAAGCTAGCTTGTTTGAACCACTTCCCAGACTTCGTAGGGCCTTTCTAATGCGCCTGCTGCTGCTAGATAGTTTATTTTGCACTCTCTTGCTGGTCTTGATTTCGAGGTCAGACTTTGGTCCGAGTCTTGGGGAAGGGGGGAGACTACTGGAGGCTCCCTGGGCTTCCAAGTTGCTGTCAAGGTTTGTTCCAGAAAGAGGAGAGTCGGTGGGTGATGAAGGTAGACTGAGGAAGGACTGTTGACCACTAGAATCCTCTAAACGCAAGAAAGCGGTCACAGCGGTACACCCGGAATGAATCTTGCCATCGGATGCTTCGCACATGCGAGAAAGATGCTCATCGACAGTGTGGAAGGATTCATTCAGGATTTCTGGAATGCGGAGAGCCGGAGATGCATGTATTGCGTCAAGAAAATGCTGCAAAGATATCAGTGGCACAGAGAGATGATAGACAGGAAGCCACAGACCTCATGAAAATGAGATCCGCACCATTCTGCGGCATGTTTACCAGCATGACCATCGAATACAGCAAAGAATCCTTGACCTCTTATGGCGTCAAAGTCGACAACGAAAGAATGAGAGTCCTCCATGGTGCGACGAGTACCTTTGTCTTCCGAAACACCTACACGAAATGTTGGATGATTTGTGGAGTGGCGATTGAGAATCTATAGTGAATTAGCTATATATGAATAATACAAGAGATGTAACGTACACCATGGGTATCCAAGTCTGCTGCTGTGATAGATTTTGAGCGGGCGTTTGGAGAATCGGAGAACATGATTGTCCTAGTTCAAAGTCGAATCAGTCGGAGTTTTCCGAACATCTAGAGCCATGGGCTGATTCGGAGTTGTCCGATCGTCTCTTCATCTTCTCCACACAGTGTATGTCTCAGCAATCCACCGCTTCAAAGCCTTCGCTCCAGGGCGTCAGAATAAAAGCAAGAAAGGGTGCTGTAAAAGCTCAGGCTAAACACGAACCAACTAGTATATATCTCGTTTTATCTAAATTTAAAATTCTACTAAGTACATATCAGTCTTCAGAGATCAACTCTATAAACACCTTGAAACTGTACCAGAAGCTGATTTTGATTCTTTTGCAACAAAGCTCGTCCAAGCAGGTTCTACTCTTGAATTTCTCAAATATGCAGATGCCCTATTCGAGATCATCCTTGTCGGCGGTCTTTTGCAGCCAGGTGGCAGCTTCATCGACGACGGAGCACCGACATCGCCCTTCACTGTATTCAATTCGAAAGAACCTGCGGAGGTGGACGACATAAAGAAATATGTAGAGGTTCTCAACAAGCTTATCAGGAGGTTCTACCCCTCATCTCCTACTCACCACTCGATCTCTCTTGACCTTAACTTTCCCTTAGATACAAATATCTTCAAAAGCCTCTTGAGGAATCTGCACTTCCAACTTTACTCCAATATATCCACCGCTGGGCACCCGAACAGAAGGACAAGTTATCGATTGCAGTCGGACTCTTGATCTCTCAAGGCTTAGCTAATGCTGCTTGTCTCCAAAGTTTATCTAAAGACCACCTGGTCAAAAATGGTCAGTCTTTCTATCGAATTTTCCCTGATAATAATCAACAGCTGTTACAGATGTCGCGGTCAGCGTAATCACTTTCATCTTCCGGGCATACCTCGTCGATCAATCTATGGATCACCTTGCCGGTACCTTGAAACGTGGAGGCGTTAAAGATCTTCTTGCCTTTTTTCCACCCAATAAACGGGAGGGAAAAATACTAGAGGACCATTTCAGGAAAGAGGGTATGCCTCAGGTCGCAGATTGGTGGGCTAAGAAGCAGTATGCTGTTGTGAAAGAAGGCATCATCAAGGAACTCTCCGAGATGCGTGAACGGGAGGATACAGCCGAGCAGGTTAATGTTCTTATTTTATGTATAGCGCCCTTGCTTAAACTCTTGTAGATCGTTGCAGCTCTCAAAGGCCATCAGGAAGAGTCCCCAATCCCAGAGAGTGAATTGATTCAATGCATCTGGCAGGGTCTCATGGCGTCTGTCGACTGGAATGCAAGGCCAGACCAGATTGAAGGCCTTGCTCTTCGTGAAGTCACGGTAGATTTATCCGTTTTCCAATTCAAACTCCAATATCTGAAACTTTTAGAAATTCGCCCCCATTCTTGAACCTTTCTGTGAGGGTGCCAAGACTCAAGTCGCTTTAATAAATGCAGTACAGGTTTACTGCTATGAGGACACTCGCATTATCAAGGCATTCCCTCAAATTCTCAAAGTAAGCTTTGTCCGTTACGCTTCTGGTGCAAATAATTTGATGACACTACGTATTCAGGTCTTGTATAACAAAGACTGCATCTCTGATCAGGCTATTATATACTGGCATCAGAAGGGCTCGAAAGCTCAAGGTCGACAGCACTTTTTGAAAGGGACAGAGCCGCTGGTCAAAGTACGATCTCATTTTTGTCCAGCTAGTCACATAATCTCAATAAGTACATGTACAGTTTTTGCAAGAACAAGAATCAAGCGACGAAGAAGAGTAAATAGTTTTACAAGGACTGCGAATTCTGCTTGTCCCTTCTGCACCTTCCTTTTTTTGTCCCCTCCCGAGAACCAAAAGGCTTCAAAATACATGAATACACAGCGAAATCAAAGTAGTAGCTAAAAGCAGAACCAGAAAGGCGGGTTGCAAGGGACTAATTTCACAAGGGAGGAGACATTTCGGAACAGAAAAGCATATTGCCAAAAGTAGTCATTTTACCATGCCTCAGGCATTGGTCCAAAATCGGTTGTCCAACCATTTTTACCCGCCATTTGGAGGAAAATACCATCAGAACCATTGACAGGGAGACCAAGATCAGTAAGACTCTGCAGATGATAAGGAAGTTGAAGACTTGAAGAAATATCAAGGCGACCAACCTGTTCTTGCAGCCAAATAGGAATAGCAGAGGGACTGAAGATACTTCGGTCGTTGGGCCAGACAAAGCCTAGCTCCTCCATTGTGAACGGTGGCGGCATAGCAGGATCCTGGAAAGTCGGTGAAACGATCATGGTTTCAGCGAAGGAGGGAGGAGGGTTCGTTGGCACTGGTGTATTGATGCCACTTGCTAATCCGACCTTTCTTCGGAGATTGGCCAACATGATTCGCAAAGTTAACGCATATCTTGAATTAACGGGTTAGTCATTGGTATGCGCGCTTTATAGGTGTCCTTGCCTTTCAGCAGCTACCTCTGAGAGAAGCTGAGCTAACTGTTCTACTTGTCCAGCTATTGCTGCGATGTCGAGCTCCGTTGGGAACAAACTAGCCATTTTGAGAAGGAAAAGCGCAGAAAAAGCAGCTGTAACAAGACTGTCGTGGACTGCGTAACGAAGGGCAGCACTATCGAAAAATGTTCAGTCAAAGACTCGTTATTGTGACGTGATACCCACCGATACTCTGAAGAATTGAGGAATATAGAGAGACAATTGGACGCAGCATCTTTAGCTTGGAAGGCTATTTCCCGTTGGTCGAAGGGCATCTTATCCCAGGCCACTCCACGCAAAGCAACACAGACAAGCCAGAGTTTGGCATAATGTAATTCTCCTGCAAGCACCTTGCGAAGTAGGGAATCCTGGTCCATGCTGCGACCTTATGAAGGGTGAGTCAAAGGGCACATAGTTATCATCAAGAACTTCTAACAGTGTAATTCATCACAACCCGACCACCATTTATCCAGGGCATCATTTGCACGGCGAATGAAGGCCAATGCGTGATTGTTGACTTGACCGTTCAAAGGGGCCAAGAAGTCGTGAATTTGTGCTGAAGGACATTGAGATGCAAAGCGGGAGGATATATATAAATCTTACTTTTATGAGCAATGAGTTCAATTAGTGAGATAAGCCTAACGTCTGTTGGAGAAGACATTGGGTGCGTGAGCAGCAACCGACAATGTCGGATAGTATTTTCGTCCCTCAGAATGATTGGACGGCCCGTTCCAAGACTCATTCTGCAGAAAGTGCGTGATTAATTACGACCTACATAAACGCACAATAGAAGAAACGGACTGATGGTCAAACCAATAGAGACAGAGCCAGATACGAGCTGAAACAACTAATGTGCTGATTGAGCAGTGTGTCAATCTGATAAGAGAAGACACTTCACCAAGGTTACGTTCTTCCTCTTCTGTTCTTTGTTTGCCGCTATCATCGGCGAGTTTTTCGAGTGCACGATGTAGGCCCAAGTCCAATGCCATGCGCATTGCATGACCGCTTGGGAGCCAACCGTTAGTGCTCCAAGCGGCAAGCAAAAGCATTCCTAACAGATATTTCAACTGCGGCCTATGGCAGACATGGAGAAGGAATGCACCTTGGACCGCTTCTTTCCTGACAACAGGCCCAAAAAGGGAGGAGCGAGCAATTCCTTGAGCTTCCTCGAGACATTTGTAGAAAGTGGAACTGAGTGGACCATTGCCGCTACGAATCTTGCCCGCCACTGCTAAGATGGCATCGAAAGTCCATGGGGATCTTTCCATCAAGCTTTCATAGGTATCATATGATGGATCGAACAGCGGAATAAAGAGATGGCATCCTGCAAAAAAGCTACAAGTACAGGTGAAAACAGAGATGGCTAAGGGAGATGGGGTAAATCTACATGTTAAAAAGCTCTCGAGCTTCAGAATCAGTGACCAAGCCCTTTCAAGGAGATATATATAAGGAATAGTTCTTATATGAGTGATAAAGCAAATCACCTTCTCGACCACATGGGGGAAAGCATTTCTGGGGGTGGGTTCGGCTCGCTTGCGTTTCTTGACTCTGATATTCCAGTTAAAATTTGAATTTGTATGTAGGACATTGTAGGACATTGTACCTTGGCGGTTCAGTCGAAGGAGCAGCCGCGGCCTCTGCTGCCGCGTTAGCCAAACCCTGTAGGGCTTCAATAGGTGCATTGAGAGAAGCCCTTGGCAAAGTATCTTCAGATTCATCATCTGAAGATGGAGCAGTACTCGGGACTATTCCGTAAGATGCATATTTGTGAGGCTATTGAAGGATGAGACTAGTACAATGATGGACGAAAGAGGTGGCTGACAGGTGGAGCAAAACCTGGGAGAGGAGGAAATGACCTCATAGCAGGACCGGGACCAGCTTCAAAACCATTGCGATGGTGTGTTAGAGGGTTGCCATCACGATGAGCCTCCATGTGCGGAGGATATAGCTGAGGATGTGGACCACTACCGTTTTGAGTTTGGACTGCGGATAAAATTCTGTCTAGAGAAGACTGCATGCCAATCATCTGACTCTGCATGACCTGAAAACATAACAAGATGATAAGAGTTTAGGACTGTAAGGAAAGGTAGTTGTGGTACCAAGTACTGGCCCTCGAGTCTTGATAGACGCCTAGGACAGAAAGATGAGACATAAGGGATGATGGGATAAAAAAATACAGGGCATACTCGACACTTGCTGTGGACAATCCTTGTGCATTTTTTTTCTCTGGCTTTTCGAAAATGCAAGGGGTACCGCTTGCTTGACATCGACGACAAGGAGGCTGTTGATGAAGAGCCGGGCCGGAAACGGTATGACGGGCCTCTGTGAGTGGAAGTAACGGGCAAGAAAGACGGGGCGCACCTCTCCTTCACATCGGTTTTTGCCTTTCCTGCAGGAAGTACAGGCCCGCGCACCTCTCTTAGGAATATGAGGTTGTTGGGATGATGCAGCCATGGAAAGATCACCCGAGCCTATTGTTTTCCTCTTCTTTGGAACCGACTCTGAATTATTGGAAAGTGAAGCTGTAGGACTGTGGGACATGTCTTGTAGGGGACTAGATATACAATTTGTTCAAGAACACTATCCAAAAAGGAGCGGCGAAACCATCCGAACGTTCCCGCCCACAGTTTGACAGCACATGTCACACATGTCACTTGACCTTTATTGTGACAATTATAATACAATTTATTTTAATTCAAGTCTTCATACTCCTCATCAATGCAAAGGTATTCACGGATGTCACTCACACTGATCCCACTCTGTCTTGTAAAATAGCCAAGAAGCATCCCATAATTGTCTGTGCTTATTATAATTTTATTCTTCACACAAAAGAAAGAGACAAGGACGAACCAGTCCAGCGGTATGCCGCCTCCTTTCCCAGAAAAGCTGCCCGTTTCAATTCTTCAACCTTGGCCGGATTCGAATCTCCATATGCAGCCATTTCGGCTTCTAAAGCTGCATGATCTTTTCTCAGCAGAGCCAATTTCTTCACCGCATTTGATCGCATCTCCTACGATATCGGGTCATCATTGATCAATTGGAGTGAATCATCTCAAACGTGCAGAATCTAATCTTCCCGCCTTTTCGGCTTTGATCGCAGCTTCGAGAGTGCGTATTTGATTTTCATACGTGGCCCGATTCTCTTTGACTAGGTTCAGCCTTGCTTGAACCTATTATTGGTTTAGTAACCGTTCCACAATAAGCCTGCGCTGACTCACCAGGACACCTTGTTGAGATGGGAAACTCCAAAAGACTTGTCATTCATGTCAGCATTCCGTTCCATGAGGAACCACATAAATATATGCGCGCGCCCTACAATTTGAGGATCCAATTTTATCTGCTTGCACCACTCCGTCATCTACCAAGGATTGCAACACCTCTTTGACAGTTTGCGACACTTTCTCATCCGCTGGTTAGCGGGTGTGCATTTCATCTGAAAAAGGAAGACATTACCGATTCCTTTCAGTTTTGGTCCAAGTTTTTCAAGTTCCTTGAGCTAAAGGATTGATATAATAGGAGTAGCATGGTGGTGCAATTAATATAGGATCCTATCGTCTACCTGGTAAAAGTCGCGCTATTTTTCGTTAACGATAGATAGGTCAGGGTCAGTGAGTCAGCTCTCCTACCGTTTCGTGAAATATCTCCAGTAGCTTGACACGTTTTTCTTCAGCAGATAATCCCCTTGGAGCCTAAATAGTATCTGCAGGTGAATGACAGGACATATTATCAAAGCCTTAGACTCACCATTTTGTGTGGTGGTATTCAATTGTAGTAAATGTAACAGTCACAATACCATCTCCGGATTGCTTTGACGAGCGACCACACCCTTCGCAATGCACGCTAGAGCATTATTGTCAGATATCAGCTGTCTGTTCCTGAAAATATAAGCCAGAAGCCACCTGGAAAAATTATGGTCTGATTTTTCAGAAGGAATTCATTCAAGAAAGAGTACATATATACGCATGTGCTCATGGTTCTTCTATGTGAACTCTTTCCCCACATTAGGCTCTTCCTTGCTGCTATTTCACAACCTCCAGCGATCACTGGCAACAACATGTTGAGCTTCTTTTCTCAGGCGGCTATTTTTTTCATCGTCTTATTCTGTTTGACATATGTTCGCATTTACCGCGCTACTTCTTATCTTGGTGGTTGTCCGCGGATGGGCAGGTCTGGTGTCCTCGGATATATAATAGAGGCTTTTAGGTTCACGCTAGATTCTGAATCTGTCATACTGGAGGGAAAGGCAAGGTTTTCTAACAAGCCTTTTGTCATTCCGACTCTGGTGGGTTATAGTTCCCCAGTAATGATCCCATATAACCTTTTGTAGGCTGGACCGTTGTTTTTCCTGGGACCAGAATACCTGGACCGTGTACGCGCTGGTCCTGATGAAGTTGTGCGTACACACGTGGATCATTCTATCTGATTCTGTAAGATTGACTATCCTTGCTAGTTCAATGAACCTCTTGCTGTCAGCGAAGACCTTCAGTTGCCTTATACGATGGATGCCCACCAGTTGAGCAATCCGTACCAGGCGACCGTGCTGAGAACCGACGTGAATCGGTCTCTAGCCTCTTACATTCCCGACATCCTCGATGAATCTATTTTGGCCACGGATGAAATTTTTAAGGCTTCAGAAAAACAAGGTAGATATATACCTTGACGATGTCGTGGCCTTATCATGACCTTTTGAATAGGAGTAATATCTTTTCCTGTCTTTGACACTATGACTCGCTTGATCGCACGAATCAGCAATCGAGTATTATTTGGATTGGATTTGTGTCGTAATGAACACTATCTCCTTGCAGTAGTGCGATTTGCAGAGACCGTATGCATCATGGCACCTTTCATACAGTGGAGCCCTACATTTCTACGCCCGTGAGTATTCCATATATATATATATTGTTCCCCCCGACACTAATTTTGAGTATTTCACTTTTTATGCGTCTAGACTAGTATACTTCGTACTTTCGAGGATACTTGGCGGCAAAAACGCTGCTTTGAAACACATAATCCCTTATCTAGATCAATACATGATAGATCGCCAAAGCATGAACGAGAAGCCTGTAGTACTCCCTTCATTACATAGCCGTTCATCCACGCTGATGATACTCAAATTATCTGTCTAGCGCCTCGTTGTGGAATCTTTGATTCAAAGTGCTCCATCTCATGAAACTATCCTGGGTCTAGCGGTCCGCATGTTAAACATCAATTTTGGAAGCATACACACTTCGTTTGTGTTTTTGTGTCAGCTCTCAGACAGGCTAAACTCACGAATTCGTAGATCTATTTTTATGACCCATGTCTTATTTGAAATTGCCTTGTTATCTCCTGAAGATGTCGAAAGCATGCGGACAGAAATCAGAGAAGCTCTCGAATCAGAAGGTGATTGGAATAAGGCAGCTCTGCTCAAAATGAGGAAGGTCGACTCAGCGTTTCGGGAAGTGGGCCGGTTCTATGGATTAATGTACTGTGGGTTCTTCGCTGCTCCATGCTTACCTATTTCATTTTAACACTGTGTCAGTCGCTTTGGTTCGATATGCTATGGTTCCTTATGACCTGCAGGATGGCACGCATATTCCACCTGGATCCAAAGTCGCCTTGGACATGAAAGCGATACATTTTAACCCTCAAGTATATCCCCATCCCGATCAGTGTGATCTCTTTCGTTTCTCTAAACTCCGTGAGAAGGAGGGCACGGATATCAAATACGGTTTCGGGACCGTAGATTCAAATGTACGCCTTTTTTCTTCCCATCCAAGTGATCAGGATATACTTAGTCATTTCTTATCTTCTATCTAGTACCTTCTATTTGGTGCCGGTACGTCAAACACCCTTAAATCATAGGTTGTGAGAATAATTGTAATCATTGGGATTGTAGGTCGTCACGCCTGTGCTGGTCGATTCTTTGCTGCCGTCAGTTGCTTTTTTTTTGATTTGATGATCTGACCAATAATTTTTTCAAATTAGATGGAGCTCAAGATAATGCTATCCCATATTCTTCTCCACTACGACGTCGCTTTACCCCCTGATATTAAACAGCGAGCGTCGAATTTTATCTTCAACGGGGCTATCGTACCCGACCCGAAAGCACAGCTCGTTTTTATACCGAGATCTAGAGACAAACTCTGATACTTGTTCTATACTTTTGTTCGAAAGTAGGCCTACTATCTGTATATAGCCGACTTGGCTTTTCTTCTCTGAAATGTCAAGCAAAATTAAAACGTCATAGCTCAAGAAGTGAATGAGTGAGATAAATGTGCAATACTTATTTAAAAGCGGCGACGCTGGTTTATAATTTCCATTCAGGTATGAAGAATTGTGTTATATACATGCCCTTGACAATGTAGCAGCAACGAAGAAAGCCAATGAGATACGTAAACAAATTAATCCGAGAGAAAAGGTTCTAAATCCATCGTGAGGACGTTAACGTCAACGAAGAAGATCTAGGCGTTGGTCATTCGATGGATAACGATATGCAACAAAGTCGGCATCCTGCTGCACGAGTTCCTCAAGAGCTTTGCGAGAGGTGACCGATATTCTTAAATTAGGATTTGGAGTGTTGGTACTCGTGCTAATGGCACTATGTCTTGAGGAGGTGGCATATCCATTCGTGGTCACATCATCTTGAGTTTCATAAGGGGAGTATCCAATGGTAGGGAATTGATGGCCAGGATTTTCCTGCATAGACTGTTGTTGTTCACGTTTATTCTGTCTTTTTCCCAGTAAGGAAGACAAGCCAAATTTACTCTTCCGCTTTGCTAAAGGTAATGGAGATACGGCTTGAAATGGGCTCTCTTGAACATGTTCCAGCCTACCAAGCGATCGTCGTGATATCCCGAATTCATCATAATGGAGTCCAAATGGTCGGTGCGCATCAAACTCAACAGGCTTGCTGACAGGCATGGTTTGTGTACGCAGGTTAGGTCGCGAAGAAGTACCACCAAATGACTGTCGTCGGACATCCACAGTTCTAAAGGGCGCTTGAGGCGGCAAAAAGTCATGGGCAGGACGTGATCCCGGTGGTAGCTGACGCGGGTCATATGTATAGAGCGTGCGTGGTCTGAGATCGGATGAGACGACTGGAGCTGGGAGTTCGCCTGCAGGAAGAGGTGGTAATGATTTCTCTCGAGAAAATGAGATTGCTCTGGCCGCACCAGTATTGTTTAAACCAGGCCGAGGCGAGTTGGTCTTAGTCTGTGGGCGTGTTTCGGGCTCCGGCGCGGTTGGCTGCATGGATCGCCAAATGACATTCTGGTTCTTGCCAGATGGATCATCTTGTCCGAATTTATGATCTTGGTCATTCGCGTTTCCGTCATTGTTGGTACTGCCACTGTCAACTATTTCTATGTCAGGACCAGGAGGTCGTAATGAAGTCGGAGAAGGCAATATACTTGATGGGGCGGTGGGTGGTGACATGCCAGCAGAAGATAAGCCAAATTTAGCAGATGTCACTGAAGGCAATGACGGCGTCGACGCGTGTCGCGGGCCCCCCGAAAGAAGGTCAGTTGGACCGCGATCAACAAGATATGATAAAGGTGGTGGGGGAGCCAAGGGGAGGTCATCATCATTCCCTTCAGTCTTCTGCAATACGTCTCGGGGAGTATTCTCGCTCTTTCCTGAACCAGTTACAATGCGCCAGATTTTAGCAAGTCCTCCTTTTTTCTTCTTGGTTTTGTCTTCGTTAGTAATCCGGGATTGGTTGATGTCGTCAAGTTCTGTTGGGGGCCAAATCTGACTACGCCGAGGAGTGTTGAGGTCAATCGGCGAAGCAGTGTGATGAGCTCCGCAGGCTTCCCGTTGGAGAGCGACACTATAAAGATTATGATCAATAATAGGCAAAGGATATCAAAAAAGGGGTGATTGCGCACTGCATATCGACCATGCTTCCCGACATCCCGGACGGAGCAAGACTGTCCTGACTTCGCCAGCCTGCGCTGAGATTTTTTATTCCAAAGAATCTCGTTCGTCGAGGAGACGAGGAACCAAGACTGTGAACATCTGAGAAAGACGCCTGAGAGTATGCATAAGGCAAGTCCGGACGATCAAGAGGGGCAGTCAAAATGCTTGTAGGGCGTGCAGAACTGGCCTGTGAGTATCTTGAATAAGGCTTCAAGCCACTTTCTGTCAGAGCACCATTACTCTGAGCGGATATAATGGAGGCGTCCATGACAGAGCTTCTAGACGTCTTTCGCGCTCGTTTCTCCTCCTTTCGTCTACGTTCTCGGGCTTCCTTTTCTTCCTTACGGACGTCAACATGCTCGACAATCATACCATTTTCAAGCAATGTAATTTCACGAGAGCGTGATCGGGTATGAGCATGATTATTGCTAGGGGTGGTAGGAGACTGTGGTGGTTTGATGCGGACGCCACCTAGATCATCTGCAGGAGACGAACTGCTACCCATATCGTATGCAGATCGCCTTAACTGTGAATAAGCGTCCCGCATGCGATTGTCCAATTGTTTTGCTTCTTGCATGGCGCGAGCATGAGCCACAGCTTCAGCTTCCAAAAGAGTCCTTTGAGATTTGATATAAGTGTTCAGAGTTTGCTGCCGCGAGGCAGGCTCTCGGGGATTCTGTCCCCAAACATGAGATGGAACAGTTGAGAAAGTCTGACACAAAGACTCACGATGCTTAACCACAACTTAACGTTCTGCTCTGTCAAACGACCACCTTTGATCCTAGGCCGTGAAGCGTCATCGACTGTGACGATCCCATTTGCCTCATCGTCCAAGATTCTTTGCTTCAATTCCTCAAATGCAGCATCACTGGCTCTTTCCCAGACACCAGGTGAAGTCACATCAACGTCAGCCATGTCCTGATCTCGCATGGCACATTCCACGCAAACCTCCTCTTGCGGAGGTGCAATGGGAGTATAAACTGTTTGAATGGGGTTGGGAGTGTTTGATTGAGTGACATAAGTTGGTTGCTGAGGGTATGCACGATGATTAGGGGCTACGGGTGGAGCATATGTTGGAGAAGCTGAGAGTGGGATAATTGTAGGAAACTGAGCTGTTGTGTTGGTTGGGGGATAAGTTGAGGACTGTAAAGGATTTCGAAGAGTGGAAGGAACTGTTGGGGATGTCCGCCCTTTTGGAGGAATCCCTGTTGAAGCTTGTGGTGTACCTAGTGGATTAGGACCGGTCACTGTATCTTGAATAGATTCGACAAAGGTTGGCCGTGTTTCATTTGATGCCCTCGATGGCGTAGGCTGGTCATTGTTGTCTAAACTATATCGTTCGACAACTCGGCGAGAAGGGTCCATAGGTAGAGCATATGAAAGAGACCCACGCTGAGGTTCCTGGGAAGGGTCTGTATTGGATGAGAAGAGGTCTGACTCTAATACTAATTCATTCTGACGTGACGAGGGCCTTTGAGTGTGTTGTGAATCAGGCTGAATCCGTGGTTCTGGTGCAGCTGGTACTCTTGGAGTTGGAGGAGATGGCTTGTGCGTTTCAAAGCTTGTCCTGTATGACTGGTTGGTATTTGAGGTATTTGCTGAGGAAACTGTGGGATATCGATTGTCCCGAAAATCGAGGTCTGCTAAAAGAGCTCGAGGGTATAACCCATTTGCACGAGACTGGAGGGTAGCTGTCATGAATGAATGAGTGAGTGTGTAGACGAAGACCCGTCGTTGATGTGGTTATTCGCGGGAAGAGACGGGGTTTGTCTATTTGCCACTTAAAAGCCTTCAACAAATGATATGATATTCAACTATGTATCTAAACTATTTTATTTACTTACGGTACCTAACAGTACATCAGTATTCTAAATCTTAATGGAACCCTTATTGCACTTACCATAGCACTCCCTTCCGGCTTCGTCTCATCTTTCGCTGTAACTGAAGCATCCCATACAGCAGCGCTTCGGCAGTTGGCGGACAGCCAGGGACATAAATATCAACCGGAACGATGCCTGGAAATTCCATCAGTCTAGGAATGATCCAAAAGAATTCCTGCTACTCACGATCACATCCACGAACCACTGAATATGAGTAGTGATAATAGCCACCACCATTAGCACATGAACCCATCGAGATGACCCATCCTGGAAATCCATGCTTCAGGAAAAAGACATGTACAGGGAGATTTTTATTCGCATACGTGGCTCTGGCATTTGATCATAAACCTTGCGGAGGGCAGGTGCCATCTTATTTGTCAATGTACCAGCGACAATCATAATGTCGCTCTGTCGAGGACTTGCACGGAAAACAACACCAAGTCTGTCTTGATCATATCGAGCAGCGGCCATATGCATCATCTCCACAGCACAGCAAGCAAGACCTATAACCTTTATTTAATTCTGAGGCGGTCGGGTTCATAGAGACCTCGCTCTTACCGAATGTCATTGGCCACATTGAACCCTGTCTAGCCCAGTTTGTCACCTTGTCAAGCGTCGATAAAACATATTCTGCCATAGATTCAGCATACTTTGGAGACAAAAAAAAAGTCGACCAGGTATTAACCAGCTTTATTCTGAGGTGTCTCCAGGCTCAGTTGATTAGAACCTCGTTGTGCGAGGGTTGTAATAGGTTCGGCTCCATTTGATGCGGGCAAAGCGGTTTGCTGATGATCTGCAAGTTGTAAAGGCTGTGATGTATGAAGAGAACGATTGACTAAGGATAGTGAAGAGTGAGGACCAGAGGATGAGACCGGAATTCCTGAACAGCTCACCGAGTGGCCTAAAAACTGTTCTTCGCCCTACATGGGAAACTAAACAATAAAATATAAGCAAACATAACTTTAAACGTATAAAAAGAGCTAACCTGCTGTTCTGATAGCAAAAGACATGGTTAAAGACGACAACGAGCGTCGCAACGCATCGGAGTAGTTGATCACGTGATAATTTTCTAGTCTTATTATTAACTTACAGTGTCTTGCATAACCGTTTGCACACTTGTTTCGCGAATTCGCGTTTGTATTTATTTGTCTGTGACAAGACAAACTGGGCAATCACGCCCTGCTGACCCAAATTACACCGCGAGGCTGTGAAACTTGTCATCATTATCATTTTCACTTGATATTCATCTTTATTTGACGCGTCATGGTTGAAATTGTGCGGGAGGGTTGAACCTGAAGTGCATCGACAGTTGACATCAGTCTGCACAATCTCTAGATCTCAGCTTACCAATGTGTGACTGTCATAACAGACAAATAAATACAAACACGAATTCGCAAAACAAGTGTGCAAACGGTTATGCAAGACACTGTATTTATTTATTTATTTGAGCGGTATTGGGGTATAAGTATTAGTCTTATTTGTTGCCAACTCGTTCTTCTTCTAGCTCATCAGCACCAGTTCGTCAGTAATTTTGTCAATCATAGAAAGTTGCTATATACTGGGATCAATATTCATCTTGAATACTCATTGTAACATCTCGAGAGGTTCAAAGACTTCTACTCAATATTATGTGCTAGTCCGCTTCTTATTCATAAGCTATTTATGGATACAAATCTATGTCTTATACAATGCCAAGGATGTAAATGAAGAATGGGACATCGGATCATAAAAAAATGTCTATTTTCCGTTTAACTGTAAGATGATATCTTGTCTTGATGACTGAAGGTGATGGAGGGAAAAAGCACATCGACAGGAGAAAAGTGTCAAGGGATTGAATGTCAGGTATCTGAGCGTCTCTCCCGGAGCCAGGGATGTTCTTGGACCCGAGCGATGGTCGCACGTGTTTCGGGATTAGGGTCCAGACATCGTCGCATCAGGTCCATCGCTTCATCCGAGATCCTGCCTGCCACATTTTCGGATATGAAAAGCTTCCCATCCACAGCGTCTCGGACTGAAGGGAATGGCGATACTCCAGCAAGCAAATACGAAAGCAACACGCCTAATGTCCATATTTCGGCGGGAGCAGCTTGATAGCTCTTCTTTAGAAGGATTTCAGAAGAAGCGTATGCAGCCGTTCCATAGAACAGTGTATAAAAAGGCCGAGGTTCAGCTGAATTAACGGCAATGGCACTTCCAAAATCAATCAACTTGACCTGACCATTGAACATTAGCTTCTCATTCATAGACATAGTTGACCATAGTACCTTGAGATTTTTATCAATCACTATATTTTCGTCCTTAATATCTCGATGTGCAATGCCTTGCTTGTCTAGATAATCCACGACATCGACAATTTGAGCAAAAACATAACGGGCTTGGGGTTCCGTTAACCGTTTATTCTCGGATTGTTCAATGCATTCGAATAAGTCATGCGATGCTCGACGCGCAATGTTGGGTCGACAGTTTTGGGATATTGATAATTGTGTATATAATAATTTTGGCATTTCGCCCTCGGAAGTAATTAAGGATGTTTCGCTATCATCGTCTTGCATGATATTAGGTTTTATTGTTGCGAACATATGAGGCGGTGTGCTAGGTTCTGAGGCAGGCAAGGATGCTTCCGACGTCGAGGGAGACAACAGGGGAGTGGATAGGTAAGAGCACGAAGTGGATTTGGGAATGACTGGCGCCAATTGACAGCTCAGCTTGTGATGTTTATGCCAAGGGGAACCATGCAATTCTTGAACCTAAGACAGCTATTAGGCAGGCAATATTTTAGAAATCTACCGACGTACGAGGTAGAAATAGAGCGGGTCTTCAAATACATCCAGACATTTGACAACATTATCATGTTGAATGAAGCTCAATAAGACCACTTCGGTTGGCAGTCGTCCAACAACATCATCTTCCATCCATGCATGTTCTGGAACTTTGTCCTTGATGATAAATTTGACTGCTACTTCATGACCTTCTGTACGATGATAAGCAGTCATCACGAAACCATACCCCCCCGAGCCGAGCTCGTCCTCAAGCTGGTAGGTCTGTACAAAATTCTGGTTAAGTTGATGCCCTTCTGGAAATTGCGATGAATGCATTCGGGCTTTGATGTTGTGGTCCACAGCAGTGAGCCTCCTTTGCGAGAAGAGCATCAATGATTTTTTGTTATGTTGAGGGACGTCCCTAAGGTCTTTACGACATGTTTAAATTCTCCACATGATCTACATTTTGGAGGAGAAATACCTGCATTGACCCCCACGTCGTGTCGTAGTGTCATTGGCAATGACAATGGCGGGAGGCTCTCGCTAGAGTGCCAGACCCGAAGGGGGGAGCTGACCATATCCCTCAGCCAGGGATAGACGTCAGATACAGCTCTTTTGTTACGGTCTTCCGCTCGGTAAAATTCGAAACGCTCAGAGAACAACGCGGAGTTATGTGTATCGCAGGTTGCATCATGATGTTCCACGCAAGGCGACTGCGAAGAGTTAAGCGATGAACGCCTAAGGGGAGAAGAAGCCATAAGAAAGTTTGAGTTGAGGAGACTTGGCAGGTGACTTTGAACAGAAAGGTTTTCAAGGAGACAAAAGGCGAGTCGAGCGGAATAAAAGCTATGAATAAAGGCTACAGTCGTAAGAACGAAAAAAAAGGGGATCTTGTGTCGTAAACAAGCGGAATGTTACATTCACCTGAAATCAGCGGAACAGGTTTAGGAACATTTCGGACTCACGGTGAGTTGGATACCGATCAAGTGCCACGCAACGTCCAAATCAGGATGTGGATTTGGATTGGTGTGCTTACATAAGGTCTAGATACATGTGTAGAGAGCTGACGGCGAGAGTGAAAGCTATTGACCCGAACTATTCCGCCTCGGCCAGCGACCACATATAATATATACCTATGATGTTTATAAGTCATTTATCGAAGAAGGGAACGTTAATATCATACCAATACTTCTGTAGGGTTTCCAGTGTTCTGTTAAGTCGGCCATTTCTTTCGGTGTTAGAAAAGCACCTCTGCACAAAATGAAACATGAATCGTGTGACTAAGAAACATCCAAAGCCTTACTTGATCTTTTTTCCACTCAATCTGCTCTTGAGAAGGGGTAGATCTATAGCGGATGGTAATGGAACTGGCTGGACACCTGGACTGTCTAATGTCTTTTTGATTGATGGTGTAAAAGTAGGTGGTAATGAGTTGGGGCCTTCCACCTCTGTTGGTAAGGCTGATGTGCCAGTTTCACCGATCTCTTCATCCGGCGTATTGACAGTTGGCAGTTCGTCACTTGCGATTATATTTTTGGATTTGGCCTTCTTCGAAGACGAACCTCCAACCTTCTGTGGAGATATGGAGAATGTGTGGGAAGGCGAATGGAGGTGCAAGAACCAGCGAAGTAACCCGCGCTGTACACCCAAGTCCCCTGAAAAAGACTACATGTATAGATCTGAAATCAGTCGAAGTATTTTAGATCTTACCAACGGGGAGAATATCGGGGCGACGCAGAGAAAAGATAGCGAACATATCGACTGAAGCTGGCCATCAGCAGATCAAATTTGGCGCGATACTTTTAAACTTACCTGTCCACTAGCACGCGGGAGGTTGGGTTGTTACTCTTCGCTTCGGCTATGAGAAATGAATGAACTTACCCTTCCGATTCCACGTACTTCAATAAGCATCTGAGCTAACTCATCGTCATTGGCCTCCAAAAGCTTCTGAGTTGATAAGCGGCCATCCGCAAACCTTGCAGAAAGGTCTTGAACTGGACAACGTAATATGAGTTGATCGTTTATTGTAGCATTCATATATATACTGACCGTAGTCAACCTTTCGAGCGCTCAGACCTGCCGTTCTCAAGGTGGCTGCATCTGCTGTAGCTACTTGTTCTGGAGTTGGAAACGAAGTTATAAGTCGTCGTCTAGGGGAAAATAAAATTAGTGGGCGGTGTCAAGTACTGTACATCGGAGGCAGGCATTGCTTACTGCTCATCGTCCGGCTTTTCCGGGAGTGATGGATCAAATAGCCTGATGAACTTGTGAGTAATTGAACGGGCTGCTAGCCAAGAAATCTGCTGTCCCCTGTCCTCGTCCAGCCATGGCGTTAGTACAGAGAAAAAGGAGTCATAATTTGGGCTTTCTTACAAAATGGATGTGACGAGCGCACTATATCATCGGATTAGATATTCAATGTATTTTATTTGTGGGGGACATCAGAAGCCGTACCGAAAGGGATGTGCTTGTTCGAGATGTTCAAATGGTTTACATGTCATTCGTTGGAACAGATCTTCAAACCGATGGTCTGCCTGAATGAGATGCCTTTTGGCTTCTTGAAAATCAAAAGTTAAAACAGCTGGCACAAGTGTGATGTTTGAAGCTGATTGATGTTGTTTAGAATCAGCAACAGGTGCAACCTGAACTTCTTGCTTTGCAAGTTTCTTAGCATCCTTTGTTAGTTTCGTATCCGCTTTGCGCTTGCCCAGGGTTGAGGGAGTAGTCGTCAAGTTGGTCGGAGGTTCCGACTTCTTGCTAGTAGTAGCTGCATTGATTGAGGAGGAACTGCGCGTAGTTCTCATAGGATAAAAGTCTCTATTTGAGGAGTAACTTGAACGTGCAGGAAAGGATAGAATAGGTCGTACTAGCTGTCTTCCAACCAACATGAGTCACTTAGTTACGGTACCGCAAACTGGTCACGCCCTAATAACTGGGGTTGATATTGACGCACTACTATCTCGTCTATTGAGATGCAGCAAGCCTGGCACATGTGTAATTTCAAGTTGGAGTCCCAAAACCGGCCAAATTATTGCGCACAGTGCACCATTGATCTATGATCCTCGCCTTTGGGTCCGACAGGAAAGTTTAGTTTCTGACTGCAAGTACAACTGGAGCGATAATTGAGATCGTTTGCTCATGCGGTCATGGTTGATTGTAACGATGTGGATGTTCTAGCGGTCGTTGGCAGCTCCGAAAGACTCGTCTCACAATCCAAATACACTGTGCTTTTACATAGTTTCACAGACCTCATGTAGTACTGTGTTAGCAAAGCTCGTGACGTCCCTGAAGAATAGTGACACCTTGTTTTGAACCATGAACAGTCAATCTTATAACCCAATGTCCGCTCGTTCCATGCGCTCGGAATACCAGCCCTTGCACTCACACGACGATGAATCGACCGGAGAAGAACCTAGAGCGAGTACAAGCACGGCTCCTCAACGTCGCTCAATCCGACCTGGCAGCATCGACCTTACCAAGCTTGACAATGCATTTAAGCGGTTAGTGTACTGCTATTCCTCCCCTCTATCATGACTCAAGTCCTTCAAGTTGGACGGAGTCAATAGCACAGAAAGTCAAACGTAAGAAGAAGACACCCGATCATTCGAGGAAGCAAATATGGCGTAGCGTTTTTGAGCCTACCATATTTGCAGCCTCAAATTTAGGACTGGTACGCCCAGCAGCTACATCCTTGGATTATATGGCAGATACACTTACGTTTCATAAAGGTGAAGACGTTGGATCATAAACGACCGATGTCTCAGGCTGACTTTGACGCGTACGTGCCGTTTGATTGATATATTGTTTTAGCTGACCTTTCTTATGCAGTTTGGCACAATCTGTGAGACACGCAATCGGTGAAGGCATTCATCCCAAGATGATAACCAAAGGTTCATCTGGCTCTTACTTCGCTCGAGCGAAGGTCGAGGGGAGAGTGCAGACTGTCGCGTTAGTACAAAGTCTCCCACTTTCTAAAGAAAAGGCCAGTCCTGAAAGGGAATTATAGCGTTTTCAAACCGAAAGACGAAGAACCGTATGGACGGCTAAATCCCAAAGTGAGAAGGCTGTGCAATTTCTTTAATGTGATCGTTAACAGTGTGATAGACGACGAAGTGGATACATCGACAATTTAGATGGATAATACCTTTCGGACGTGCTTGTCTTATACCCAATCTAAGGTTTGTTTAAATCTATATTTTGTGTCTGCTCCCTATTCACAAAACACAACGTAATACCAAGTTATATATCTGAAGCTGCAGCATCTTTGTTGGATGAGCGCCTGGACCTTCATATTGTTCCACCTACGCAGTTGGTCTCCCTATCAAGTAGGGTGCGTAGTTACCGACTTGCAGAATATCAGACAGCCATTCAACTCGAATCAAATATAGGCATTCTTCTACGATTGGCTGGATCGTAATGCGGCGAAGAAAGGCAAACCACTACCCGAGAAGATAGGTAGCATGCAATTCTTTCTCCATGGCTTTCAAGGTCAGCCAAGTCACTCTTTTATTTGTAGAAATTTAAACTTCGAGGCCCTACAGATGCCTCAGATTTCCTAAGGAAAAATCCTTGGCCAGGCCGCGCGATTGCCGATACATTTGACGACTCCACTCATCGTCGAGGGAATTTCTCCAAGCGTTTTTTGAGCGCCCTCAAGGTCATCTGTGGCAGAACGGGTGACACTGAAGATATCTATGACGATGCCGATTATGAAGATGAACGAGTGCTATACGATGCAACTGAAGATTCAGACGCCCAGAGACCTTTTTACTGGAGTCAACCGCTCCAACAGAGCTTCCGAGAAGAGTTAGAAAAGTTGGTCTTCCTTTTCCGATATCGTCATCTCACAGGGTTTTAATCTGTTGTTGAACCTTCAGGCTTGTTATTTTGGGTAAATTCTTCTTGAATTTCTTTCTTGAGCGTCAGGTCCAACCTCTCGCACAGATTATCTTATGCTTAACACGGATCGCGGCGCTGACAATTATATGATCAAATACTGCGAAGGTGATCACGAAAAGGCCCTTGTTGACGTTGCCCCTTCCCGTTCTGTCAAGCTTGAAATGCCAGTGATGAGTGAACTCAGACGAGCAGAAACGACGTCTGGAATTCCTCGTATGAATTCCACCTCATACCAACCAGTCCTTCCTCCTGTTCCCTCAGGCTCCAATACTCCGAATAGTGATTATAAGCGAAAACCCCATATCCATATTGCAGCAATCGACAATTCACTTTCTTTCCCTCATGAACACCCACAAGGTTGGCGCTCGTACACTTATGGATGGTTGTATTTGCCTGTCAGTATCATCGGACGTCCGTTCAGTGACAAAACTCGCAATCATTTCTTGCCACTGCTGACCTCAAAATCTTGGTGGGAAGAGACAACTTTTCAGCTCGAAAAGTTATTCGCTGTAGATCCAGATTTTCATCCCAAGATGTTTGCGGTAAGAGCGCCATGAACAGCCAGATCATATTACTAATGCCTCCGATCCACAGAGACAACTCGCTGTCGTTAAAGGTGGACAACATGTAATTTAAACATCTTGCTGTTCATTAACATGATGCACAGGTCAGGCTTGGAATATCGTTCAATCTTTGAAACACACAGTAAGCCCGAAGATTTTCTCCTCTTTAATTTGATTTACTAGTATCTACTTCAACAGGATGAAGGTATGTCAAGGTTATATCGTCGTACACATCTTCTGATGAATTCAAGGTCCTCTGGAACTGACACGGAGAACAAAGGTCCTTGTGTGGGATGATGAATTGGAGATTCCGGAAGAAACTATTCAAGAGTTACCCAATGGTCCAGCATCTCCAAAATCAATGAGCACTGTCCCCCTTCCAAGGCGGGCCAGAAGTCAAAGTTCGGGTGAATTTCCTCCTCCAATGCGTCGAACATCCACGGACGCTTCAGGGGTTCCAAGGCCAGTTCCATTTGCGGCCAAGTTTCAGCGGGTGCACCCGGGGACCACCGGCGTCACTGTGCTTGAGCATCTGGAAAGGTTAGACGCTGTGGAGGCAAGCTTGCAAAGGCTTGGTGTGGATGAGACAGAAGAGGTTGACGTAGGGGATGCAGCGGTGAAAGCAAACGTATCTGCCCGTCTGGATTCTACATCCAACGTTCAAACATCTCCTTTCTCACCACCTGGTAGTCCTTTGCCCACAGTTCATGAGGTATCGTCATCCAGAAGTTCGATTGCAGAAGAGGATTTGGTCGCGCTATCAAAGTCAACCTCCCATGTAGAAGGTTTGTATCCTTTCCAACAAGGAATGGTTTCAAGTGCAGGGATAGAATGGATTCAGACGGCTGATTCGCCTGCTAAACGGACCGTCGTTGTTGAGGTACGCCATCTTCAGTTGAGCTGAAGATCATACAATCATGAATGCCTTTAGCGATTGGAGACGGTTAAAAAGACGCCATTGTGTTCTTGTTGGTAGCTTGCTCGACGTAGACTACATATAATAAATAGAGAGGATTAAGAGGGTTCCTATCAACGTGGCACAAAATTAATGTAATAGATAGAGGAGGCAAAAGATGAAAGATTATTCATCTCCTTCGGCAAGTAGCCATGTAGCAAAGTTGTCCAATCGTTTTCTTTCTGCCTCTTCGCCGTCCCCTGTGAGTTCTTCTGCAGTGCCACTTCGCTTAAACCGCTGCCTCCCAGTGAATAATTCCGCCACCACGCGACGTCCGTCAAAAAATCTACCATTCATTTTCTTCGCCAGACATAAGCTAATTTCAAGGCCAAATATAGAATAGATTATGCATACCAGAACACATGCCCGTGCGCTAAGTGGATCTCTGAATTTGACTGTCATGACTCCATCTTCTTCTTGCTATTTCTGCGATGAGAACAGAGTAGAGAATAGAAAGAAAGAAAATAGCCTACGTCGTATAGGACAACATTTGTGACCTCTCCAAGTGAAGCACATTCTTCCCGAACATCTTCTTTCAGGTCCAGCAGCAGTGAAGCATCCTCCTCCAGGCCTTGGAGAGTGAACAAGTGCTTCAATACGACAACCCTGTTGTTTTGATTAACGGTCATGGCGTCCTGGTGATCAGGCATTGGACCGAATCCATCATCCTCCCCCCATTCTTCCAATTTCCTAAACAACCAGGATCAATCTAATAACGATAAGTTTGTATATAGCACATACTTTTGCATTTTGCCAATCCGTTTTGTAATTTTCTTCTTGTCTACGATCTTTCGGGGCCTTGCTTCTTGACCAGAACCATGGGATTTGTGTGCAAAATCTGCTTTTGCTACTCTCATGACGCTGGATGGTTGACCGAGCCTCAACTCTGCGTCATCCAGTAAGTTGATGGCGAGGGTGACTGAGTCCTCCTTGAAATAGACCACGAGTGCTTCTCCACTGAACGACCCATCTTCTTTCGCATACATTTTGACTTTGGGATCACCATCTTCGTCTTCTTCTATTACACCGCACCTCGAGAACCGTTCTATTATTTCATCTTGCTCTGCGTCAACGGGTAGACCCGTAACATAAACAGCTGTGTTCTTTGATTTTCGTTCTGCGGGAGGTTTCTCCTTCTTTTCGTTCTTTCCACGCTTGATGGAAGTGCTTGCTTCCGATGGGGAGGTAGCAGATGTGTAATCTTCTACTTTGCGTTTCTTGCTTTCTCGTTTCAGGACTGGAGCAGCAGGGGTCTAATTTGCCAAATCAGTTCCAGTTCTAGGAAAAACAGGGCATAAGTCGTGCTTGCCTCTTCATCTACACCAGCGATGGAGTATGCAGCCTGTTGACGAGAGATTAAATCATCGTCTACCTATGAAGACAAGTTTGAAACAATATTAAGACGATCTTGCATGAGCATACCAAGGGCAACCAAGAGTTCTTTGAAGCGTCATATTCAAGTTCTGTCTCATCGTCTTGCTCGAAACGCCATGTATTAGATGTTTTAGAAAAGTATATCCTGTCCAAATTAGGTCATGGTTGAATATTTGCATAGAAGTCCAATAAAGCGATCTCGATGGTCATGAGTCTACAGAAAGCAAGCATACCGTGGATCATCGGCGAAAGCAGCTGCCTGAGCTTCTGCGGATGAGCCCGCTGCAGGAGACGGTGGTGGTACTGGCGCAGACATTATTCAGACCGTATTTACGTCTGTTTGAGAATAACTTGTAGTGCAAACATAGCAAACTGATCAGAGACTCTATTGATTTTTGTAAAATCTATGTAAACCTCTACCGGTAGAGCGTCATAGGAAAATACGAGTGCTCGGCGTGAGGAGCTGCAGGGGCAACTTCCGGCACCCAACGCTTGTAAGGAGTCGGTAATACTGGAGGCAGCCTGGATTCCGAGTAAACTTGAGCAGTGGTAGTTATGGCTGCTATCGCTTCCGAAAGATCAAGGACTTTATTGTTTGCGGCTGGTAAGGTTGTGTCCTTTGAAGGTGGGGATATTCTGCAAGCAGAATTGTCAATAGACGAATCTAGCGGAAAGAATGGACCTACGCTTGAGTGCCTGCATGTTCAATTAAGAGAGATGACAACTCCGACTGGGTGACAACAGAAAGTTGGGGGTAAGCTCGTCTAATGTCACGTTTCCAGTAGGGATTCTGGGCCGGGTCGGAAGCTACATGGACCGCCAATTAGAATGGGATATTCGAAAGCGAGAAGAGACAAACCCATCGTTGCTGGAGTGGAGTACTTTTCTGGCCTAGACGCTGGCGGTGGATATCGATGTGCAGTAGAAATAGGAAGACCACTCGATATTTCGGGGTTGACGGCCACCACATCCCCTGTTAATCCAAGTTATTCATGGAATACAACAATATGTATGCTTTTACGCACTGAATTTCTTCCAGAAACCTTTGGGGCTAAGGTGGTACAAAGTGGACTCTGCAGCTTTCTTGGTAGCCATGTTCGAGGTAATGATCAACTTACTTAGCCGTGAGAGTCACAGAGCGTGACAGCACTGACACTTCTTCTCATCCTGGACGTATCACGTATGGATGCTAAGCGCTAAATCCTTTTAGCAAATGGACGTTTAACGTTTAACCTTCAACTGCTATGGTGGAGAAGGGACTTGATGCGACATGAAAGGCAGATTTGAAATGTGACCAAGAGAACTGAGAGGTCAGTCACGATGGTACACGATACACTCATGTGCGTCGAGACCTTCAAGTTGCGAGTTGTAACAATTATTAAAAGCTAAACAGATTTTGAAAATAACCTCCAGGTCTAAATATTGGTCTAATTGGTTGAATTAACCGAAGTCACCCATTAATCATAGTACCAACAAATGACAAGGATTGCGCAATAGCCATGTCGCAATTGTCACTACTAGCGGCCATTATAAAAAATCTGAAAATCTTGCTCTTTTGATAGCGACCATGACCCTCTCTTTTTCACATCCCCCTCATCCAGCTGCTTCTGTCGAGCCAAGAGACCCACATAGCTTACCGGACTTCAGTTCCCAATCAAAATTTAGCAAGCCAGTCCTCTATCTTCCGCCTCTACTGTCGCCACTACCTGAAAGCTACTCTGTTACACAACCGTCTCATTTTCCACCATTAATAACTGAAACTCACCTCCCTGATATCGATCCTGTCTCCTTGTCTCTTCACAAGGCTCTGCATAATTTCAAACCATCAAGTCCCGACTACGCCAATACTGACTATGGACAGGCTTTCAACTGGTCTGAGTTACGGCTACCTAAAGATGAAGAACGGGAATGGTATTGTGTGGTTTTTCGCAGTAAGCGCAAGTCCGGAAGCGATGGTATATGTGAGTCCTTTTAAGATGCGTTCGAGTACAAGCTCTTCAATAAAAATAGCCTTGTATGATGCAGATAAACTTGCTCATGAAGAAGCTATACGAAATGGCGGGGTATGCTCCCTCTTTTTCTCTCTCCAACACATACCCGTAGTCAACATAATTATTTCAGCTTATCCTCTATTGGTATGGGATTCCGAACCCAGAGACCGGTATGAATCTCGCCACCTGCATATGGCAAAGTCGGAAACATGCCACGGCAGCCAATTCTCAACCACATCATCTCAAGGCAATGCGTCTCGCAGCCGAGGCATACGAGGTTTATGCTCTAGAACGACATGTGCTACGCAAAATTCAGGGCGAGGAGGGGGTGACAATAGAAGCCTTTACGGGGGGCGAGGTCGGGTGGTAGAAAGAAAGCTGCACAAACCTTTCGCTTTGACTATTGCTTTCTATTCACAATATACGGATACCCATGTATAAGTACCAGCATCAATAGATTTTTCAAAACAGGTTCTCTTCCCATGACTCAATGCTATCGGCCGACGCTTGTGAATTAGCTTGTTCGACGCCATGTTTCTTCGCGATGGCCTGATAACATGACAGTAAATGATCACATTTTAACTGTATTGCTTACTGAATCATTTACTTTCCGATATTCGTCTAGTGGCGATATATATATGCCAGGCACTGCAAAATAAGGGGAGTTTTTCGGAGTGGATGGTTTTTGAATAGAGTTTTGGACTTTAGATTCAGGAACAGCTATCATGACATCGGTTTCTGGAGGCAAAAGGAAGCGAAATGGAGCGGGGGAAATGGATGGTAAAGGAGAAGGTGGTCTTGGGGATGTGTGAAGATTTAGTGTATTAGTTTCATGAATAGGTTTAACAGCAGGCTCGTATTCGGATGTATTGGATGCACCATTAGAGCGCGCATGTCCAGAAACATAGATCGGCTTTTGAAAACGGTCAGGAATAACGAGATTTTTACGGTCGAATGGTTTCCAGTGAAAGTCAATGGCATCATAGTCTATTTCGTATCCAAGCCGCGAATGATCCGGGATCATGGGATCTTTAAGAGGAGAGTCAAAGTGAACAGGTCGAGGCGCACAATAAAGCGGACCTGGAGTACTGTAGATGTTCGAGAACAGAGACGGGCAATCTTCTTCGGACACTGATGGGTTCCAACTTGAATTGACTTTGTCCGTCGCAAATGTTTCAAAACAGGCGTTATAAGAGATACCGGGGTCAGAGGGGTCAGAATCAGAATAGTAGACGGGTGTATGCGAGCCATTTGAGGGCAGGTCAGAGCCGATATGAGTTTCATCAGCATAATAAGACACCAGAGACAGATATTTTTGGGGGATAGGCAAGGAGAAAGCAGTATTAGAAGCCACAGAGGATCCTAAAAGAGAAGCAGGTCCCGGAGTGGAGAAGGGCAAAGGTTTCGGCCAGTTTTCCTGGTCATCGTCGGCGATCAGAGTGGTTTGCGGCAGGGCAAATAGGTATTCCTTTTTTTGGGCCTGAACTCTGTCGAGGTCCGGTAAATCGAAAGCAAACGATGGACCAGGGGCAGACAAATCTATTGGTTGGGCAGTAGTCTCAGTCTGGGTGTGAAGAACACCGCTGCCTTCAGAGGCATCAGGTGGCAACAGGCGTCGTAGCGGATTCTTCTTGGAGAGCGTTCGGAATGTATTGACCAGCCATTGAGGAAGGGGATTGCAAGTATGATGAAAAGACGAAGATTCAGAAGATACCTGAGAACAAGATTTAGTAGTGTTAAGTACTAGAATTTCACAGGAAAGACCTTTGACGCCGATGAGCTATTACGGCGCGTGTGCGCCCTTTTCATGAAGGAAAGTTCAGAGGATTTGGATGGACTAGACAAATCTTTTCGGTGGCGTCTGTCTCTGTTAACTGCAGACATGGACTGTATCATCTGGTCGAAGTGGGTATTCTTGTCCAATCTTTGCCGTTTACTAGTGTGTGAAATGATGCAGGGATTGTCAGGTTCGGGTATATTAGAGATGCGACGACGACGAGGTATCATTCGGTTAAGCGATAATGATAGCGAGCAAGAACAAGGATGGCTGGAAACCTTTGGCCTCGCCAGCATCAGCTTCCAAATTGATTGCGCAGCTTCTCGCTGTATCAGTTTTACTCGCTGCCACCACCACGTTCCTCCTTTTTCGATTACCTCAACAACAATCTAGGAATCCTGCATATCTTATTCAAGCTCACAATGGCGCCGTTGCATCAGAGAATAGAAGATGCTCTGACATTGGTATCGATGTTCTCAAGGACGGCGGGAATGCAGTTGACGCTGCAATAGCTACTACCTTATGCATTGGCGTTGTAAACATGTTTTCGTCAGTATCAGAAGATAACCGATCGCCTAACCTTTACTTACAACTTCTGCTCTAGATCTGGTATTGGTGGCGGTGGATTCATGACTATCCGTATACCCCCTAACAATCAATCTGCTAACTCACAAGTGTATACTATCGACTTTCGCGAGGTTGCACCGGCCTTATCCAACTCCTCTATGTTCAAGTCTAATCCCAAGTCTGCCATGTTTGGCGGCTTATCTGTTGGAGTACCTGGGGAGCTACGCGGTCTAGAGGAAGCTCATCGCCGTTGGGGCACATTGCCTTGGATGCGGCTTTTTACTCCCAGTATCGCTTTAGCTCAAGGTTGGGAAGTTGATACGGAACTGGGAAAAAGGATCCCAGTAGGTCCCTTGCTTCCTTCTGCTCAAACAAGCTCATAACTATGTCCAATAGTGGTTCGCAGATTTAATGTTAAATAATCCAGATTGGAGCGCTATATTTGCACCCAACGGCAGAATATTGACAACAGGAGAGACGATTCGTCGCACAAATCTCTCACGCACGTTGTCAATCATTGCTAGAGAAGGGGCAGACGCGTTTTACAAGGTATGCACATACTTTTGTCAATTTTGTCAATGAAATCTAAAATTCTACTGACGCTTTCTAGGGTCCAATTGCGGACGCCATTGTTCGCAAACTTCGCCTTACAAATGGAATTTTGTCCCACGTAGATTTAGAGAATTATACCGTCAGCGTGGACCGCGCTTTGGAGGGTACATATCGTGGTAGGAAGGTCTATACCACCCATGCACCTACTTCGGGACCTGGTACGTTAATCCATGATTTAAGGTTTGAACCGTGGCCTTACGGAGAAGCACCAGTTTTACTCCACATGTTGAATCTTGTCGAGAACTACGACTTTGAAGAAAAGAATGCCCTTAATGTACATCGGCTTGTAGAAGCTTTGAAGTTCGGATTTGCTGCACGGTAGGTCATGTAATGAGCTCTTCATTCTTTTTTATAAGAAAAGACTAAATTATTCGAAAAGGACAAGAGTTTGTGATCCTCGATATAATAACTCTTCAGTCCGAATTGGTGAAATATCAACGAAAGCATATGCAAAGAAAATATTTCAAAATATAACTGATGTAAGTTTACTAAGATACCAGACTCTTCTTCCTTGAATCTTCTACGACTTACCTACTAATATTGTTGTAGGACCGCACTCACCCTTCTGAATACTATAACCCAGAACATGAAGTCAGCATTGACCATGGGACTGTTAGTAGACTCCCGAGAAAATCTCATCATGCATTAGTCCTAATACTTTACAACGTTTCCTTGTGATGTTAGGCCCACACCTCGGTCGTTGATAAAAACGGCATGGCAGTTGCTTTGACTTCCACAGTCAACTTGGTTTTCGGATCACAAGTGCTTGACCCGGAAACAGGGATTATTTTCAATGATGAAATGGATGATTTTTCGACGCCGGGATTCCCGAATTCGTTTGGATTGTGGCCTTCACCCTGTAAGTATTTTAATCTTCTCACATGTCGGGAGCCTCACTTACATCAAGAGGGGGCTTGAATCTACCGTCTAGATAATTATCCCGAGCCGGGGAAACGTCCACTTTCGTCGACTGCTCCTACTATTCTTGAGCATCCGGATGGTTCGTTTTATGTGGCGGTTGGGGGGTCAGGGGGTTCACGAATATTCGGTGCTATCTTCCAGGTTCTGCTGAACCTCGATTGGGGGCTTGATGTTAGCGCAGCAATTGAGTCTGGGCGCTTGCATGACCAACTTTATCCGCCGATTCTGGATGCGGATAGTATCTATGAGAAAGATATTCTGGGTGATCTTCGTCGGCGGGGACATAACGTGACAGGTTGTGTTCTTTTTATGCAGTAAATGACTGAGTTGATATCTTAAATTTCTTCCACCAGTTTTCGACATCAACCGTGTGGCAGCTGTGATCCAGGCCGTTGTACAACAGAACTCTACGATATATGGTTTGTTATCATAATACCAAAATTCCTGTTTGTTCCCAGAGCTCATGATTGTTTTATAGCTGCCAGTGATTCGAGGAAGAATGGCATTGCTGCTGGATATTAGACAAAGTTGACCGCATCCTACGCTGCTTAGATAATAGTTGAACTATTTTTGAAACGTTGAAACAATACTCGACCCATTTTGGTGACGAATTACTCACACCTTTCAACAGATTCCAGCGCTACGCGTGTTCCTGTCCTTCATCGCCTGGGAACGAATACATTTCATTCAATTCGGGGGTCGCATGTCACAATTATTCCCAGGTCACAACGGAATTGATCGAAACCATTTCTCAGGAAGATCCGAAGCGAAGAACCCTTGTGGCTGAAGACAATGACACGAGGCATTCGCAATCGGGGGAATTGAAGTTGAAAGCACTCTTGCTCCTGTTGGCCATGATTATGCATGACATGACATCATTACCAACACGATCCACCAACTTGGTAGGCATTTTGAACCCATAAGTTTAGTAATATACTAGGAACACACAGGGTCAGTGCAGTGATGCGCCACCACTGCTGGCTGGAGGCTTTGTTAAATTCATCGACCAGGTTCATTTGGATACATTACATAATGAAAAACACAGTTTGAAGGGCTTTTTCAGCGGCCTTAGTAATTTACTCGAGCTCTCATACATAGAATACTTTGTGTCTATTTTTAGCACATATTCGAAACCACATAACTCATAGCCTAGGCCATCCACGAAGAGGTATGTTATGGAGAAGGTCCGACTGTATCACTCAAGGTTACACAAGACGGTGACGTTTTAGATTTGCGAATACATAGCTCGTTCAGGGGTTGGCTGGAAGGCCCAGGAACGATGGTATAGCTGGACACGTCATTTAACGTTCAGGCCTGAAATTCCCTGAATTTCACATGTGTATGCCTCTTGTGACGACGATGTTTGTATTCAGAGCCACGACATCGTGGGCCACAGCTTTGCAGGGAACCGGGATGATGCCAACAAATTTCCGATTTACAATTTAATAATTAAAAATTCTTTTTCTCATCATGTTGACCAAGGCCAATTACATAAACCAAACATCACATCTGCATCACTGACGACGATCATGGATGTATTAGAGAAAGCAGACTGGGATCTTTTGAGTTCATACGCTGGGTTGTTGAGCCTTGCAATTTTCTCTATTTATGCTGGAGCTCATAGTTCTCTTCCGGTGGGGTTTTTAATGAATTACGTGGATTACATCTAGCGTGAAGCTGATTATATCTGTGATATGATATGTTTTTAGCACCGGTCGTCGGGAGACGGCAAGGTAGTAGATGAGGAAGATGTGGATAATATGGAGCGGTTGTCGGCTGGAGATGCTTGGCTTTTCCCGATTGTGAGTTTGTGTGGCTTCTGCAAAAGAGGGGGATATAGTAAATGTAGATATAGTTCGGGTCGGTGGCGTTGGTAGGGTTGTATATGTGGGTTAAATATCTTGGAGAAGTATGGTTGAATTGGTTGTTGGGATGGTATTTTGCGATTGCTGGGGTGGGGAGTGTGTGGAATGTGAGTTATGCTTTTATTTTTGTCAAGGGAAGGTTACTGAATGTAAGGTTTTTACATAGTCGTCTATTTCGTTGACTAGGTACCTCTTAGGGGAAACTGTGTGGAAAAAGTTTGATAATGTCGGAGTGACTGTGAAGAAAGGGAACGATGGTAAGTTTCTTTCCTTATCCTTTTTTCTTTTATTTCGATTTTGGTTGATATGTGCAGTGGTTATGGCATTGACGTTACGAACGGTTAGCATTGGGTTGTTGCCAGTAGCATGTATACCTTCGGTGCTTTATATGTACAGGGGCCGATCTGTGCTCTTGAGCAACATTCTAGGGATGTCGTTTACGCATAACGCGCTGGCACTGATGAAGCTGGACTCTTTCAAGACGGGAACGATTTTATTGAGTGGACTATTTGTGTACGACGTTTGGTGGGTTTTTGGGACGGAAGTGGTAAGTGGAGTCAATAAGGAGGCAGATATTTATTAATGGATACTAAACTAGATGGTGAAAGTGGCTATGACATTAGATGTGCCGATCAAACTCTTGTGGCCAAAGTCTGTGACATTTTCTGGGAGTCTGGGGTACACGATGCTAGGGTTGGGGGATGTTGTTATACCTGGGACGTTCATTGGACTTGCATTGCGTTATGACTATGATCGGGAAGGAGGTAAAAGCAAGGCGTATTTCTATGGAACGCTTCTTGGATATGTCTTGGGACTTGGTGTGACGATGGGAGTGATGCATGTCTTTGGCAAGGCGCAACCTGCGTTGTTGTATCTGAGGTGAGAGACTAAGGTTGTTGTTGAAGCTGAAGGGTAATAATGGCTAACGGATAACTAGTCCTGGATGCATATTGAGTTTTGTTATTACAGCAGTAGTACGAGGAGAGATGATTCAAGCCTGGAGCTGGAAAGATAATAAGTAAATGATTACGGAAGAGACCGGATTTGTTTAGTTTAGCTTAGCAACCACCAACAAGTACCACTACTCCTATGGAATACGACTGGAACTGCGCATTTACTCACTCTCATCAACGTCTGCCTCCCTCTCTTTGGATGTCCTCGACAGCCCCCTCTCAGGATCATTCCTCTTCACCGTCAGACTCAAAATCAACCATCTTTACTGACATATTCTCAGACGACTTTCTTCCACCTCTTTCTCCTCAAACAACTAGCGCTTTCACTTCCCCCAGATTATCTGGCTCTCCAGATCTTATTTGTTCCCTAGATCCTGACATAAATCCTGAAAAGCTTGCAAAGGAAGATCCTTTGGCTACCCAGGTCTGGAAAATGTACGCTCGCACAAAGGTTACTCTCCCTCATGCACAACGCATGGAGAACTTGACTTGGAGAATGATGGCTCTAGCCCTCAAAAAGAAGAAGGAAGACGATCACTCCATTTCATTAAACAACAGAACCGCATCTGTTCCCAACAACTCATCTCCCTCTTCGCCTCAAATTCCCCCCGATCAGAGAGGCAGACGAATCGACAAGGGAAAAGCAAGAGTTCGCGTCGTCGGTTTCGATGCCATAAACCACGACCCTCCAGAACAACAACAAGAGTCCGTCTTCCTTCCTCTCTTACTCCTCTCCTAATTCTCACTCCTTATAGTGTCGCTCCCATGGATTGGAGGGCCATGAGTAGATCAAGGTCTCGCATCTCAATGGATTGGAGACCTGCAAGTCGTTCCCGCTCCCGTCCTCCTGAAGCAACTACAAGCGCAAACACCTTTGATCAACACCATTACCTCGACCCTTCTCACTATTCCCTTCCAAGCTCCCTCAAAATATCAGATATTCCTATCTCTCAACCACCTCCACCTCCACCACCACAAGGTCGTCGCAGTCCCACATATGACCATCATCTGGCCGTCGTTTACGAGAACTCTTCAGATCATCTCAATTATTATCCCCAGTACCACAACCATAGCCATAACCACAACCACCACAACCACAACCACAACCACAACCACAACCATAATCCCAACCACCACCATCTTCCTCATCACCACCATCAACCCATTGACACTCAACATTTCGTACCCTCCTCACTACCTGCTTCTGGCTTTATAGCTCCAGACCAACAGCGCTCCTTTCCTCGCTTCGTTCGCAAGACAAGTTTTGACCATACTGTCCATAAAGATGGCATCGTTTCAGGCCCCAGTCCAAGAGGACGGCACCAAGTAAACGGTAAACCTCTCTTAGTCGATACCTTGACGGGCTCTAAACGCCCCGCAGACAATGTTCATTCCGATAGCCTCCTTAGAGCCGATCCTTCTAATTTGGACCCTCTACCCAACACTGAACCACTCGACAGCACATCATTCCCTTCCTCCTCTTTCCATTTCTCTTACCCTCCCTATGAAGGCGTTTTTGATCTTCCTGGTGCTTCCAATCAATATCATAACTATCGAACCCCTAGAAATGATCTATATCACCCTACCGCCGCCTCATCTTCTACAGAAGGTTTATCTGCTGCCGCGGTCGCTGCATCGGCTGCCGTAGCCGAAGGTTATGCTCAACTCAGTGCCGTCGACGAGAACGTCCTTGACTACCGCCAACTCATGGGCATGGTGTACCCCAATCTAGATAACTCACCATCCATGGCACACAACCCATATACCCACGTTGATCCGACGCAGATACTGTCTGTTAATACCGGTGGCGGTGGCGGCGGCGGCGCTGCTCCCAATTACCAAACATTCCGTCCCAGTCCTTCCAGCGATGACTGGGGAAACGGAGTCAACACGGGATCCCCTGAATCTTACAACGTCTCCAACGCCTCTACACCACCTTCCACAGAGAGCAATGGCGGCCAGCAGAAGACGCGGCCTTTGGGCATCCCGAGAAAATATATTGCGTTACAGCAGCAATCGTTGCCCGACAATTCGCCTGTTGGTTCAGAATCTAGATCATCAACGAGTACACCAGAGAATTTGAATCCGACTGTCTCCACTATTGCGAGTGCTACCGAGGACGGTGATCAAACCCCGACAATTTGTACAAACTGTCATACTACGAATACTCCCCTTTGGAGGCGGGACCCTGAAGGTCATCCATTGTGTAAGTCTTATCCTTCGTTTGTTGGTTAACAACATCAGGCTCATTTGGTGTTGCAGGCAATGCTTGTGGCCTATTTTATGTGCGTTGTTGTGCTTATCTTTTTTTTGTTTCGTTGTTGATGGGTTCTCTGTTAGAAACTTCACGGTGTCGTCCGTCCTCTGTCTTTGAAAACAGATGTTATCAAGAAGAGGTATTCTTCAGCATGGTGACTGTGAAGAAGCCCTACTCACTTTTTTAAACCAGAAACCGAGCATCAGGCACGCCAAGCAGTAGTTCGCGGAAGGGGGTTTCCGCTTTGCCCAAACTTGCTTCGTCGACTACACGGCCGCGGTCTCAATCAGGCCCACTTTTGACGGGCTTGACGAGAGGAGTGATTCCAGCAACACGGCCGCCCAATGTAGCCGTTGGAGCTATTACAATAAAGCGACAACGGCGGACATCTGGGCCAGATAGTTAGACGTTTATGCGCTCCAAGCATCTTTTTTTAATTTTCTATGCGTATCTACAGACTGGTCTTTTTCTTGTTAAGTTTGTAGTAAGTAGACTGTACAACATATGCCATTGATTTGTACGGAAGCAATATAAATAAACTGACCCCGTGTGCTACCTTTGTTTCATACATACTCCCATCCTGGCTTCTCTTTTTCGTCAACATGCAGCGCCCATGCGCTCTCCCACTGCTTATTCTTCGGGACTTCAACCAATTGCTTCTAATGATCTCAATGGCAACAGACAAGTCCACCGTCGTATATCGCGGACAGATCTTGATTTCGAGCAGGCTTTGAAGGCGGAGGGTACAGTCGTTCTTCGCGAGGGTGTGGATGTCAACTCATTAGGTGTGGATGCGAGCCCAGCGAATGTAAAAAGCTCTGCGACGAATACCCCAGTTGCTCGTACTATCTCGAGGGTGGCGTTGCAGCCTCCAACTCCAATCGTGGTTCCTCCTACTCCGTCTCCTGCACCTGGCCCTCCTACCCGATCGGCGACCACGAACGCCGTTCCTCCAGCTGTTGGGAGCTCGTCCCAATCATCATCTTCTCACAATGATTTATTTAATAATACTGAGGATGCTGAACGACAAACGAATAGACGATCAATGTATCGGTCTCCCGGTACATCTAGTAGCCCTGATCTAGCTACTTTGCTACGCAAGGCGAAAGAAAGAGGTGGACCTGTTGTTGTTGGCGGAACGGGACATCATAAGAGACGTGAGTCTCCACCACCGCCGTTGCCTGACGCTCCAACGCAACAATCGGGCTCGTCTAATTCATATCTGTCTTCGACGTTGGTGGCATCTCCGTCTCCGTCTCAGTCGAGAAGTGTTGCAGGTGGTCATGGTACCGACCGGACTGTCAGTAGCCTCAGACCAAAAGAGAATGGCACCATAAAGGTAAGTCCTTGTCATCAAAATATATTTTGTGGTCCATGATAGTCTATTCAGCTACCCAAATCATCAGTGAGGGCAAAGACAAGTGCACTCTGGGGAAAGATGACAGGTCAGAGCACAATTCGAGAACGATCAGTACGCAAATCAGTTCCATCATAATTCTTTCCCTTGAAAATACTTTTGATAGAAAACAGATGCATCTTTACACCCAACGTCTGCCCATTATCCACCTTCTTCTCTCATGGATGCTTTCACCCCTCCTACCCCACCCCTTCCTCTTCCTTCTGCTCCCTTACTGCCTCTTCCTGCTGCTGAACGCCACGCTCCTCCTCCTATGTTGGCCCCTGTTGCCGACGTATTCTCCAATACTATTACTACCGCCCGGGCTGAACCAAACAAACCTTTGCCTCCTGGGCCTGTTCCAGAACATAGCGAGGAGGTAGAAGACCGATCGCCAGTCATCATTAAAAAAATAAGAGCGCTGCCCGCAATACCTATTTCCCCCAATGTGACAAAACGGAGGAGCATGGGCGTCAGTGACACTGGCGACAAGCTAACTGAGTCGCCGACGTCTGCTGCCGCTGCTGATCATATGCCCAAAGAAAACGCGGCAGAATGGGAAGATGGTTCATTACATGGACTTTTGGATGTCTTCAAAGGTGAACTTTCTACACTAGACCCAGTCTCTCCTGCTTCTTTGGATCTGCGGGATCCCTCCACGCCTGCTCGTCAACTTTCTTATCGACTACAGGCTGACGGTCTTGTTTTGTCTGTTCGTGAAACTCAAGTTGGTGGTGGCGGCAGTGAACGAGATGAAGGTACTAAATCGCCTCCGACTTTGTCGCCTGCTGCAGTTTCTCGACGGATTGAACAAGAGGATAAGGCTGCGCCGGTGGCTATTATACCCCCTCGGTCTTCGTCCTTGCAGTCTCCTGTGTATCCTATCGGATCTGGGTCTTCTCATGCGACAAGCCTGAGGCAGGCCAATTATACGTTGACACCTTTGAGGTCGAGAAGTGGGCCTTCAATGGTTGCTGCTGCTGCGTCTCCTAGCAAGCATCTGAGAGTTTTGCATCACTCGACAGCGTCCAGTTCGGAGCCTTCTCTCATTCCTGCACCTGACGAAGGTCGTGTCTGTGAGCAACATCTCTTCATATATATTCCTTTGCTGAACATCAAAATGAGTGTAGTTTTATCCCCACAAGCAATTTCGCAGCAAGACTTGATGTCTTCAGATTCTACCCGTCTGTCAAGCCCGTCGACGCCCATTATCAATGGTGAAGACCTCGGTGATATGGAAACTCGTGGAAAGGAAATGGCTGCTCGATGTTGGAATGAGAATGAAGAATTTTTGGCTAAGGAAAAAATAGCAGAATGGTTAGGTGGCCAGTATGTCTTTTTCTTTCTTTCAACGTTCTTTCTTTTCTGTCTTAGAGGGCTGAAATCTTGCTCAGTGCTCAAATTAACAAGGTGGCCTTGCGTCATTATGTCGATTTCTTTGACTTTACGGGTCTTCGACTAGACCTTGCCTTCAGGTCAGCTTTATAACATTTGGTTTCATCTAGAGGCCAGGTTGACTGATAATGATTTCTTAAAGACGTTTATGTGCAAAACTCTACTTGAAGGGTGAAACGCAACAAGTAGACCGCATTTTGGAGCAGTTCAGTCGTCGTTATTGGGACTGTAATCCTGGGGGCCTATATGGCAGTGCTAGTCAGTGATGTTGATCTCTTTCACTGGCCACGGTTTGACGTTTACCCATTTTCAATAGATATCGTTCACGCTGTCTCTTATTCTCTTCTACTTCTCAACACTGACCTCCATGTCGCAGAGCTGACGACACGCATGTCTCGAAATCAATTTGTGCGCAACACACTGACGGCTATTCAAATGCAACTTCAGCCCACGTCGGCTGCCACTTTGTCCAGCTCCGATCTCACATATGATGACTGTAGCAGCAGTGTTCGTGGATCAGGCACTGACGAAACGGAAGTCATGTCAAGGTCCAGGTCCAAAAGAAGTGACAGCATCACGAGTTGGAACAGCTTATCGCGAGAAGCTGTGATGTCTCTGCCTATTGGTATAAAATCAAACCAGTCGGGCTCGTTTGGTGCACAGCTGCCAAATGGCAGTTCTCCCTCGGTACAAGTTTCTACTGACCATGCTCATGGGCGTGCATGGGAAAACGACATGGAGAGTTTGCTCAAGGTTGGTTCTATCTTCATTCCCCCCAAAAAAAACAGTCCGTTCATCTGTGTTGACAACAGGAAATCTATAATGCTATCAAGAATCAGCAGATTCTCCAACCAATAAACTCAAGTGTCACTCGGTCGTCTGTTTCGTCGTTGAGTCCCGGAGGTGGGATGATGCGAAATCGAAGTCTGCGAGCACAACCTGATAGATTAACGACATTGAAACGAGGGAGTATACGAGGCCTGCAATCTATCCTAAGTATCCAATCGGGTGCAAGCCCATACAGCAGCAATAGTAGCATTGATGGACGTGTCAGTCCATCGCCAAGTTTTGCTACATCTACTCATGAGGTAAAAAAAAATGTTTAGATTTTTGTTGTGGTTATCATTCACGAATGATTATCAGGCAATGTATGGTTCAAGTTCTTCCTTCCTTAATCCCACTCTTGGCTTTGCTTCAAATCTATCACATACGATCATCCGAGAGGCACAGGAAGATGATGACCGAAGTGTGCGCAGCGAAGGATCCGCATCTACCACCATCAGTATTTCGGATGAAGAGCTGGCTTTGCTCGGTGCGCCTTGGGCGAAAGAGGGCATGCTTTGCCGCAAGCAGTATTGGGAGTCCGTAGGTAAAAGAGCCCGGGATAAAGCATGGTTGGATGTCTTTGTGGTTATCCAAAGGGGTGAACTCAACATGTTTACCTTCGGAGACAATACTTCTGGGTCCTCAGGGACTTTTGGAGGCGGAAATTGGCTAGTGAGTTGCTGTTATGCAGAGCTTTATCCCAACTGATGTTGTTAGGCTAATGCACGTCCTGTGGGAACAATTCATCTCTCACATTCACTTGCACATGCTTTGCCGCCACCTGGTTACAACAAGCGTCCTCACTGTATGGTTCTGACATTGGCCAACAGGGGTGTTTATTTTTTCCAAGCAGGCACTGAAGAGTTGGTGAATGAATGGGTATCCACCTGTAACTATTGGGCGGCTCGTACGAGCAAGGAACCTCTCGCTGGTGGCGTCTCCAACATGGAATATGGATGGAATAAGGTCATGGATATCTATGGTCATGGCCGTTCTCACTCCTCGAATGACTTACCGGGAGAGCCAGACATTCCTGATACAATCAGTGTGCGCAGCGGAAAAAGTACACGGAGCAAATATGGGTGGCGGGACGCGGCAGCGACTGTTCGCGGTCCATATTCACCTCGGGGAGAGAAGACGTTCATCAACGACTGGAAACCTCCATTGCCACCTACGATGGCAAGTGTACATGACGAGGAAACACAACTGGACGCCCTTCGGAAACACGTTGCTTCTCTAAAAAAGGACTTGGAAACACACAATGAGCTTCGCGAACGCATGTCCTTACTTGTGAGTTTTGTCGTCGGTTGGTCGTCAAGCATTGCTAAATTTCTGTAGTATCAACCACGGTCAGCCCAGGCCATGAAGGCCCAAAGCAACTGGGAAGAAAAGTCTCAGTATTTGCTTCGAGAGATTGTCAAATATGATCTGTATATCGATTCTCTTCTGATAGCTATGACATTGCGTCTAAAGAAGCGAGGAGAAAAGGGTTAGTTGTTCGCTCTTTAACTTGTTATTGCCATCATTGAAAGTGTGTTAAGCTTTGGAGCGTGCCCTTAGCAGCTCTGGTACAGATGACGAAGGGACATCATCCAGTGCAAAGAAGTGGTTGAACCCAGAGCAGGATGGGTTGTCAGAGGAGGAAGCAGAACCAATCGTCACAGTCTCTCGACGATCACATAGAATGTAACTTTTGAGTATATATGTGGATGGTCACGTGATGTACTCTATATATTAGCTGTCCAAAAAGTCTATTTGCAACACCCAAATGGCCTCCTCAGACACAAAAGCCCTACACCGCTTAATTCGCTTTATATCGGACCTCGCCGTCAACTCTTTCTTCACTGAAGTTCGTGTCATCGGAGGAGAATATGTGCCAAAGGAGGGCCCTATCATCGTGTAACTTGCGTTTTTACCTGTTATGTATCTTGTGTTTTTCATTTCAAATAATTTAGGACTGCCACTCATCATAACATGATGGTCGATCCTGTCATTCTCTGTAAGACTTTGGGTTTTTTCTTCTGTTATGAGTCTCACCCACATTTAAAGCTGTAGGATTTCCTCACCGCAGGATGTTGAATTATTGGAGCAAAGGTGCGTAGGCGTCAAGGTGCAGTCCCACATAATATCTTAAATTAGGCCCTTTATGTTGCAGCTAGTTTATTTGCCCATCCTGTCCTGCGTTATATACTGTTCTCCTCTGGCAACATTCCTGTCGACAGAAAATCCAAGGACCGACAAACGTTATTCAAGGGAACAATTGATGCCCTCTCTATTGGTGGAGCTGTTGCCCTATTTCCGGAAGGGACAAGTTACACTGAACCCAGGATTATGCAAGTCAAAGATGGCGCTGCCTGGGCAGCTTGTGAATATACCAAGTGGTTGAAACAGAACCCAGCTAGTACATCACAACAAGATGTTACTATTCTACCAGTCTCGATCGTGTATACCAATAAAACGAAATACAGGAGCGGGGTGCGTTTTGGCCATATCATAATCACATGTTTTACTAAAAAATGAAAAAAAAACCTCATTCTAGGTTATTATGGAGTATGCCTAGCAAGTATTGTGTATTTTATTTACTTTACTAACACACCATTGGCAAGATTCGGACATCCAATTACCATGGATGCCTACAAAGAGCAGTTCTTCTCCAGCATTGACGGAGAACCCCGTGCTGCTGTCAAACAGTTGACTCGTGCAATCGAAAATGAGTTGATCGAGACAAGCATTAACGCGCCAGATTGGTAAGGCGTTTGACCGACCCTTGACATTTGCTGGTTATTCATAAGTATCTGTAGGGACACTCTTTATGTAGCCAGGATGGCTCGAGATCTTTTATGGGAGACGGAAAAGTCGATTAAACTTGACGACTTTGTTGCCGTATCGCAAACGTAAGTCAGTTATTCTCTGAATAGCTTTGGAAAGTGACGGGTCTCGTTTGGCAGCCTTGTGGACCTGTTCTCTAATGTGGAAGTGACTCCAAACTGCAAAGTGGTCAAGCGACATCTACTTAGATACTACTCCCTCTTGCAATCATCTCACCTCACGAATGCGGTCTTACATTCACTCCCTTTACCAAGGTCATTGGATCCGAACACCCCTGCGACGGTCCCTAGCCGTCTGTACACCCTTCTTCTTCTCATTCGTGACTCCATTACGGCTCTTATAACGCTTCCTTTCTGCTTTCTGCCTCTGATTGTTCACACTCCTGTGTATATCATGGGTCGCATCGGTGCTAAACTTGTAGAGAGCGAAGAAGAAACACAGGCGCAAAATAAATTGGCTTTTGGTTTAATCTCTTTGCTGCTTATCTACCCTGCACTTTTCTTTTTCCTCTGGGCACTATTCTGGTATACACCTCTTGGAGCATTCTTGTCTGGATTTATGGTCTATCTTTTCGCGGTTTACCATATCAAAATCATAGATGGCAAGCTGGTTTCTAAGCACTGTTTGTACGATGCTTACTGACGACGTTTGAACAGGAAACTATGAGCGGTATGTCTTGAATTAAATTTGAAGAATGTTGCTGATATAGTTAGTGCAGTGCCAAACGGTTTGTGGCTGCTTGGCGTGTACTCGTAGGCGTTTGGGCTCCAAAACGATGGGATTTGTCTTTGACCGCATTGTCTCAATATACGAAACCGCCAATGCCCCCAGCAAACCCTTGGATTGACAGGCCTCGTACACCCAACAATACATCGGTTACAGATGAGAAAGTTGGTGGAAAAACTGAGTCGAAACGTCAAGAGGAGGTTATAGTGGAAAACCGTCCGCCTCGCAGGCCTCCTTCTCGTCAACTGGTCCGTCATGTGCTACGATCACGAGTGGAAGCTATGAACGCCCTCGCCGGTTTCTTTGATCAGTTGGCTTGTGCTGGAGCCGGAAAACAAGTCAAAGCCAGTCCTCACTTGGCCAAGAGATTTGGAGGAAGGACGTCCAGCGATGAGGAAGGGTGGAGATATGGGGCAGAAGTGATGACATTTTTACAGAAGCGAGGTGCGAATATTCCAACTTTAAGACAAGGACCATTGGAGGATGAATGGGCGTTGAGTAGCGAAGGTGGAGAAGAGGCGGGTCTGAGTTGAATTACATAAGTAGTCAGTCAAGCTTGTGGGCAGGCAGGCGCCATGCACCAATGAACCAGCCATGTTCAACGACCATACAACTCAGTATCCCTCCTTGTTCCACCAAACAGTCCATGATACTGACGAAGAATTTTACGCAACATTTCCTGAAGCAAGAGCTGCTCTCACACAGCTCGACTCTTCTCCAGTAAAAAAAGCCCTCTTTCTTTTATATATCTTTCTTCAGCAATCTGATGGATTGGCCCCAGGTCCACCAAAACATTTCATACGACTACCACCAACAACAATACAACACGCATTCAACTGATTTGACATGCCCCCAGACTTCTTTTGATCCGGTCTCCTCCATCGCGCCAATTTCTTTCACTACGAATGTTGATCAAATTCACCCTCAAGACACCTCCATTGCTCCCGTTCTCCAAGGGCGCAAGCGACGAGCGTCGCCAACTCCGGAACTCGTCAATGGCTGTGAACTCGGTGTAATGCACCTGGATGACTTTTCTAAGCCAGGAGACAGCGGTACTCAGATCAGCTATTTCCACACAAATCAGCGACGTGTGTCATCTCGGGCTCTGATATGGGATCACGTTCTGAGCCCTCAGGCTCCAAAGTCATCCATTCGTCTTAGTCCTTTACCTAGCAAACGTCAATTGGAGAAAAAACCTCCGCTCGCATGTCTGTTCTGTCGTGGTAGAAAAATAGCATGTGGTCCTCCCTTGCCCGGTAGTCTGAACAAAACCTGCAAGTGAGTGGTCAGGTCCTTCTTTCTATGCATCATGGGAGGCTGATATCTATTCTTCTAGTCAATGTCAAAGACGATCATTACCCTGCGAATATCCATCAGAGAGTCGGCGGGGAATGAGGAAAAAAAAATCTTCTGCCGTTGCTGAAGTGACCACATAATTGAATTATAACCTTTGTTGTTGATTTTTTGCTTCGCCATTCGTGCTACTAGGGGCAGTCTCATTTGCTCCATAATTCAGGGGTCGCCTGTGCTATATATTACATACCCATGTGGTTTTTCTTCGCAATCTGGGACTCCGTTGAAAACCAATTATTTAACCAACTTTTTTGTAATACATGGAGATATATATATGGATTGAAAATATATTCTTCTAGATGAGAGCAAGCAGACGTCATTACGACGAAACTAATCTCGCCGAGCTACCTTGTTTCGACGAGTCGAGCGGCGAGGGCGATCGTCCTCATCTGGAGCAGAGGGCGATGCGCGGTTTCCCTTTCTTGACGTTGACGGATCATCCCCAGAACTTAAACCATCCATACCTGCATCATCAAGAACCTCTTCGGGAAGAGGGCTCAACTCCGCATGAATACGTTTATTGGCACCCTTGGCAGAGGAGGAACTTTCGCCTGCTTTTTCTTGCTCTTGAGAGGCCGCATAAGCAATCATTTCCCAAGAAGGTTCCGGAAGACGATTTCCTGATTCCGCGGCCTCAGAGAGTACAAGGCTGCGCCGTTGCAGAGGCGCAGTTCGCGATGGGTTGCGTACTTCCGAGGTGGATTCCTGGAGCTGCATTGCAATAAAGTCTTCAGTGACACCTGCACGAGTAACATTTTGAGCCTTGATAGATGTTGGCTTCTCTGGGCGCCGAGAAGAGGGATAGACGGGGGTATACGATAGGAGCCATGGGTGGTCGAGGGCTTTGGTAAGCGATAACCTGTGACGGGGATCTTCTCGCAAGAGACCACGAATGAAGGTGTATGCTACAATGGTCGATCAGGTATATATTCGGGATCAAAGTGCAAGCCCTACAAACCTTCGTCACTTAGGCACTTGCTAACTAGAGTCTTCCAATCGACTTTACGACCAAGGATGCGGGTTCGGATGTCTCGTTGATTTTCATCTTCGAGGAAAGGACCAGAATTGGTAAGCCTGATTAAGTAGATGAGGCACGATGTCGAAGAATAGGTGGTTGGCCGCTTACATGGAAAAGACAATAACGCCAACACTCCAGCTATCTACAAGATTGTCGTACCCTTCTCTGTCGTCCTGGTTGACAACCTCAGGTGCCAAATAACTTGGAGTTCCACACATAGTCTAGCGATATGAAATATTTAGTAAGAATCACATTGGCAATCCTACGAGATAACGCACTCGCAGCATCGTCAAGCTGTCAACCACCTTCGCCAATCCGAAGTCGGCTACCTTAACAATCGGGGGGTTGTCTTTGGTCAGAAGAACGTTCTGAAGTGGTATCAATAAAGGATTTATATTCATAAGTGAGTTGACGAACCTCGGGTTTGAGATCACGATGTGTCACGCCTTTCGAATGGATGTACTGAAGAGAATATGTTAGCTGGAGCGGAGAAGGGGGCAAACATGGTTCTTACTGCCAAAGCATCACACATCTGAAAGGTAACATGCTTCGCATCAACTTCACCTAAATGGTTGAGATGAAAAGCAGTACGATAAGACAACGTTCAAAACTTACATAGTCCGCCGTTTTTGAGGATATATTCTAGTAGATCACCGCCTTCTACGAGCTCGAGGACAAGATCTGTGAAAAGGGTTGAAATTGTTATCATAGCCGTGGTAGAAGACGACATACTGATGTCGTTGTTCGCTTGAAAGAATACTTCAACAAGCTCACATATATTAGGGTGCTTCAATTTTTCCATGATGCTGATCTCTCGAGCAAAAGTGTTATTTCTTGAAGTATGGCCTTGGTCTCCGTGGTTTCGAACGTTCTTACTTTCTTGAATCATTTTGACGGCATACCATTTGCCACTGGCGCGAGACATTGCCTTCCTAACTGTGGCAAATGATCCTTTGCCCAACTCGGTGCTGAGGTCATAATGTGCATAGAGGCCTTCCGTTGGCGGACCACCCGCTGTATGACGATACACAAAGCCTGAATGCGGGAATAAGATTCATCTACCATCAACAAGAGTTTAAATACCTACGATAATCTTCGAGGCCACCATTCTGAGGCTGTGGAATGGATGTACCGAATGCGATCTCGTTGCCCTCACGGACGATGCGTGTGTTGCCTTTACCAATTTTTTCACCATTAATCTAAAGTAAATCAAGGTTGAGAACGTTAAGAAAGTAAGAAAAACTCACAAATGTGCCATTACTGGATAAGTCATGAACCACAGCCGTTGAACTAGCATCTTGCGCGCCATCCCAGGTGATTATACAATGTTGATTGCCTTACATTTGTGGCATCAGTGATCAAATCCTCGACTACAGAAATGGTATATGCGTGTGATACTCACTAACTTTAAACCCCGGAAGGATGACTTGATTAAGCTCCGTATTTCTTCCTATAGTATATCTCGGGTGTATCTTCCAGAAGTCTATCCTAGTCAGAGAGGCACTGCAAGGTTGCATATAACCCCAAAGATGCGCGTCGACGGCGACACTCTGAGGTTGAGACGCCTGCTGGGTGGATTGGGTCTGTTGTTGTTGGTCTGCATCTTGTGAATCATTGTACGCGTCGTCATCCATGCCGTAGTCGATAGAGGAATCCATGTGGAAGGATGAGGATAAGTAGGTTTGGTGAGAACCCTTTTATAATTGACGCGTTTCAAAGCCCGATCAGTGGCAGGCCACATTGAACAATGGAATCGCTTGGACCAGAAACAATTATTATTAATGCTATTATTCTTTTGTCGTTTAAGCGATGTGCTCTCTTTGTCCTCGACTCTCAAATGGCAAAAACAACATATCAAATTCCTGCGCAGTCTGTCCAATCACCCCAAAAGCATCCTGAAGGGTACGGCCCAGGAACTCAAGTTCCATAGTCACACCTTTCATCGTGAGGGCATATGCAAAGAACAACAACTGTCGCGATACTTTGACGTCTCTGTTCTTGACAATATCAAGTTTACGAATGGCGTCTACCTAAATAAACAAAATTAGCATCACACTCTCCGGATGGCTATTATTGTTATACCAATCGTACCCTTGCCTTCTCGGCAGGAGGTAAATAAGGTGGAAGCGGAGATTTGAGACGGAACGCGGCAGCGAGCGTGGAGAAGCTGAGTATTATGTTGCCAGCCATTTCGCGTCGCTCTTTATTCACCGGAACGATGAAGTCCTGACGGGCACCCTGAAAAGTCGCCGAAATATCTAGTAAGCAACTAATAGTTCAAATTATTCTTTACCACTCGCCGTATACCTAAACGCAAACAATTGTTTAGAAACTAAAATATTGGGGATGACTGAGATAATACCATTCTTCCCGAGTCGTAACACAGCGCATGCTGTGTAATTTGTCCAAGATAGTTTGCAAGCTGACCAATATGCCTCGATACAGTTTCACCGGAAAAGGTCCTTTCAGCCGAGGTTCATGCTGTGCTTGAGCAAGCAAGCTCTGCAGCTCAATTAACTTGATCTGTAAATGAAGTTCCCTACACCAAGCATCAATCGATTACACCATAAGATAAAAAAAACGAGGCAAACACACATTGCCATGAACTCATGGATGGAGTTGGTCAGACGTGTGGGTTTTGCAACATCAGCCCTTGGTTCATGATAATCTTCATGATATTCAGGTGCAAATGAGTTATATGCCACCAGGCGAGTATACAACCACCCAATATTTAAACAAAAGCTTTGGGACGAGTCAAGTAAGACCAGGTCTTTTTGGAACAGTGGCAAGAAAACTCAACTCGCTCAGCGATTTGGTCAACTCCCGCCGGGCTTCTGCTGGCCACCAGAACCTTGACACCAGGGCTGCCCACAATATCCCTGCCATAACAGCAATAGCGCGATATAAGCCGATATCAAGAATTAAGACATCTTTTTGTCTGAGGTTATAGCTAACGATGAAGATAATGAGTACGTTTAATATAGAGTGTAATTAGAAGAGTACCAGTAGAGACACGTGAGGTTATATGTGAGGAGTACAAATCGCGAGGCCGAAAGGTGTTGTGGCGTGGCGACAGCAAAATAAAAACAAGGTATCGAGAACAGGAAGCCAGACAGCGACAAAAGCACGGGGTCTTCTGGGAAGAGAGTGTATAATCCCACTGCAACCGCCGCGCCAAATCTAGAACGGTCATGTTTAGAAGCACAGGATGAGAGCGTAAGAAGGCCTTACAATGTCCCAAGAAATCGCTGAAGACTAAGATGGTTGGTCTTACGACAAGAGTGGGTTAGCCTCAGATCATGCGTTGCATAAATAAGTGCTCACAGCCCCGATTGTTGGCGAAATCACGATAAAAAACTTGATCACAGTTGTAAGCAAACCTACGTCAGATGATAACGAAGAGAATAAACTCACTGAGATCAAAGCCCAATCACCCCAATATTCCACAAACGTGGGTCGAGTTGACTCCAAAAAAGCAGGCAAGGCGAGAAGTGAAAGAGCCATGCCGGCTTTAATGGCAAATTTGGTATCCCTTTCTTTTAATCTCCTCCCAACTACCCACAATATGCGTTTCAACTTTCCGACCCAGCTAAGCTGGTGGTGAGGTGGCGTTTGTAAAGTATCGGGGGCATGTGGGCGAATTTTTGCGAAGAATGGATGTACACGGCGATGCTGGGGAATCATGTATGCAGCTAACCGCTGATTAATGTCATTTCTCCCAAAGTATTGGTAAAAGTAAACATACACAGGCGCTTTCTGATGCCCAACCTTTGGTTGTGCCTCGTGATGTTAAACACGGTGGCAAAACCGCGTCTAATTCGAGTGAAGAAGCGCATCCACCACGATTTTCGTAGCAGCATCTGTTGTTCGTAGCAGTAAATTCTCTCAATGGCATCCACGAGTGAAATGAGTTCCTTGGCAAATTCCTGTAGGGTAAAAATGAAGCTATAGAAAGACGTTAGCTCATATCGTGTTGTTCCCAAGTTGGCTGGCTTACAAGTAGACGAGAAAGACCTGCTCATTGTCAGTTGAACTCGGCAGGCTATTTTCTTCGTATTTATGTCGATCAGAAATGGTAACAGAGGGCGTCGGACGAGGGGTAGAAGGCATATCAGTCCGCCGGTAAAGTCGCAACACGGCATGGTTCGAAGTACTCTCAAACTGCACCAGTGCCGCCTCAATTCTTTCTACTAGCTCTGAGAACTCGTGAGGTTGTATTACACCTGGGCGCCTTTTATCTTTCGTTCGTGACTGTGAACATACCTCCTTGAGCCTGTTCAAGGCATAAGTCGATGCAGACTGTTGCAAAGAAGGAAATGAACAACTAAAGTCAGTTAGTTACGAAAGTAGACGCACAGATAATGTTCGTAAAGGCGATCCTACTTCTTCAACAAGATCTCCGAACATGGTAGCGGCAGCTTGCAGTAGAGCACGTTCATCATCGTCGGAAACTTGGTAGTTATCGTTTTCAACAGCTTGGCTTTGTCCAGGATGATGTTTGATCCCAGCCTTAGTCAAATCGTATTGTAGACGCGTACCACTCCGCAGGCCATTCAAGTGCTGTGCGAGACGATTGAGACAGTCCACGGCAGCTTCGTATGACTCTCTTCCCGAGAGGTTACCACATGGGATTCCAACGGGGTAGTTTGTTTCCGTAGAAGCGCGAGTAAAAGCCCATTCGCTTTTCGCCTCTGTGAGATTCTTTTGTAGGCTTGTAAAACTGTTCTGATGATTTTCAACTGCCCGTTGGACCTTTTCCATGTCTGTGATATGCGAGCCATTTTCGTGTTCCAGGAGAAATATACGAGTGAGCATGGGTAACAACGTTGAAAAGGATTCGAGTGTCGTTGTCATGCTAAGTTGCAGGTTGGATATGGCAGTTTGAGGCCACACAATATAACAGACAATGTTGGATATCACGGATCCACATAGGGCGATCATAGATACTTGAAACAAGGTCTCTAGACCGCCCTCTTTGACAACTCTAGAACGAAGGCCATTTGAAAAGGAACGAAAGGAACGGGATAAAAGCTTACACAACAAAAATAATGATTGCTGTCATGCTACAAGCTATGAGTGCATCAGAGGATGGGTTGTCAAGAACGAAGAAAACGGCGTACCTGTATTAAATGACGGGTTTGCCTGTAGAGTTTTCTTCCAGTCGTATTCTGAATCATTTATCGGTAAAGCTTGAGCACTCACCATCCAAACTTTCATCCAGGCTAACCCACTCATAGTCAAGCCAAGCCAAACAATTGCCAGAAATACACCCATTCCCTCCCATCCGGATTTCGGGTCTACCCACCGAAAAATGAGCGTAGATAAGAGACAAACTGCCGCAGAGTAGAGTAGCCCAAAGAAACAGAACAAATCTGCTTCAATCATCGCCCCAATGGTTTTTGCAGGATTAAAATACACGACTCTGTTCAGAGGTTAGAAGGTACACAACAATGCAGTATATGCCTTACATGGTTGCAACCATATGTCCACTCGGTAAGGGAGTAGTAGGATCATTCGGGCCGTACGACGACAAGTCGCTGATAAATCGTGAAAGATAAGGGGAGAAGGTGAACAAGGATGCAACGAAATAAGCAATTGCACACTTCAAGATGTTACGGTGAGTTATTGTGAAAGTCGGCAGCCGGAAAGGTAGGTAAGGTCGCTGAGTAGCCCGAGAAGGCGTTTCGAAAGTTGCCGTAGATGAAGATAAACTCTCTGGTTCATAGGTGATGGGATTTGAAGTTAAATCATTGGCAATCGGTTGGATTGGAAAGTAACTGGTAGGTTCAGTTGAAATTTGCGTATGGAAGCTGCCACTAGGAAGCATTCGGGGGGACAAACCGGGACTACTAGTAACGTGTTCGCGCACTGAAATACCACCATCAGAATCGAGACGGCTACGTCTTGAGGTAGAGCTGATACTACTGCTTGGAAGCTGCCCCTCAATTTCCATCAATTGGCCAAAGAGCGACCATTGATGTAAGTGCCGCTGATTAGATTGGCTACTTGACGGAAGAGGATTGTTGGCAGTAGCAGGTCTTCGCGACCTGAAGGTGGTTCGATTACTCGAGAGAGGGGTGGTAGAACCAAAGTCGTCCATAGATTCGGTACGAGTAGGATAAGATGAAGGTGAGTCAACGATGACAGAAGAATCCAAGGAGCGAAAAGAAGGAGACTTGCGCGGTAATGGTATATCAATTGGTCGTTGCATTTTGACATGAAAGTTCAAAGTAAGGGTCTATATATAACGCATTACCTTATTACGTAACTCTCAGTCACACTCGCGACCTATTCGGACAAGCCATGAACCCGTGCCTTCGGCACGGCGCCGCTCCGCTTTGCCGACCTCCAGCACGGATTCAGGGCTTGCTGGGGGCTCCACCCTGGACCCCTGGCTGCATCACAACAGTGTACGAAGTCTTATATCCTAACAGTGAACACTCTTATCGAAAAACAGAATCAACAAATCTTATCATTACAATTGCAATCCAGTAAGTATACTACATTCACTGTTCTTCCTCCTGAATCTTCTTTTAGTAGTACCTTTAATCGGTTTCCTGATGTACATCTAGATAGTCCTACATACAATTGTCCATGTGAAAAAACTGGAGACCGTAAATCCAATCCTACATGCTTCAATGACTGCCCTTGACTCTTGTTCACTGTCATTAGTGCTTGAAAGTCCGGTTAATTAACCAGAAAATAACCAAGACTGGACCGGACCTAACTGCAAAAAGACCGGACTGCAGTTAGTGGTTAGTTGATTCTGAAAATGAAATAACCGGTTATTTTGTGGTTAACTAACCGTTAAAAAACCGGTTATAACCTATTATACCCCTTCAAAACGCACCCAAAAACGTGAGAAACGCTAAAAATCTGACTGAGTTATGGTCAAATCTTTAAAATATTGGCCAAAAGTAGACTTTCAAGAATATTATCATAGCTTTGTCAATTCTTCATCAAATTTAGCGTTCTTGGGCTCATCTTAAAGCTACGATGCATGTAAATAATGTTTATTGAGAGAAATATGCACGGTCTTGCCTGGTTATAACCAGTTTTTCATTTTTTTGGTCCTAACTGGTTAGTAACTGCAACTAACCGGTTTTGGTCAGTTATTTTCGGTCTGGTTAGGTTATTTTGGGTTTGGGAACGATGTTACATTCCGTCACACGTTACTCCGGTCCGACTCCGACGGAGTTGTTTCCGGTAGTCCGTACTCCGTTCCAGTACTTTCCCTTGTCTCCGACTCTACTCCTCCTACGTCTGACTCCGAGACTTCTCCGTATCACTCCGACTCTTCCGACGATATCCCAAACACCTTACCACACCTTCGCCATAACAACTATTCCTTTGTCATCACTTTCCCACTATCAGTCAGCACACCAGCCATGGATTATTCACCCAAGAATGCAGGACCTTTTCCGGGAGCAGAACGCAGCACTTATATTTATATTCTATATTTCGGTTGCAATTCCTTTTATATTTAAAGTACTCGAACTTGTATGTTTTCCCTGAGTTCAAATATCAACTTTGTTTCCTCCTCTTGTTCGTCCTCTAAAGTCACTGAGGTCTTCTGTCTTATTACTTCTTCTTCCGTTCCGAAATCAGGACATCTTAGGAGCTGGGCGGCACAGCACACACGCTGAGGCCAACGTCCTTTCCGCTTACTGTTCCGGTTCTGTTCCGTCCATTCCGGAGTAACTCCGACGTGACTTCCTTGTTTTAAACTTAACAAATGAAGCCTAACCGGTCTCGGTCTTGGTTAGAGCCCCTGGGCACCAAATAACCAGACCTAACCGGACTTTCAAGCACTAACTGTCATAGAAAAAGCAAGTTGAATTGGAAATTGTTGACGTCAAAGTGGAATCGCCAAATCCTCTGCAGATGGTGACAATGTAATCTGTGGAATAAACACTACTTTTCCAGCAAACCATTCATCTCCACTCATGATTCTACATTTTAGCACTCTTCCTCTGATTTCCAGTACCCTTAACCTTGTCCCATTGCAAAGTCCTTTTGAAGCATCCAAATTTTGAAGCAGCATAACTGGACATCCAACTTTCAGTTTAAGATGTGCAAGTGGAAGTGAACTTGAGACCAATGAATTCAGATACTCTGTTGAATATGGCTGCAACTCATTTATCCCTTCATCCTCCAACTCCACAGAGTCTGCACTCAATGTTCTTCTCCAGGGAAACGATTCAATATCTCTTCATTCAAGTCCTGAACACTATCATTTTTGCAAGCAAGAATGCATCTGTCCAAGAAGTATTGGTGTTAAGTTCAGAAACTCTATTCCGGAGTATCGGACGGAGTTTGATCGGAATGGAACCACGGAATGGGAAAGGACTATAGCCTCAGCGTATGTGCTGTGCTACCCTAAACCATTGTGTCCTAATTTTGGAGTAAGAACGGAACGGAGTGGAACCAGAAGTTGCAGGAACTTAGAGGAAGATCAGGAGGAGGAAACTAGGTTGATATTTGAACTGAGGAAAACATACAAGTTTCGAGTACTTAAATAATAAAAGGAATTGCAACCGAAATATAAAGTATAAATATAAAGTGCTGTGTTCTGCTCCTGGAAGGTCCTGCATTCTTGAGGTGAATAATCCATGGCTGGTGTGCTGACTGATAGTGGGAACATGATGACAAAGAAATAGTGGTTGTGATGAAGAAGTGGTAATGGGTTTGGAGTGTAGACAGAGAAGCCGGAATGACACGGAAAGGTCTTGGAGTTGAACATAGAAGGAGTAGTTCGGGATGTGAGGGAAAGCACTGTACGGAGTATGGACTACCGGAGACAGCTCCGATGGAGCTGGACCGGAGTAACGTATGACGGAATGTAACAATTGGTCTGATTTCTCACCATCCTCAATTCCAGGATAAACTTCTTCCACCAAGGAGTTAATTGAATAGTCAGGGCAGATTATGCCCTGTGGAATCTCAATCATGTCAGACTCATCCAGTCCAGTACCTCCACCAACATTTAGCAGCCAATTCGCAAACTCCTGCATCTCTGGAGATTGTTCAAGACACATATTCTCTTGGAGGTAATGAATTTCAACATTCTGCCAAAGTGGGCTTCGTCTGATAGATGCTGCCACAACCTGCTGTCTACTGCCATGAGGGATCACTGGAAGTGTTTGTCTAAAGTCACCACCAAACAACACAGTGATTCCACCAAATGGAGCATCTCTACCAAGAACATCCTGAAGTGTTCTATCCACAGCATCAATGGCATACTTGTGTTGCATTGGCACTTCATCCCAGATAATAATTGATGTTTGCTGAATAACTTGGAACATATGTGAATTCTGGCCAATGCTACAGAATGAGGTGTCATTGATTTGAGTGAGCAGTTCTGCCACCTTCAAGAAGAAGTGATGCTATGCCTGATGATGCAACACAAAGAGCTATTTTTTCTTGAGCATGCACAGCAGCAGCAATCATATGTAATAACAGACAAATGTTTTTCCACAACCACCTGCACTGTGCAAAAAGAACATTTTGCTATTATTGTTGTTAACAGACTCCATCACTGCATCATATACTGCCCTCTGTCTGTCATTAAACAGAGCAGTACTGGCTGTGATCCTGGCAGTCAGCTCTTCAATGTTATAATCAAGCTGCTCATTAAGAAGTCTGTTTCCACCCAGTGCACCCCAATTGCCAGTAACTTGTGGCATATCTGCAAAATCTCTGAGCTGCCTTCCCCAAGTCTGAAGAATATGATCAATCAGATGAAGGCCATAGTCATACACTTCATCCTCAGTAAATTGATGATTATCATATCCATAGATATGTGTGAGTCTTGCCAAGAGATCAATGCAAATATCATGTTTAAAGTCATTCCAGAGAACTCCTGGTGAAGTAGGGTTGCAGTGGAAGAGAATGGTAGCAAAGAGCATCCCTAAGGGTATATCTCGAAGTC
>MU130697.1:121895-141481 GCA_015039465.1 Phlegmacium glaucopus
CAAAAGAGCCCTTGTTCCGACGCGGAAAGTTCACAACTGAGTCCTGGAAAGTGTAAAAACTGTACTGGTGTGTGGATACCTCAACTATATAAAAACGATAACCTGATACATGTGACGGAAGAGAAGAAAAGAGAGCGTGAAACTGTGAAATGTCTAAAAAAATAACAAGGAAGAAGAAAAGGTAACAAGAAAAGAAGAGCGTCGACAGGAGAGAAGTAGTAAGAAGGAAACTGTCGCGCATGAAGAAAGAAAAATAACAAGATGTATCGGAGTAGGAATCCCATATTTATGACGAGAAAACATGGTCCTATCCATCAAAAGAGGGTTAAGTAAGAATGAGGGGTGTCAGTAGTAGAGTCACCTTAAGGTCACTTAAGGAGGGAGTTCAAGCGAAAAAAATAGGAAAATGACAGTTAGATAGGGAGATGACGATATCAGAACGGTTTCTGAGATAGTAGGTGTAGGTGTAGGAGATGAGGGATTCAAGCGAAAAAGTCAGGGAATGACAGTGACAGGAGATGACAGTTGGCGATATCAGAGTGGTTTCTGAGAAAGAAAAAGTAGGAGTAGGAGCAGAAGATGGAGTAAGTGGAAGGTTCTGGAAGTAGGAGTAGGAAGAGTAGAGATAAGAAAGGAGATTGGAGACACACAATGTTCAGTTCCAATGTGGAAGGGATTTGTTTGTTGTCCCTCAGAGAACTGGATTTCTGACCAGGTGACGAGAGACCAACCACAATATATTGTTGTGTTTGTTGTTAAATATTACTAGAGGTAGTGGAGGAGGAAACGGGTCTTCTCCGGTAGCACCCGCTTTGTCCTCGTCTTTATTAGACGTTACACGATCCTGACGGATAGTACTTGGACGACTTTCCGTAAGAAACCCTGGGTACTGGAGTCTCACACGAGTGACGGTGAGGTAAAACTACGACTTTTTGAGTGTTCGACATCGATGTGAGTTACTTGATTTTAAACCTAACACAACAGAGTCACCGGTCCAAGTAGAAGGAGGTAAGGGAGGACGAGGATCCCTAAGGTATCTCGAGAAACTACCATGTTCGGATGTATCAGTCCTCAAATTTTGTTTCTAGGCGGTCATATTACGACGTAAACGTAAATGAAGAGACCCACAGTTGTAACTAGTATGACAATGACGTCCCAGTCCAGGAATAAGTAAATCCTAATCACCACTTGAGGTAGTAGAAAGTCCACGGGAGGAAGGATGACGACCGTTATGAGGACATAACCGAGTCTAGATATAAGTACTAGGTGTTCTTGTCAACCGAGTCTCTTTTGTTTTGTTGTGGTTAAACTTTGGACGATAATACCGTTAGTAAGTTCCCCAGGAGTTATTAAGAGTAGGGATACAGTTGGAAATATTTGTCCGTAAAGTCTAATACTCTCTCTTTGGTCGTCTCCTCGTAGTCTGACACCGTTAAGCAGAAGCACGTCTTGCGTTAGTCCTAGAAACTACAATGTTGAACGGATGACGACTACTATTCCAACGACGATAGTAATCACTACCCGTCCCCAAACCCTTTGGGGACCCCATGTTCCCATTCCCATTCCTCCCAGTCCCAGTCCCATGTCTAAAAAACTGGGAACTTTTTGGGAATGGGAAGACCTCCCCAGTCCCATAAAAACCCTTAAAAATAAAGAGACTATAGTCTCACTAGATTGACAACACATAGATATTTTAACTGAAATTTAGTCTCTTTTTCGTTAGATTTCTCCGGAGTGACGAAAGTGTTGTTAGTCATCGAATTTTATGAACTACTTGCCCATGATCCCATGTCACGCAGCCTTGATAACACTTGACACACTGCGGGAATAATCCTCTGCTGCTGATTCATCTGCAATTCCTGCTTAGTCATGATCCTCCTGGACTTCCTAAGTTGTCATAAAGAGGGTGGGAAGGCTTCATGTACCATGTGAATGATGGTTTTGGCAGTGAATGATAAGATAAGAGGTAGATAATTGAGGATAGGGGACTGAGTGTGATCCAGGAGCGAGGGATGGCAAGATAGATGGCTGAGGGGAAGACTTGTGGGTCCATAGCCACAACAACAATGACAAAGCCTTTTATATAATGGGAGATGTAGTTGATGCGTCCATAAAGGGGCCGTTCTTGAAATGATGGACCAAAGATACGATCAAACATGAGCCGATGACCGATGCGAATAGTAGATTGATCGCTTTGTTGGATCACTAACCAAGGAACAAATGGATGGTAGATGCTTAGGAGCATGTCAATAGTGAAAACAATGGAGAGCATAGTGTGAGACATTGAGAATATGATGAGTGATGAGGGTGATAACATTGAACGAATGATTTGTCAACCAGGAACGCAATTCAGGGCTGCTTCCATAATAGGTAAGTGAATTCAAAGTCCGCTTATTTTCATGATGGCAACTTTTAAGCTTTCTTCTCACGCTACCAATCAGTATTGGTGCACGATATCGTGATGGAGGTGGAGGTGGAGATGGAGGAGGAGATGGAGGAGGAGATAGAGGTGGGGGTGGAGATGGGAGATGTCTAGAAGAATTGTTATTAATGATCTGAGTCTGATAGACTTCGATATTCTGTCTAGATGTATGATTTGTAATATTCTCTGATCTCGACTGTCTTACCCATAAACATCTCCTTTGGTGGTTCTGTTGTTCCTGATGCTGTTGATTCAGCTCCTGTGCCTGGCATTCATTTCTCCATATATTATGCATCTGTTGTATCCATCTTTCATCTCGTCTTTGAGCCTCCTCCCTAGCAGCCTGTACATTTATATAGTTGTGTACAGGTTGTAATGGAGGAAGAGCATCATGTTGCTGAGGAATTTCAGCAAATGGCAGAGGAGCAAGTGGAGGTGGTGGAGGGGATGGAGAAGCAGGAGGTGGAGGAACCATCTAAATATAATGCAAATAAATTAGTTTGATAATTATAAATAAATTATATGAACATACAGGAGGAAGAGCAGCATATTGAGCAGCAACATCAGCAAATAGCAGAGGAGCAGGTGGAGGAATGAACTAAATTTAATGTAAAAAAAATTGTTTGATATTATATTGAATTAAAAACAAACTTACAGAAGGTTTGTTGAAGAGCACAATATTGAGCAGCAAGTTCATGAAATGGTAATGGAGCTGCAGCAGGAGTAGGAGCAGTTATATTACGACTTCTACCCCTACCACATGTTACATTCTGTTATACGTGACTCCGGTCCAGCTCCGTCGGAGTTGTCTCTGGTACTCCATACTCCGTTCCAGTACTTTCCCTTGTTTCCAGATCTACTCCTCCTACGTCCAACTCTGAGACTTCTCCATATCATTCCGGCTCCTCCGACGATACTCCAAACCCAATACCACATCTTCATCACAACCACTATTTCTTTGTCATCACTTTCCCACTATCAGTCAGCACACCAGCTATGGATTATTCACCCAAGAATGCAGGACTTTCCAGGAGCAGAACACAACACTTTATATTTATACTTTATATTTCGGTTGCAATTCCTTTTATTATTTAAGTACTCGAAACTTGTATGTTTTCCTCAGTTCAAATATCAACCTAGTTTCCTCCTCCTATTCTTCCTCTAAGTTCCTGCAACTTCCAGTTCCACTCTGTTCTGTTCTTACTCCGAAATTAGGACACAATGGTTTAGGGTAGCACAGCACATACACTGAGGCTATAGTCCTTTTCTGTTCTGTGGTTCCGTTCCGATCAAACTCCATCCGATACTCCGGAACAGAGTTCACAAACTTAACACCACACTGTGGTACATACAGGAGGTAATGGAGGAACATCAGCAAAATGTAGTGGGGCAGGGGCAGGGGCAGGGGCAGGGGCAGGGGCAGTTATGTTATAACCTCTACCTCTTTCCATATATATATTTTTATCATTTCAAAACAGGAGGTCATTCAACTGACCTCCTTACTCATCATCTTTATTTTTACTTTGTCTCCTATTCCTTTGTTACCAAACTACTGGGTCAATGTGATTTTGCATTAGATCAATTTTTACATTACTGTTTCACATATCCACACCTAGTTAGTTTACGACTCTTGTATTAAGTATCTGTAGCAAGTAGGAGGCAAGGTGAACAAGAGATGGCCAGAGTTTTTATCCCATAAACTTTGCAGCAACGTTCTAAGTCAATAGTCTCATTCTTTAAGCTACTTCGTGTACTTCACAATTATTTGCGAACTTTGCTATCTTCGCGGTTTACTCTCCTTGCATATTTCCATACCGCAAACTCTCCTAAACTCTATTGAGGAAATCTACATTAACCCCACAAACTACTTTACTACTTGCAGTCTGATCCCACCGCAGGTACATCACCAAAATATAAAGTGCTGCGTTCTGCTCACAGAAGGTCCTGCATTCTTGAGTGAATAATCCATAGCAGGTGTGCTGACTGATAGTGGGAAAGTGATGACAAAGAAATAGTGGTTGTGGCAAAGATGTGGTATTGGGTTTGGAGTATCATCAAAAGAGCTGGAATGATATGGAGAAGTCTTGGAGTTGGACGTAGGAGGAGTAGAACCAGAAACAAGGGAAAGTACTGGAACAGAGTATGGACTACCGGAGACAACTCTGATGGAGCTGGACAGGAGTAACATATAACAGAATGTAACAATGATAAGATAAATGATAGATAAGTGAGGATAGGGGACTGAGTGTAAATCCAGGAGCAAGGAATTGCAAGGTAGATAGTTGAAAGGAAAGTTGTGGGTCCATAGCCACGACAACAATGACATACCCTTTACATAATGAGAAATGTGGCTAATGTATCCATAGATGGGCTGTAAACACATTCAAACATGAGCCAATGACTGATGTGAATAGTAGATTGATCAAATTGTTGTATTGCTAGCCAAGGGATGAAAGGGTAAATGTTTATGATCATATCAATAGTGTAGATGATGGAAATAAGGGTGAAAGACATTGGAAGAGTAGTGAATGATGACAAAGATATTGTTGAATGAATACTAGTAAAATGAACAGAAAATTATTAAATAGATATTTGAGCTCACTATGAAGTGCTATGGAGTACTATGAATTTTATAGGTGACATTATGTAGTGCTATGGAATGTCTGCAGGACACTACAGACTAACACTATGGCAGTATGACAGTATATAGTGCATACATAACGGAGCCTCAATTTACAAGTCCCCTTTAGGGGCTTGTTCTTATAAGCAGATGCAGCTTTCAAAGGTAACACAAGACTTGCCAGTAACTTCTGTGATTGCATGTGTTGATGGTGATGGCCTTGTTTGCCATGCAAAAACACTGTCAATCCCTGGTGTCTTTAAGAAACTCAACACTCACAAAGATGCTTGTTACATTCTGTTATACATTACTCCGGTCCAGCTCCATCAGAGTTGTCTCCGGTAGTCCATACTCTGTTCCAGTACTTTCCCTTGTTTCCAGTTCTACTCCTCCTACGTCCAACTCTGAGACTTCTCCGTATCATTCCTGTTAGGGGACACCCGATTTCAACCCAAGCCTCAACCTTAGAATCATACATCCCGCCTTTCCGACAACCTCTGACATTCCGTCCAACTTCGCTTCCGTTACCAGTTTACTCCGGAACTCCGGAACTCCAATCCGACTCCGGTTTGCTCCATCTTTTACTTTTATTTTTCACATCACACCACTTCTTAATTAATTAATTAATTATTATCATATCATTCCTTTATTTATTTTATATCTCTGTTATGTCCATATTAGTACTTAAATACCCCACAGCCTAGCAGGGATCCCCATCCTTTCCTCTTTGGATCCCCTGCTAGGTGAGTCACTTGTAGATATCCCTTTGAAATATTATTAACTTTGGATCCCCTGCTAGCTTGACTAAGTCAGCGTCGCAGTTGCCCTAACATTAGGAAAGGATCATCCTTTAACGGACCGAGTCCAGTCCGCACAGTGGAACAATAGTCCGATTTACAGCCCCCCGATTCGGGCCAATCAGACTCCGTACACTCCCAGACCGTGGCTCCCTCCTTGTCTTCACAGCATGCATCTCCGAGTGGCTCCTTCTTATCAGCCATGGACGATGAACGCACCGCCCAGCTGGAAAGAGAAGTCGTCCTATTGCGAGCTCGGGACATTGAATACCAAAACAGATTTGACCAAATCATGGAGACAATCCACCAACTCGTTCCAAATGTACGATCACCTGTACCACAACAAGAGGTTCTGTTAGGGCAACTGCGACGCTGACTGACTTAGTCAAGCTAGCAGGGGATCCAAAGTTAATAATATTTCAGAAAAGATATCTACAAGTGACTTACCTAGCAGGGGATCCAAAGAGGAAAGGATGGGGATCCCTGCTAGGCTGGGGGTATTTAAGTACTAATATGGACATAACGGAGATATAAAATAAATAAAGGAATGATACAATAATAATTAATTAATTAAATAAGAAGTGGTGTGATGTAAAAAATAGAAATAAAAGACGGAGCGAAATGGAGGATTGGAGTCGGAGCGGAACTATGGGGTTCTGGAGTAAACCGGTGACGGAAGCGGAGTTGGACGGAAGGTCGGAGGTCATCGGAAAGGCGGGGTGTATGATTCTAAGGTTGAGGTTTGGGTTAAAGTTGGGTGTCCCCTAACAGGTTCCCCCTCAAACCGAAAAACATACCCCAGACGTGCTCTGCAAGGCCGGCATTCCCAACGGAGTTTGATGGAGAACGATCCAAAGGAACAGCATTCCTTCACTCCTGCCAAACGTACATCCGGCTCTGTTCCAACAAATTCTCGGACGAGCAAACAAAAATTATCTGGGCCATGTCCTACATGAAATCCGGAAGAGCATCAAAGTGGGCAGCTAGGGTTTTCCAATGGGAAACGGACAACCCTCAGTCGACCCGGTTCCTGGATTGGTCCGATTTCCGAGACAACTTCAAAAAGGAGTTCTGGATACACTAATCCAAAAACTATTGTAGTAAAATTCCGAAGAGGCCTAAATGCCCAGATTCAGAACTCCATTGCTACAATGGCTTCCGGAAGACCATCCAATACAGATCCGACAGGATGGTACAGAATGGCATGGACAATAGACGAAAGCTGAGCCACTAACAAGGCCTTCCAGTCAGCTTACAAAAGTCCGGCAGCAACCACTTCTCGACCAACCAGTACCACCACACTCCAATTCAATCTGCCAATTCCACCACAAAGGAACACACATCTCATACCAACTCTGGGAAACCCTGTACCTATGGACATTGACGCGGCTCGAAAAGCAGGTTCTGTACCGCTGTCATGCTTCCGGTGCGGAGGCGTTGGACACATCAGGAGACATTGCAAAAAATGTTTCGATGTCCGAACAATGACCAATGACGAACTCCATACCCTCTTGGAGTTCCAGCTGGCCGAATATGACAAAGTAGCTGATCCGGAACCGACAGAACCTTCAGAGAACACTGAACACAAAAGTCAGACCAACAATTTAAAGGATTTTTGCCAAAACAGCAAGTGAACTGCACGCCCTCACTGTCAACAACCAACCGGTTCTCTGTTTTACATGTAGATAGCATTGATGAAATAAACGAGACGGTTGAAAACATTCAAGTCGTACAAACATCAGAAATTCCAAAAAAAATACGAGTGTTCCGACCCCGATGGGAAAGAACCCTCCCAAAAAAGTTCACTATTGGCTCCCTCAATGCTGACTCTAAATCACTGGAACTCAAAGTCAGCATTGAAACGACCGACACCAGAGAAGTAAACTCCTTTCTGTCCTTAATAGACTCCGGAGCCGACGGAAGGTTTATTGACAGAGACTATGTCAAAACTAACAGGCTCACAACAAAGTCCCTGTCAAATCCAATTCCGGTATTTAATGTTGACAGTACTCCGAATGAAGCCGGATTGATCACGGAAGTGGTTGATCTGATACTCAGGTATAAAGGACATTCCGAGAGATCCTTGTTCGTGGTCACTGGACTGGGAAAACAAACCTTGATTCTCGGACATTCCTGGCTTAAGATGCACAACCCGGAGAAGTAAAAATGTCCCGTTGTCCACCCCGTTGTTGTTTGGAATGCAGGAATGAAATCCAAGAAGAACAAAAGGTTCAAAAGGCGGAAATACACCAAATTGAACAATGTTTGATCAGCCCACTTCCGGCTCATGTAGAGGATTGTGATGAGGATGACGAGGAGGAAAGTAGCCCAAACCCTGAATTTGAGGATGGCAACAGAATATTTGCCACCGGCCTACTACCACCGAAGGCAGATATCCGAGCCACCTCCACCATCTCCCAGCATCTTGCAGAAGCTTTCCAGCGCAACACACAATCCAAAACAAAAGAAGGAATTCCGGATTATCTCTGAGAATTTGATAGCATCTTGGCCAAAGAATCTTTTGATATCCTACCTGATCTGAAACCTTGGGACCACGCAGTAGAACTTATCCTGGGAGAAAAACCATCAGGCTGCAAGGTCTATCCTCTAGCTCCGACGGAACAAAAGCAACTTGACACATTCCTCCAGGAGAATTTAAACTCCAGACGCATCCAACCTTCCAAATCTCCGATGGCATCTCCGGTTTTCTTTATCAAAAAGAAAGATGGAAGTCTTAGGCTTGTTCAAGACTATCAAGCTCTCAACGCAATCACCATCAAAAACAAGTACCCACTTCCCCTCATTTCGGAACTGATTACCCAACTCCGCGGCGCTAAATACTTCACTAAGTTGGATGTCCGATGGGGTTTCAACAATGTCCGAATGAAGGAAGGGGACGAATGGAAAGCGGCTTTCCGAACCAACCGGGGATTATTTAAACCCCTGGTTATGTTCTTCGGCCTCACCAACAGTCCGGCTACTTTCCAAACAATGATGAACAACATCTTCTGCAAACTCATAATGGAAGGGGTTGTAGTGGTCTACCTTGATGATATCCTGATATTCACGGAGACACTAGAGGAACACCGGTCCGTAACCCGGAGAGTACTGGAACTTTTACAGAAGCATAAACTCTTCCTAAAACCAGACAAATGCGAATTCGAACAAACCAAGGTGGAATACCTCAGAGTCATAATATCTCACAACTCCGTCAAGATGGACCCTGTAAAAGTTGCTGGAGTAGCGGAATGGCCAATTCCGACAAACAAAAAGGAAGTCCAGTCATTTCTAGGCTTTACCAACTTTTACCGAAGGTTCATCCAAGACTTCTCTCATCATGCCCATCCCTTGTTTGATCTCACTAAAAGTGACATTAAATGGAAATGGAATATGGAAGAGCAGTCGGCGTTCAATTCTCTCAAAAACCTGATCACTTCAACCCCGATTCTAGCCTCTCCGGACAACTCCAGACCGTTCCGCATCGAAGCAGACAGTTCCGATTTTGCAACCGGAGCTGTACTCTCCCAACAATCCCTCGATGATGAGAAATGGCACCCAGTTGCATTCCTGTCTAAATCCTTATCTCTGGTCGAACAGAACTACGAGATCCACAATAAAGAGATGCTAGCAATCATCCGAGCCCTAGAAGAGTGGAGACACTTCTTCAAAGGAGCGGAACATAAGTGCGAGATCTGGACTGATCACAAGAACTTGGAATACTTCATGACAGCCAAAAAGCTCAATTGGAGACAAGCCCGTTGGTTATTGTTCCTAGCCCGGTTTGATTTCCTCATGCACCACAGACCAGGCAAAAGCATGGGAAAACCGGACACCTTGTCCAGACGAGCGGATCACAGAAGACAATGACAACATCACACTCTTAACTCCAGGTTTCTTCACGATTCGGGCCTTAGAAGGACTGGAAGTCATAGGAGAAGAACGAGACATCTTGAAAGACATTTGGAAGGGCACCCATGAAGGTGTAAAAGAAGAGGCCATAGCTAAAGTGGTAAAGGAGTTGAAAACCACTCACACGCGATCCATCCGATCGGCAGAATGGTCTCATGACAACAACATCCTCTCCTTCTGAGGAAAAATCTATGTTCCGGACATGTTTGACTTGCGAAGACGGATTGTGTCCCTCTGCCATGACACCCTAATTGCTGGGCATCTGGTATCGCGCACCAATACTGATTGGTAGCGTGAGAAGAAAGCTTAAAAGTTGCCATCATGAAAATAAGCAGACTTTGAATTCACTTACCTATTTTGGAAGCAGCCCTGAATCGCGTTCCTGGTCGACAAATCATTCGTTCAATGTTATCACCCTCATCGCTCATCATACTCTCAATGTCTCACACTATGCTCTCCATTGTTTTCACTATTGACATGCTCCTAAGCATCTACCATCCATTTGTTCCTTGGCTACTGATCCAGCAAAGCGATCAATCTACTATTTGCATTGGTCATCGGCTCGCATTTGATCATATCTTTGGTCCATCATTTCAAGAACGGCCCCTTTATGGACACATCAACTACATCTCCCATTATGTAAAAGGCTTTGTCATTGTTGTTGTGGCTATGGACCCACAAGTCTTCCCCTCAGCCATCTATCTTGCCATCCCTCGCTCCTGGATCGCACTCAGTCCCCTATCCTCAATTATCTACCTCTTATCTTATCATTCACTGCCAAAACCATCATTCACGTGGTACCTGAAGCCTTCCCACCCTCTTTATGACAACTTAGGAAGTCCAGGAGGATCACGACTAAGCAGGAATTGCAGATGAATCAGCAGCAGAGGATTATCCTCACAGTGTGTCAAGTGTTATCAAGGCTGCGCAACATGGGACCATGGGCAAGTAGTGTTTTCTCGGGAACAAGGCTGCGCCTTTCAAGTGTTGACTCAGGATCTTTCACATTTTTGACATGACCACACACCTATGGAGTTGATATATTTTTGCTATTGGACTATGTACACTGCCTTTACTCATTGCCTTTTCTCTCGCACTTTGACACTTTACAGATTTTTTTATTGTTCCTTCTTCTTTTCCATTGTTCTTTTCTTCTCGCAGCTGTCCTCTCTTTATCTTTCTTCCTTTGACAGCGCATACTTCTTTCTTTTTATTGTTCTACATAGCCTCATCCTTAGGGTATAAATACTGCTCTTTTGTACCAGGATAGGTAGTTTCTCTCAATTCACTTCTTAGTCCTCTACAGTCATCATCTCAGTGGAATTCCAGTGAATTCCTTCCTTAAGTTCGCTTTTCCTGCCCCTTAGTGTCAATCTATCCCCTATCCCTCTACTGCTATAGTCTTCCTGAAGACTCTATCATCCTCATCCTCGTCTTCTACCTCATTCATCTTCCAAGACCTTCATCCTCATCCTCCTCACAAAAAAAGAGGCTTTCAAATTAATTCATAAAATGAGAACTATTCTCTACTCTTGCTCCCTATCTCTGTGTGTTACAAGTCAAGGTTACACCTTCCCTAAACAAACAACAGGGAGTCTCTTAACCTAAAGACTGGTCCACTGCTCTCTGGTTGGTGTTATATAACAACACAAACAATGATTTATACCGGGAAGATGGAAGACCCTCAAACTTGTATCCTGAAACTATTGGTGGCCACAAATGTCCTGATATATCAGAAAATATGCCTCAACCTGTGACCTGTGTCTTCGGACCAAGGCTCAAAGATGCCACCCAGTCGGTGAACTCCATCCCCTCCCGATTCCAAACGCTCCATGGGACTAGTGATGGGCAGGGTAGTGATGGGCAGGGGTTTGGGAAACCCCTGGGGTACAAGGGTAAGGGTAAGGAGGGTCAGGGTCAGGGTACAGATTTTTTGACCCTTGAAAAACCCTTACCCTTCTGGAGGGGTCAGGGTATTTTTGGGAATTTTTATTTCTCTGATATCAGAGTGATCTAACTGTTGTGTATCTATAAAATTGACTTTAAATCAGAGAAAAAGCAATCTAAAGAGGCCTCACTGCTTTCACAACAATCAGTAGCTTAAAATACTAGTCAAACCCTCTCTATTTCATTTAAAATCTATTGCTAAACACCTTTAACACCCTGAACATGTTTTAAATAATAGCTACTTTGAAGGCTCCTTTGGATTACAAAGCTTGAGGAAGGATTTGGACCAAACCATTACACTAAACCCTGCTGGGGTTTCTTACCCTCCAACCCCTCAGAAACCCTTACCCTTACCCTCCAAAACCCTTACCCTCAGCCAAGGGTAAGGGTTTTTGGAGGGTAAGGGTAAGGGTCAGCCTAATTCCACCCTGGGGTTACCCTTGACCATCACTACATGGGACACAATTAGTGTGGACTTCATAGTGGAACTTCCGGAGTCTTCAGGATATGACTTGGTAATGGTAGTAGTCAATTTGGTCACCAAACGAGCTCATTTTGCACCAACCCTTACTACCACCTCCGCATCCGGAACCGCTCGCCTTTATATCCAACATGTCTGGAAACATCATGGACTACCCTGGAGAGTGGTATCAGATAGAGGACCACAGTTCGTAGCGGAATTCACTCACGAGCTCTACCGGATCCTTGGAATCAAGTTAGCAGCCACTACCGCCTATCATCCGCAAGGAGACGGCCAGACGGAACGAGTAAATCAGGAACTGGAACAGTATCTCTGACTCTTTACAAACCAACGACAAACCAATTGGGCCGAACTCCTTCCCCTTGCGGAATTCCAGTACAATAATCACGTCCATTCTGCCACCCAGCACCCACCTTTCCTCCTAGACTCCGGACGAATCCCCCAAATGGGTTTTGAACCGAGCCAACTGGAATCCCAACTGGAGTCCATTAATGAATTCACAGAATGAATGTGGAACACCCTAGACAAAGCGAAAGCGGCACTGGTCAAGTCTAAGGACGACATGACAAGATATTATAATCAGAAAAGGACTTTGGCACCTGAATACAAACCGGGAGACAAAGTATACCTGGATGCCAGTGACATACAAACAACGAGACCATCCAGGAAATTGTCCCATCAGCACCTAGGCCCTTTTCCGATTGAAGAACGAGTCAGCAACAATGCTTACCAACTCTGACTTCCCTTGTCCATGAAACGACTGCATCCAGTCTTTAACATAGTCAAACTAACTCCAGCCCCAATAGACCTGATCCCTGGAAGACGCATTCTGACTCCTCCACTTCCGGAAATCATTGATGGAGAAGAGGAATGGGTTGTCGAGGAAATCCTTGACAGCAGAGTTATAAACAGGAGGTTCCAATACCTCGTCAAATGGCAAGACTTCGGAATCAAACATAACACCTGGGAGCCTCAAGAAAACATACACGCCCCCGAATTAATCGCGGAATTCCATAAGAAGTATCCTGGAGCTCCTAAGCACATCAGGATGGCCAAATTCAAACAGTTTCCTTTTGTGCCGGGACGTCACCTACCGAAGGGGGGGATGGATGTTAGGGGACACCCGATTTCAACCCAAGCCTCAACCTTAGAATCATACATCCCGCCTTTCCGACAACCTCCAACATTCCGTCCAACTCCGCTTCCATTACCGGTTTACTCTGGAACTCTGTAACTCCGATCCGACTCCGGTTTGCTCTGTCTTTTACTTTTATTTTTCACATCACACCACTTCTTAATTAATTAATTAATTATTATTGTATCATTCCTTTATTTATTTTATATCTCTGTTATGTCCATATTAGTACTTAAATACCCCACAGCCTAGCAGGGATCCCCATCCTTTCCTCTTTGGATCCCCTGCTAGGTGAGTCACTTGTAGATATCCCTTTGAAATATTATTAACTTTGGATCCCCTGCTAGCTTGACTAAGTCAGCGTTGCAGTGCCCTAACAATTCCGGCTCTTCTGATGATACTCCAAACCCAATACCACATCTTCGCCACAACCACCATTTCTTTGTCATCACTTTCCCACTATCAGTCAGCACACCTGCTATGGATTATTCACTCAAGAATGCAGGACCTTCTGGGAGCAGAATGCAGCACTTTATATTTATCCTTTATATTTTGGTTGCTATTCCTTTTATTATTTAAGTACTTGAAACTTGTATGTTTTCCTCAGTTCAAATATCATCTTAGTTTCCTCCTCTTGTTCGTCCTCTAAGTCACTGAGGTCTTCCATCTTTCCGTTCTCTTCTGGTTCCAAAATCAGGACATTATAGGAGCTGGGTGGCACAGCACATATGCTGAGGCCAAAGTCCTTTCCGTTACTTGTTCCGGTTCCATTCCATCCGATCCGGAGTTACTCCAATGTTACCCCTTTGTCTAAACTTAACAATGCTATAAAAATACCAGTATAATTTTGTTTGAAGGGACTCATATATGCCACATGGAGCAATGGCCCTCACCCACAAGTTACTGATGATCTCTAATAACATCCATATACTGTACCAATTCAATCAATTCATTAGGGTGTTTCACAGTAGCCCAACTTTGGGCCAACTTAGCAATCAACTTTGATCCCAACTTTGATCAAGTTTGAAAAACTAAGTTGCTCCAATTTTGCAAGTTGGGATGCAAATCGGACTCCAGAGTCCAATTTGCCAGCCAGTATAGTTAGAATGTATAGTCAAAGACCGAGACACAAAATCGCATTATGTACGGTTATAGTCCGAGCAGCGGAGTGAGCTCATGGCTGGGATATGTCCGTCATAGACAGGTGAGCTGATGCCCCCCACCAAGGCAGTCGGGTGACTGGACTCACCAGTCGGGACTGGCTACCCTCTCAAAAATTGGTCGGAGCTGAATGGGCAGCCGAAACATATTGTGTGCAATCAGGTCAGAACTGAATTGATAGCCAGCCAGAAAACCATTGGCTCAGACTTGAATCGGCCACCCAAAAATATTTTGTGCTTACCAGGCCCGGAATGATTAGCCAGCAAGAAAAGACAATCAGGTCAGACCCGAATTATGAATATTCTGGGCCTAGTCAGAACTGAATGCTGTCAAATACTGTGGACAATTGGCTCAAATCCCAATTAAGAACTGAATCAGTAAGCAGAAAATAGTTGGGTCGGAACATAATGGTTAGCTGGCAGTATAATATTCTGGGCAATCGGGTCAGACCCGACTTGAGAACTGAATCGGTAGCTAGAAAATATTCTGGGCCTACCCGGTCAGAACCAATTCAAAATATTGTTGGCCTGCTTAGTTGGCCCAAAAATCTTGTGGACAATCGGGTCAGAGAACCAAATCACTCACCAGAAAATATTCTGGGCCTACCGGGTCGGAACATAATGGTTAGCTGGCAGTATAATATTCTGGGAAATCAGGTCAGAACTGAGAATCGGTAGCTAGAAAATGTTCTGGGCCTACTCGGTCAGAACCAATTCAAAATATTGTTGGCCTGCTTAGTCAGCCCAAAAATCTTGTCGACAATCGGGTCCAACCTGAAGTAAGTAATGTGGGCCTACCAGGCCAGAACTGAATCATGGGCCTATCTGGTCACAACCGAGCGGTTAGCCAGCCGGAACTGAAAATCAGATCAGAACCAATCGGAACCTAATTGTTAGCTGGGCAGAAACAGAATTGAATCTGTAGTTGGAAATATCCAAATATTGTTGGCCCGGGTCAGAACCGGGTCAGTGGCCAGCCAGAAAATGCTCTGGGCAGCCTGGTCAGAACCGAATCTTTAGATAGGGAGAAGCCTGACAATATCCTGGGCACTCGGGTCAGCAGGAATATGTTGCCAGCCGTAAAACATTCGGCTCAGAATTGAATCGGTAGCCAGAAATATTGTGGACCTACCTAGTCAGAACTGATTCGTTAATCACCCAATCTGGTCAAAATTAGCATCCATCAATAAACCAACCTTAGGCTGCTGTGGATTGATTATCGATTGATCAGTCATCAATCCACGGTTCAAATACTGGCCTCAGGGTTTTGGCTTCTTGACTACTCTCCTCATCCCTAACTGCTTCATTGTGTTGGAAGTACATACTAAGCTAATAACTGCCAACGAGCTCGGTAAGATTAAGAGAGAGATGGCGATATCGGTGTATGACCTCCTGTTTATCTTTGGTGGACACCCGGAATGCTTCTGGGATGTTTGGGTGACAGGCCAAAATGCAGCCCAATTGCTGCCTGGGTTTTGTGTGATCACTCAGAATTGTAGTGCTTGGTTCACCACCCGAATTAGCCAGGCTGGAAACCTTCCAGTCAGACACAACCAAATGACATATTTTAGGCCGACCTGAATTAAGAACTAAATCTGTAGGCTGAAAATATCATAGGGCCGGAACTGAATGGTTAGACAGCCTGAAACTATTCTGGGCAATCGGGTCAGACCCGAACCAAGTCGGAACCAAATGAAAACATTGTAGGCTGGCAAATGGCTAGTTACCAGTGAACTACAGAGAGAACAACAAATCTTTTCGACCGGCAGTCAAGCATTCTTGACTGCCGGTCGACGTTTGTCAATGATAATTAATGAACACTGGCCTTTTAAGTGACCGTTTGTGATGAATTTTGATCTTCACTTGTTCCAGGAGCTCCAGATCTCTGACCTCCCATTTGGGCTTGTTTCTGTCGATGGGAAGCTTCGAGGTTCAATTTACCTGACCCTGGTCAGCAATGGTACTTTGTTCACTGCCCGATCTATTCCAGGCCTCAATCGGCTTGTGATTGAAGAAAGTTTAATACAGATACACAAATTATTTACTGGTCCCAGCTGATCAACCACCCTTGAATGTTACTCTGAATGCTCTCAAGGGTATAACCTGTAACGAACGCCTGGTCTTCAATAAATTCAATACGGTCCAGATGATCCTCCACAGCTTTGAGGGCAGCAGCATATCCGACACCGTATGGAATGCTGGAAGCATTGGGAGGCCGGATCTCCTCATGGGCATTTTGTAGTTCCGGAAAGGTTGGCTACAGAGCAACCGAATCAACCCAAAAAGTCTGGTGAAGCCTGAGAGATTTACATACCTTGAAATCGGTAGGATCCACCTCGCGGGTATCACCCAATCAGCAGAAGTTTTGTCCCTGCTCCTGCTTTTCTGCATGTGACCAGATTGGCCCTTTCTGTGGAGATGGCCTGGGTGGCACTCCTTTCTTTTGCCTCTTGCAAGGAGGTCTGCCATCAGTGGGAGATCTCCGTACACCCTTTTTCTTTGATTTGGATGCTTTTGGGAGAGCTTTGATTGCTGATTCAGGAAAGGGTGGAACTGTTGGGAATGCTGGCATTGAAATATTGTCATGGTCCAGATAGTCGGGGACTCCAAATGGGTCGGAGTCTGGCATTGGAAAGGAGGGAAAGGTTGAATTGGGGTCTGAGGCCAGCCCAGGGAAATTGGGGAGGGCCGCATCATCATCCAAATCAAGTTCCCAGAACATAGGACAGGGAGAGCTGGCAGAAGTGAGGATGGTAGATGATTCGGGGAAGGGTGGCATAGAGACTGAATTATGAATGGGAGAGATCGGAGGTGAATTGGGAAATGGGGGGACCTCAGGCGAATTGGCTGGTTTGGGCAGAGGACCGACAAGAGGTGAATCGGGAAATGGGGGGACATTTGCTGATTCGGGGAATGGAGGCAAGGCAGGCAAAATCGGGGGGGAATCCGGGAATGCTGGCATTCTTTCAGGGTCATCATGGCTTGTGAATGTGACCATTTTTGGGGGATTGTTGGTTGTTTGGGGTCGGGAAGTATCTGTGAATGGACTGTCAGAGTTGGCCCAATTTTGTGAAGAAGGGAGAGAAGAAGATATTAAAACTTATGTCTCATGTGTGGTGCCATGGTGTAGTTGGGGATTGACTGGAATATGCTGAGATGACGGTTGGTGGATGGAAGCAAAAAATGTTGATCATGTTTGCCAAGTCACATGGTCATGATTTGCGCAATGTGTATGAAAGAAAGTTTATGCAACAGCTTCCTCTTTTTCATCTTCAACCACCATTCCCTCACTCCACTCCCAACATCGCTACATCACCCCAATGCCTTCCAAGTCTGCTCAACCCTCCAAGGCCAAGATGGGTGCCGCTGAACAACAAAAATATAACACTGATGTGGTCGGCTGGGCAAAGAAGCTGTGGGGAGCAATGAAGGATGGGAGTTATGCCCCAGACCACCAAGACTTTTTCGATGAGTTCAACAGGCTTCATGACACGTCTGAAGGCAGCCAGAGCACAAAAACCACCATGCTGGACCATGTCGCCCCAATTTACGATCATGTCGCATCGCAGGGCTATCAGCCCGATATCCATTACCAGCCTCTCAAAGTCGCTGTGTCCAACTTCTGCACCAACAAACCTGTGACCAAATGGGTTGGCCCAGCCGATCAGTGGAGCCGGTCGCCTTCCCCTACCTTGAATTCCCCAAAGCCGATGCCAACACCCACCAACAAAGTCGGTAAACAAACCATGCCGCGCCTGAAGCCACAAGAACTCATGGCCTGCATTGTTGCGAGCAATGCAGGACCATCAAAAAAGGGCAAGTCAAAGGCCCCGATCTCCGAAGAACTGCTCCTATCGGAGGACGACACATTTTTTGGAGAACCGGAAACCAAAGCCCCACTGCTGTCACGGGCTTCTAAGCCTCTCCCCCCGACCAATGGGATGGAGACGAATAGCAGCAAGTGCAAAATATGCAGCCAACGTGGCCATGGATGTCACATCAATCCAAGGGCCACCAACGCTCTCGCTGCCTGTTTTGAGTGCAACCACTGGAAACTGAAGTGCTCTCTTGCAGGACCCCGGGTCAAGAAGCAGGCTAAGCCTGCTCCGGACGCTACCACCCGTATCAAAAAGCATGCTCAGCCTGCTTCCGATGGCCCGTCCCATGACAAAAAGCTTGCTGAGCTGGCTCACAATGACGATGACAACATGGAGATCAAAGTTCCAGTTGCCAAACCTCGGAAGACACAGAGGAAGGCCCCGACTCAGCCCTCTCCTGGCCAGCCTGGCCAATACGGTGGTCAGTTGTTTCAAGCCTTTTTTTCTTCTCTTTTTCAATTGATAGACACTCTTTCTAGTGGTGTCCTTCCCTCCTGATATTCTCAAGAAGCTCAAAGATTACGAGTCGGCAACATGCCGGCAGGATGAGAAAATCAAAGAGTTATCTCAAACGGTGGCCCGACTCACCCAAGAGAACCGGACAACACGGGAATGGTTTGATACCCGGGTCAGGTTGCTCTGGGAGAATGTAAACAGGTGGGATGAGAAGATTGGGGCAGCTGTCAGGGCCATCTGGGAACAGGTGGAGGAAACATCCTGACACGTTGCGTTGCGTGAGGCCGGAGACAAACTGGATGCCTTGCTCAAGGTCCCAGTCGGGCTCCCATATGAAGAGTCCATCCCCAAACCCTCCACTCCGACTCCGACTCCGACTCCAGCCTCCCCGACTCCCCAGCCCACAACATCAGCATTGCTTCCCCCACTGGAGCTCTCGACCCCAAGAGCCGACTCCACTCCCATCAACATGTTCCCGATGGATTCTGACATGGATGAATCTCCCAAGTCCAACAAGCGGTCAGCGTCTAGCGTCACTCCTGGTCAGAGCAAACATCATAAACTTGGGGAGTCATAGTCGGGTAGCGTTGTCAGCTGGCTGATTGTCCATTTGGGGGGCTTTTTTTTTTTGGCGCATATATATAGAGAGCAACAACGTTGATGCATCTGTTGCGGACAGGTCACCCGCATAAGTGGCCCAATAATTATATTGTAAACATATCCCATCGGTCACCATATAGTGACCCAAATATATTTCTTGCAATAGTAGCCTGAGCACACA
>MU130698.1:0-35696 GCA_015039465.1 Phlegmacium glaucopus
TGATGAGAGCTGGTGCAACAGGTGGGTGATCGTGGAATATGGATGTAGAAGGTAGGGATGGTGATGCAGATGGTGATTTTGACGCCCTTCGGACAAATGAGCATCGTTCGCCCCGTGAATTGACACCATGGCACTTCAAAGGTATCAAAATTTAGTATATGCATTTATTTATGAACAAGGAAGGGCTTACTGTTGCAAACAAAACACCTTTGTTGCCGTTCTTGTCGCTCTTACACTTTTGGAACTGGCGGAACTGGCCACAATTGTTGCAATGGAGGCCAGCAATGTCTTGGTTGCCTGTAGGGGTTGCGGATTGAGACATAAGGAGGGTAATACAGTTTTGCTGACAGTGATACGAAGCGCTAGGATAGTGAAAAAACTGCGAGATAAATTCTAGGAAGCTATACACGGGTTAATTCAGTAGATATACAAGCTAAGTCTCAACACTTACTATAACAGTGCCATTATAACGTACTTTGAAGGTTGCAGGAGGTTGATGGATGATCGATGAGGTAGGATGGGTGGGGCAGGAAAAACGCGAACTTGAATAGCTTTGGTTGCGAGCCAGTTTATAAGCATATGATTAGTACAAGTGGCAGAAAAATGACGTACCGCAGGTGATGTGAGACATTGGGGTATGTCTCGCTCAAGGGCAAAGCCCCAGTGGTTGAAATGAATGTCGTTTGATGCTGAGGGTCAATTTTGCCCATGTGTAAACAGATCACAATATGCCGAAGTACCTCTTTTGGAAATCTGATCATTCGCTGAATCGCCGAATCGCCGAACTGACGAAATTTCCAAGACCCAGATGCCCTCCTTGACTTGCTCCCAAGTCCCAACTTGCTCCAATTGACCTTCCAATGGGTCAGCTCGCGATCTAATCTGGCCCCAGAAGCGACTCAGTATAAATAATGCGTTGAAATGGATTGTTGCACAGCAGCACCCCCTGGAGTCCTCAACGCGGTCGTGTTACCACATATTCCAATTGTCACCATAATGATTATCATGATGCTCCGCGCCACTCTCCTCTCTCCCATAGTCACTAGCATCGCATCTGTCGGTGCGCAAATTTTGCCTGGCCGATGACGATAACAAAACTGATGGAAATTAAATCTTTATTTTTTTTTACTAAGGTCTGAATGCGACAGATCCACCGCACAAAAATGGGATATCTCCGCGATAATTACGGGACTCAGATTGGCATACACGGAACTCAGATATTGGCATACGCAGAGCTGTCACTGAAATTTTGTTTAGATGCTATTAACGGTTCGGTATGACATCTCTCTTTTTTTTTGATAAATTCAAAAAAATTGCAAATTTTCTCATTGTCCCTTTTTCTTTCCACAGTTGATACCATTATTTAACAAAGTGGTGATCTAGGAATGCAACGGAAATCCACAGCAGCGGTAGGTTTTCGACGAATATGGGCCTATTTCACAATTGGTCAACTCGATTCAAAGTTCATTTTCGCATCCGCTACATGTTTAGATATCCCGTGCTTCAATTACTTGGTAACCTTCTACACATCACCAATTCCCCAAATCTGGCTGGACTGCTCATCACGGGTGCGGAGTTCAATCTGAAGAGTATATATGGTTGAGCTTGTGTTGAGCATCATAGTGTTGCTAAAATGATTACGAGACTAACCTTTCCCGAGCCAGCATTGAATGTCCAATATTTAGCGCCGCCCGCAGCCTCCGAGTCAGTGGCGATTCTATAAAGAGTATTGTGAGTGGGGAAGTTAGACGAGGATTTCCATCTTACAGATGACCACAGTTTCCTGGGGTGACGAACCATCCCATAGGCTTTGATTTAAGGCCAATATTGTCGGATTCCTGAAACCGTCGAAATTCGATAAAATTGATGAGTACTACCACAGACTCCAATGGGCTAAAATGGCTTACACTTTTATTGATATACTGACGGTTCTTGTTGGCCGATAGAAGCTGGCTTCGAATGTAACATTCCCTGCGATCATCTTGCCTCTTAGGTAAGAACTGGATGATCCACTATAATGAAAGAATGAATTATTTCGTTGATCAGGAATGAAAATCAGGAACTTAACCTTTTGATTCTCCGAGAAACACAGTTTGCGGCATTCAATATTTTTGGTGGAAATCCCATCCGGTAAGTCAGCCACAAGATGAACTGCATCAACAGCGATAGGGGCAATTATTTGAGGCCTTGGTGCTGGTACGAATGGTCGGATAGAAATTTCGAAATGCTCCATCGGAATTCCCTTCTCGATCCCATCCTCGATGCCGAAATTGATTCTCTGGATGTATTCGACGCGAGGAAAACTATGGAGTTGATGTCTCATATCAACGTAGACCAAGGCGGCGATCAGTCCAGCTCGCGGCCCAAAGGATTTAACGGGCAAAGAACATTTGATATAGCTACCCTTCGACACGCCTTCGTCCAGGTCAAGCTTTTTTTCATCCGTTGTACTGATTTCGTAGATTAGACCGTATACCTCATCCCTAGTGTTTTCGGATGGGATGATGTTAGCAACATGGCGTGAATTGATAATCCATTTCCTGATCTTTCTTAGTAATATACAATCATAGAATTTCGAGCAGCTTTACCATCCTCGAATGACACCAAAACTATGATATTTACTCTCAGGGCATCGCTTATTCATTTGTTGAAGCCAAAGGTTGCTTCCATACCCGAAGTAATACCTAGGTGGTGCGGAAGACTGTACCATGGCAGTGTCTATGCCAGTGATTGCGTCTGAGTCGGACATTGCAAGATGTTGGAAATAAAGGTGGATCACAATTGTAACGAACTGTAAGTGAAACGCATCCATTTTATATTGCGCATGAGATTATCGATTATCTTTTGAGATAAACTTCTTCCGAACGGTTGGATGCATCGATCAAACCTTGTTCACAAATAAAAATGCGAGATTCATTCCTAATTTCCTATTCATTGGACTCGGAAGCCTGTCCCTCCCATTCTCCCTGAGTTTATATCTGGGCGCATTTAACTCGTATGGCATGATTTTCATCTATTAGGGAATGGCGAATAATCGATTCAGCTAAAGGGAGAAGTGAGGTCTCAAGACTCATTGAATGCTCAAGATATCCATGAGACAGACATCTTATCGGTAAATTAACCCCATGATGAATATGTGATTGATTAAGTGATGATATCTATCGATGATCGATGATCTACGATGCTCGGATGACTTACTAGTACTCGTTTAAATAGTCAGACTTTTAAGGTATAATCTATTACCATAAGCACCGCAGTGAGCCTCAAAATACTATGTCTACGCTTAGGTCGAACTTTGCTTAATAGGTTGAACACATGAGCAAAGTCATCAGTACCATAATTCATGAAATGCGCAGCTGTAATGATTATATTAGGGACATCTGCTTTAAGTTACATATTACTGCTATGTGGTACCAGCTCGACGATCTAAAAATAAGCATCTGAATTGAATCCTCTTCTCTCTTATCTCGTAACTCGTGACACTTGCAAAATCAGTGATCACGAATCCATTTACTTCGTATTCACAGGAATGCGCCAACGGCATATTAAGCTCTTACTATAGCATTGGTGGACCATTGGGAACTCTTTTTACGAACATTCGGCCTCACTCCAATAACAGAATTTTGATTTAGAATCAATGGGTGATAAATCTGAAGACTTTAATTCATTTGAATAGACTTTGGTTTGTCAAAAAAGATGTTACAAGAGCGTGACTGCAAGATAACAGAGACACAGAGGGACTTCAAAGGGGCTATCTAAAGGCTGGGTGGTTTATATACCTAGTCTGTAGGTAGCAAGGGTAAAAATAGAGAAGAAGTGCAACCAGGATAAATCAGGGGGTAAAGAATATATCAGAAACAGTCTCAACTTCAAGGTAGCTAGACACTGTAGTAAGAAACAGATGACTAACAAGTGAAGAAAAATGTGAAGAAAGGGTAACAGTGTTCAACTTCAAAGGATGTCCGTGGTTATATCAAGCCATATTTCTCTTGTCCTTTCAGTTTATTAGGATTTCGCAACTAAACCCCTTTTTCCAGAGAAAAGGGGGTTTCGCAATAGAATTATCCACAGGTTCCCATGGAAGGGACGCACTCCTTGCGGATCAAGGCTGATTCAGGGTATCGGGGGAATCGACGAATTACGTCAGACCCGTCGAGATCTACTTCACGATGGTTGGCACCAAGCTGGGATTTGGGTAGAAAGTGAGTCCTTTGAATGCCATTATATACGAAGTGTTCAATTGTGCTTACGGGAGCAGCATGAACGATACAGGCGACTAAAGCGAGCGAAGAAAGTAATGCGAATTTCATGGTGAGTTGATGATACAAAGTTGACTGAAGAAACCTTTATAACTCCCTTAATTGAGAATCAGCGCCCGTATTAGAGAATCAGCGCCCGAATCAGCGCCCGTATTTCATAACGGCAATGACTTCTGCTGCCATATGTTCAGAAATGATACCTGTGAATACAGGTTGCGTGAACAGATATACCTATAAATAGTACTCGTAACTCTCGCTGTGCCTGTGCAGTGTGACTGATAGACCAAATAAATATTACATAAACAACTGGGACACAGAAAATTGTGGCTGTCAGCTTCATATGCAAACAACTGTTTTATAGAATACACAAAAAATGACTGTTTGAGTAGCACATTGAAGAACTCGAAAAAACTTAAAGACCTGAATAGGAAAAGAAAGGTCGGTATTCGATACACAGCCATATTCCAGCAGGACGTATAAAGAGAACGACTCCTAGGCTATAATAAATAGGACTCGTAATTAGTATCGTAAGATATCTGTTCGACTGATAGAACTCGGTGATGGTAGTGTTTTAAGGGATATACTTGAATATTAGTATCGTAAGGTATCTGTTCGACAGATAGAACTTGGTGATGGTAGTGTTCTAAGGGATATACTTGAATATTAGTATCGTAAGATATCTTTTCGACAGATAGAACTCGGGGATGGTAGTATTTTAAGGGATATAAGTACTTGAATATTAGTATCGTAAGATATCTTTTCGACAGATAGAACTCGGTGATGGTGGTGTTTTAAGGGATATACTTGAATATTAGTATCGTAAGATATCTGTTCGACAGATAGAACTCGATGATGGCGGTGTTTTAAGGGATATACTTGAATATTAGTATCGTAAGGTATCTCGACAGATAGAACTCGGATATGCCGTGCCGAAGGCAATGGCCCACTCAAACCAGTTCCATCATCATACCAATTGAAGCAATGTCATCTATGCGAGTCTGCGACACTATTCGCGTCAACCCGGCATCAGGAAAACATGAGGCTGATCTTTGGTGTCCTTCACCTCAGAGAACCACATCTTTGAGCGCTTTGTCTTAGTAAGAGTGATCTTTCAAGGCCTCTGCCTTTGGATATAGATCTTTGATATCTGACATAAAGCTTTCACATCTTTGAGTACAAAGGTTGATTTTTCTTACCTCTAGATCTATCAGGCAAATCCTCATCTCGAAAATTTCACGAAGAGATAAAATGTGTTTAAAATGATTGATTTTTATTGTTAGTGTTGGTAGGAATTCATGGTGTTACACCGTCCGGAAGCTAGGTGGGGTGCTTAGTGATCATTTGACGGCCTGTCGTTCCATCGTGTTTGCCGCCCTCCAGCCCACCAGGCTCTCCCTCCCTTCGCTGCCCTCTTCGTAGTCACTCACCAATGCGGGCGTTGTTCATTGGGGTTGGGCCCCTCTCGTGTTGTGTCGCTGTTGTGTTGTGCTCAGGGCTGAGGTGGATGTGGTGCGGTGGCCATGCTTGTTATCACGTCGTGGTTGGTTCGCATTCCGTATTGGTCGCTTCTCGCGTTCGTGGCCACTCGTGTTGTTGAATTATGAAGTTCATTCAAACTCAGCATGAAACCTGGATCATGTTATGACGTCAATCTAGTACCAAAAAGTCAGATATTGCGGTCCCTCCAAGGCCAGTCCGGTCTACAGTATACCAGTAGTAGGGGGAGCAGCATTTCGAACTGCACCCTTTTCGCTACCCTCGATTGCAGATTCTTTTTTTTTCCCCAGTTAAATAAGTCCTCCTTTTATTCCTCACGTTATATTAATTTATAGGGGTGGTGACCTTCGCGCAGGGGATTCGTTTCGTAGACTACACACACAGTCAAGTAGATATTATTTATACGGAGTAGTATGACTCTGAAAAATATTTGACTACAAACGAAACGCCGTTACATAGCGCATTGAGCAACCAGGTGGTTCTCCGTCAATCACAAATCTGAATTATTATAATAGTTACAACTTCTTCTTTTCTTCTTTCAAAGTCCATTTTTGCATCCGCTACATATCCTTAGATATCCCGTGCATCGATTTCAACAAACGCACGATAAACGACCAGTTCTCCAACACCACCACTCGCTTCAAACTCAATCCTAGTCCCAGCACCAACGAAAAACACATCCCCAAACCCAATATCCAAGTTCTCACCGGCACCTCCTCCAACTCCCCAACTCACTTTCCCTTTTCCTTCCGTAACAATAACACCACACTCGGTCCTCCAATTCCATCATGACATTCCTTCCCACCGCCACTTGAAAGTTTGACTTGAAGAACTAAAAATTCGGGTATGGGGGATCATATAACGTCGGGACTGAATATTTCAGTTTAGGTTCAACGACATGTTTGGATGGAGGAGAAGCTGTGTATGTGAGGTTTGAAATGAGATTAGGGATATCTCGTAGTTTAGGGGTTAGTCCTGCGCGTATGACGTTGTCGGAATTGGCCATGCATTCGATGCATTCTGTAATATTTTTTTAAGATGAGGATGATGGGAATTCGATGATTAAGTTAAGACTTACCACCGGGAATATAGGCATGTGGTTCACCAGCACCCAAAAAGATAGCTTGTCCAGGATCCAATCGGACGTAATTCAATACAAAGGGACAAAATAAGCCAATGTCTCCTGGGAACTGTTCGTTCAACCTTAACACCAGTTGTACTATATCGTCGTCGTCCATCTGCGTAGCCTGGGTTTGACTAAAAGATCGAGTTGATCGTGAACAGTTGACTCGTTTGCTGTCATCAAAGGATGTGAAAATATTCTTGAGGGCGGCTTTCTCAGCTTGTCCCGTAGGGTTGGAAGAACCAGATATGGAAAGAAAGTCATTTATGATGGGAGGCAGTATGAGAGCTTTGAGTTCAGGTGCGTTGTTTAGATAGTAGGCGATTTCAGGAAGAGGTCTGAAACCACATAATCCATGAAATGAGGTTATGGCTAGAGCCATCTCGGGTTTGTGATTTAGATCTGTATAGATTTTCAAGAGTCAAAAAAAAGTTGGAAAAATATGTGACTACAAGTAACCTTTGTATATATCTGGGCGTTGTGCGTGTAGAATCTCGCGTGTGGACGCTCAATGCCTCTTCGATGGATAAAAACTTACGGCTACATGCAAAAACCTAGGAACCCCTCGAAAATCAGTTTGTGCGCCTCTGTTTGTACAAACAACCTACTTTTGGTAGCTTGAACGCGCGTTGTCTCCAAGCATAATGACACATGTTGTGGAGTTAGGGCACTAGAATCCTTCAACCGCCCCAAGCTCCCTCCATCACTACCGAAACAGGACTTTTAGCATGTTAGGATACCAAAAACGGTTGTTTATATAAACATTGGCGCATGAGCTGAAATTTCGAGGGGTTCCTAGGTTTTTGCATGTAGCTGTAAATAGAAAAGGTAGATTGCCATCCCCAGCGTTGAATTTCTCCATGACAGATTTCCCAATGTAGCGAGGTGTTCTGAAAGAACTTTGTGTGAAGATAACACAAGCCAGGGCGATGTAGTAGGGTAAGTGCCCATCCATAACTGGTGAAGAGGGTGGTCATTCCCGCCGTTCAGAAAGACGGTTTTGAGACAGATGTTTAGAATACCTCTGCATAAGGGAGACTTTTCATCGACTTTGAATCCTGTGATTGAGATGCTAATTGTGCTACTTTTGAAGATAGGCCGGGCTTTCCCCAGTCGTGTGGTGGTACTTGAAGACATCGTTGAGGATCAAATATAATCTCGGACCATCAATCGGCAATTGAATGATTTGCTCTTCCGGCATAGTACATGACTCAACATGGCGGCCCACAACATGTTCATCAAGGGCATCAATACCATCGTTCACCACGCACCAACGGCGAATGAAGACAAGGTGAAGCCATTCGTGGTGTTCTGCCTTACGTTGGTACGTTGTTGCGTCCTATGTCTTTTTTTTTCATCCCTAATCGTCTATGCGTTTTTTCAGCTCAGCAATATTCATCATCATCACTCTATCGAAGAAATGTACTATTTTGCCGCATTGGAAGAGAAACTAGGCAAAAGCGGTCTCAGTGGGAACATCGAACAATACAAGGAATTCATTCCGGGGGTAAGAAGGTGCAAAAGGGTGAGGAAGTGTATGATGTCAATGTCCTCTTGGGATCGGTAGACGCATTTGCAGATGCTATGATAGCTCATTTGGCCAGCGTACGTTTTACACGCCCATCCTTGCATCCATTATTCCTTTCATGTATTTCGAACATCCGTCCTCTTCATCACGGCTTCCGTGTCGACTACTCACATTACTCTATGCAGACGGAACATATACCCTGTACAACGATGATTTCCCAGTCACAATAACGATAAAAAGAGCTTGACCCCTCAAATTCCCCTGTCTTGAAACTGCCCCTTTTTTCAACCCCCACCCAAACCCCTCTTGTGAGGGTAGGGTTTCTATTTAATTTTATCTCTCATGTATTGGTCAATCTTATTTTATTTCACCCACCTAATATGACATGCAGAGCAAGAAGGGCCCATTTTACTTTTCGTAAATTAATTATAAATAAGTATAAATATTAACTGAGATGTTGATAAGTAAGCCTTTAACCGAACCATCAAAATGGGCGAAGAAAGTAATGCAAATTTCATGGTGAGTTGATGGCCCGGGGACAGAGAAAAGAACCTTTATAACTCCCTTAATTGAGAATCAGTGCCTGCATTTGAGAATCAGCGCCTGTATTTGAGAATCAGCGCCCGTATTGGAGAACCAGCGCCCGTATTGGAGAATCAGCGCCTGTATTTGAGAATCGGGTCATCCTTTTGTTGACATATTTCAACGAGAGAAGTTCATCAGACAAAAAATTACCTACCTTTCGTAAGTCTCCATAGTATCCAATTGGTATCCAAGTTTTATGATGGTAGTATCTGAAATGCAGGACCTCGGTGTAAAAAGAACGACTCCTATAATAAATAGGACTGGTAATTAGTATTGTAAGATATCTGTTCGACTGATATCATAGAACTCGATGATGGTGGTATTTTAAGAGGGATATACTTGAATATTGCCAGTATCGTAAGATATCTGTTCGACTGATAGAACTCGGTGATGGTAGTATTTTACGAAATATACTTGCTTGAATATCAGTATCGTAGGATATCCGTTCGACTAGAATTCGGTGATGGTAGTATTATACTCGAATATTAGTATCGTAAGATATCTGTTCAACTGATAGAACTCGGTGATGGTAGTATTTTAAGAAATATACTTGCTTGGATATTAGTATTGTAAGATATCTGTTCGACTGATAGAACTCAGATATGCCGTGCTGAAGGCAATGGCCCAGTTAAGCCAGTAATTCAGTAATACCAACTGAAGAACAAGAACCTTCAAGTTGACTCTAAAAGAAATAATGTCATCTATGCAACACTATTCGTGCTACCCCTCAAAAAGTGAAACCCTTGGGTGTGCTAGCATTTGGATGAGAAATTGTGGTTCATCTTGAGAGATCGCAACTTGAACTGACATTACATTTCCAAATACAATAATTTAGGACGGCCGAAGAGATACCCCGGTCCAGTTAAGAACGCGACCAGTCCATGTGTTCACTTCAAGTTCAAAGTTGGGTTAGGTAAATAATCTCATCAGTCAATTATTTATAGAACAACTTCTAGGCCATAGCTTAGTGGCTTAGTTCCTTGAATTGAAATTGAAGAACGACTCTTAAAGCAATGGCATATAACGCTATCCCAGTACAAGTCTGCATAGAAAATGCCTGCCCCACCCAACTACGTCTTCACTATCTTCGCCTTTGTTGCCTTCCTTCTGTGTCTTATCAGGTTTCCAATGCAATTACATGGTGAGTTGGTCGTTATCTATAGTATCTATATGATCATGATTCTGATTCAGCCTGGAATGTTGGTACTCACCTCCTCCTGGCGTGGGTTGGAATTTCATGTCTTTCCTTGGGTATTAACTCCATTATCTGGAACCACAACACGGTAAATTGGGCCCCAGTCTGGTGTGATATATGTCAGTTTTTTCTTCTTCTGTTTTAAGCAGTGACTACAAATTCTACTATTTGATAGCGTCCAGGATCAATATCGGAATTTCTGTTGCCATCCCAGCCATCAATCTCTGCATCAATCGCCGTCTTTATCTCTTGGCATCGCCTACTTCGCTACTTCCTTCCGAAGCAGATATGCGTCGCGAAGTCGTGATTGATCTTGCTATTGGGATTGGACTCCCTATCATAATAATAATTCTCTGTTTGTTTGCTATTATCTCTACTATCCCTCTTTCGCTCATCCTCATTACAGCGTTCCTCAGTCAAGGATATCGGTTTAGGATTTTTGAAGACTATGGGTGTTTTACAGCAGACTTTCCTTCCTGGGTTGCAGTCGTTATTTCCTCTGTCCCACCATTCCTCTTGGAACTCATCGCTGGTATTTATGGCTGTCTGAGCATACGCGCCTTCTATAAACGTCGTTCTGAGCTAAACCAACTGGTATCAAACCATCGAAATCTTGACTCAAATCGATACATAAGGCTCATGTGCTTTTCTATCTTCGACGTTCTTAGTGGTACCCCCATCACATTCTTTTATCTATACCTTGCGATTATGGGACGCGAACCTTTCCCTGGGTTGAAAAAAGAGCATCAAGACTTCTCCTACGTTGGCCTGGTGCCAGCTACTTCGTGGCGCTCTACTACGATAGGAGAGTTAGCCATGTAATTGAATCGCTGGATCATGGTTTGGATCAGTTTCGTTTTCTTTGGCATCTTCGGCTTTACTCAGGAATCGGTCAATAACTACCGAGCAGCACTTCATGCTGTTGTCCAATTTTTCAGAACGACAACCGGAATAAAGAGCCGCCCTAGGAGTAGTAAGGCTGAAGGGTGTGTTACATCTTTCTTTTCTCTCTCTCTCCTCGTGTCTGATATGTTGTTTTTAGAATCACATTCAAGGCTGCGACTCGCGATCTGTCTGGACACTCCGCCATGGTTTGATCTAATAGCAGTACAATATCCCCGAAGTTCGAACTATTTTGTTTTATTTGAGAGTAATGTTTAAGTTGTTGCATTCAAGGTTGTAGTTTGGACAATTCCGAATATGGGAGGGGAAGAATTAGTCTCCCGTAGCCAGACAAAATTCGTAGTCTTTTTTTATTTGTACTTTTTTATTTGTATTGACGACTACTTACTCATCTGGACAACATCCTGAACACTAGTTGCAAATTCTGAGCTGCTGGACAATTTCAGAAAACAACAGTCAGCAGATCAGTTTAATTACAAAAATACCGCAACAGCAGGTCAGTCATTACATGTTGCCACCCAGAGAGAGGATGGCGGCGGTCGCCTTGAATCCAGAACCTGCTCGTGAAATTTCCAGCCTCTGTCAAATACAGGCGCTGATGATTCTCTAAATACGGGCCCTGATTCTAAACAGAAATTTATAAAAGTTACAACTTCTTATTTTCTTCCCTCAAAGTCCATTTTCGCATCGGCTACATACCCTTAGATATCCCGTGCATCGATTTCAGCAAACGCACGATAAAGGACCAGTTCTCCAACACCACCACTCGCTTCAAGCTCAATCCTGGTCCCAGCACCAACGAAAAACACATCCCCAAAACCAATATCCAAGCTCTCACCACCGGCACCACCACCGGCTCCAACTCCCCAACTCACTTTCCCCCTTCCTTCCGTAACAATAACCACACTCGGTCCTCCAATCCCATCATGACATTCCTTCCCACCGCCACTTGGAAGTTTGACTTGAATAACTGAAAATTCGGGTATAGGGGGATCATATAACGTCGAAACTGAATATTTCAGTTTAGGTTCAACGACGTGTTTGGATGGAGGAGAAGCTGTATATGTGAGGTTTGAAATGAGATTAGGGATATCTCGTAGTTTAGGAGTTAGTCCTGCGCGTATGACGTTGTCGGAATTGGCCATGCATTCGATGCATTCTGTGATACTAAGATGAGGGATGAGTTCGATGATCAAGTTAAGACTTACCACCGGAAATATAGGCATGTGGTTCACCAGCACCTAAAAAGATAGCTTGTCCAGGATCCAATCGGACGTAATTCAATACAAAGGGACAAAATAAGCCAATGTCTCCCGGGAACTGTTCGTTCAACCTTAACACCAGTTGTACTATATCGTCATCGTCCAACTGCGTAGCCTGGAATTGATAACGTTTGACTAGAAGATCGAGTTGATCGTGAACAATTGACTCGTCTGCTGTCATCAACGATGTGAAAATATTCCTGAGGGCGGCTTTCTCAGCTTGTCCCGTAGGGTTGGAAGAACCAGATATGGAAAGAAAGTCGTTTATGACAGGAGGGGGTATGAGAGCTTTGAGTTCAGGTGTGTTGTTTAGATAGTAGGCGATCTCTGGAAGAGGTCTGAAACCACACAATGCTTGAAATGGAGTTATTGCTAGAGCCATCTCGGGTTTGTGATTTGGATCTGTATAGATTTTTCAAAAATCAAGTTGTTTTTTTAAAAAAAAATGTAACGACAAAGAACCTTTGTATATATCTGGGCGTTGTGCGTGTAGAATCTCTGCTGTCTGCTTATCAGGATGTGTTTGGATGCTCAATGCCTTTTCGATGGATAAAACTTTGAATAGAAAAGGTAGATTGCCATCCCCAGCGTTGAATTTCTCGATGACAGGTTTCCCGATGAGTTGTGGATGACCAGCGAGGTGTTCTGAAAGAACTTTGTGGGAAGATAACACAAGCGAGGGCGATGTCGGGTGAGTGCCCATCCATAACTGGTGAAGGGGAGGTGATCATTCCCGCCGTTCAGAAAGACGGTTTCGATACTACAGAAGTTGGAATACCTCTGCATAAGGAGACTTTTCATCGACTTTGAACCCTGGGATCTGTGATTGAGTTGCGAATTGTGCTACTTTTGAGGATAGACCGGGTTTTCCCCAGTCATACTTTTGTGTGGTGGGTATGATCTTGAATACTGTGGCGGTAGATGAAGACATCATTGAGGACAAATATAATCTCCGGACCATCAGTCGGCAATCGAATGATTTGCTCTGCCGGGGAGCGGCAACGGAGATTGGCATTTGTAGTATATATACACGTTTTTTATTTCCTCTCATAAGTTCACTGTACTGTTTTATCAAACAACATTTTTCAAGATATGGCATGTGTATTAATCGAATCATTGAGATGCACTGAGTTGAGAACTCAAGAGCTGCCTAAGGGGGAAAACATATATACTTGAGCATTGCACGACATCACCGACTCGTTCCATACCTTCATTGAGAGAACTTGAACTCCAAGTACCCATCCCCACCCTAAACAAACCCTCTCGAATATCATTGGACAAGATATACCCTTCGATGCTTAGTTCACGATTATCGAAATTGAGTGTAACACGGGTGCGATCCGACTCGACGCTCGTTTCTCCATGGAAAGATTGAAGACCATTGAGTTCCATCATAGACCCATATGTAAGTTTTACTTCCCCAGTGAAGGGAGGCGGCACGATGTACTTTGGCCTGAGTTTGAATTCATAATTTGTGGTGTTGATAACGAAGTTGAAAGTGATTTGTTTACCACTGGAAGAGATAGTACCGTCGACGGTTGGCATGAACTTTCCAGTCGGGATAGATATGGATGATTTTTTTGAAAGTTGTGAGGGTTAGAAGGAAAGGGATATAAGATCCTAATCAGTTGAAACCCCCCTGAAAATTCTATCTTTATCATATGCCAGTGTCCGCAGTACAAAAGTGGTGGATGTAAGGCTGCTCACCTTCCCGAAAAAGAAATAAATGACATTACGAGTCCCCTTTAGCCTAGGGTTCGTTCTTATAAGCGGATGCGGCTTTCAAAGGTAACGCAAGACCTGCCGGTAACTTCCGTGATTGCACGTGTTGATGGTGATGGCCTTGTTTGCCGCGCGAAAACCTGTCAATCCCTGGGCGTCTTTAAGAAACTCAACGCCCACGAAGACGCTACAGAAATACCAGTATAATTTAATTTGAAGGGACTCGTATATGCCACGCGGAGCAATGGCCCTCACCCACAAGTCATCTCTTATTGATATTGCACTTTCACCAACTTCTACATACTACATGTCAGTTATGTAACATAGACCATCATGCATCATGCATCAAGTCCTCCTCTGGCTAGCTCCAGTCTGACCAACGTATCCCACACGTCCGAGTCATTACCCATCTGCCCCCACCCAAGGACCGCCAACAGCTCACACAATGCCTGCGTCATATCCTCTCCTACTATCTCCAATGTCCTTATGAAGTTGACATTTGCTCCTCGGTAGACATGCCACCTGGTAATTTCACAAAGAAGGTCGATTTTCTGGCCATGTAAGGCTTTTTCTTTTTCTGTTTTGTTGGAAAATGCTAACATGACTCATGACGCATTCTAGCAAAATGACAGCGGCCCACAACACGTTCATCCAAGGCATCAATGCCATCGTTCACCATGCACCAACTGTTAATGAAGACAATTCATGGTGTTCTGCCTTACAGTGGTACGCCGTTGCGTCTATTTCATTATCCTTTTCCATCTATACATCTTTTCAGCTCAGCAATATCCACCATAATCACTTTATCCAAGAAGCGTACTATTTTCCCGCATTGGAATAAAAACTAGGCAAAGGCACTCTCAGCGAGAGCATCGAACAACATAAAGACTTCCTTCCGGGGGTGGAAGCATTGGAAGAGTGGTGTAAGAAGGTTCAGAAGAGTAAGGAAGTGTATGACGCCAATGTCCTCTTGGGATTGGTAGACGCATTTGGAGATGCCATGATAGCTCATTTGGCCAGCGTACGTTCACGCCCCATCCTTGCATTCCATTCCTTTTATGTATTCGAACATCTGTCTCTCTCTACAGGAAATCTCAACTTTGGACCGCGATGTCATTCAAGCAAAGTTCACAATAGCCGAACTCGATGCCATAGAGGCTGAGTTCAAGAAACGGGCATTGGGGTTACTTGACATTTATATCGGGTATTGGCGGCAATTGACTTCTATACGTCGTTGCCAATATGTCTAGTTTGTGCGAGTCCTAATGCGCTTTGGTGAGTCTCAATTGCATTGATGAAAAGGCAAGCGATGGAGGAGGGCTGATTCGTCACATCTACTTATTTAGGTTTCCTCCGTTTCCTGCACCTCTAAAATGGGCGACGAGATGGTGGTTCTCAAGGAGGCATAGTGAAGCTTGGAAATTTGGCCCAATGGATTTCTCTGGAAAAGAAAGAGCGAGAGTTTGAAGTTGGAGGGGAGGGAGTCGCAGAGAATATGTGTTTGATTTCATACAGATGGGTTATTTCTGTCACTATACTTATCTCACCAATATCCTTCCATTCTTCCCTGTCATATATTCAGACTACTCATATTACTCTATGCAGACGGAACATATAGCGTGTACAGCGATAATTCCCCGGTCACAATATTGATAAAAAGGAGCTTGGCTCACCTTCCCTGTCTTGGATTCCTTTGATTAAGAATGACGAACCACTAGCCGATCCTACTGCATAATTATGTAAGGGTGAGAGATTTTTCCTGTATCCTTTATGCTCGCTGTAGGCACAGTTCCAGGAAACCTTTCCCACAGATCAGAAACCGCAGACCAATTACTAGGGAATGGAAGTTGATTAATTGATCCGTGAACATGAGATTTAACGAACCTGCCGAAGTAGAGCCACCACGTCTCAAGGAGGAGGGCCAGTGTGAGCCTCCAGAGAAAGAATAACTGCACTAACAGATGAATCAAGGATGGTGAGGAGTAAATAAAGTGGTATCAAGGAACCCATTGAGGAAAGAGCACGAGACGAATTCAGGGCAAAAGCTGAGTTTTGAGAAAACTGTTTGATTTCTCAGTACAGGCCCTACCACCAATTTTGTTTCGATAAACGTCTGTGGAGGTAGTGGAGGTATGTGGCCCCGAACTGTAAAAATTTATGTTCCCGAAAATACATTTTTTGTGCTGCGGACGCCGGAAACATATATTAATTCCTCATTATTAAAAATCAATGCGCCGAGTGGTGCCAGCGCCCGAACTGGGTGTAATTTGCATCTGACGAGTTTCTGTTTCTGTTCGTGAAACCAACGCCATTCATAGTATCAGCTGGCAACTCTGAAATGTCCCCTTATTTCTACCGCCAAAATGGTATCTGAACGTTATTAGTAGTATTAATATTATGATTACTAACTACCAGCCTCAATATCGTTAGCCACCACCGTGGCACTTATCCTGTCCCTCTTAATTTGAGGTGAACTAGGACGTTGTTGAAGAGTTATTAGATATGACACCGTCGGTTGGGATCAGGCTGGTAGCGACTTATTATTGTTAATTGATAACCCTCTGCCCTTGTGACTTGTTTCTCAGATGCCATCGTGGGAAGACCACGTTGCTCTCTCTTGACCAACATCATGTCGAGCGAAAGACCATCTAAGAACAATCGCATAACCAAAGCTATTCGATATGTCAAAGGGAAGTTCTCTCCTTTGTCACGCTCGCCCACACCATTGTCGATCGACGTGGATCCATGCTCTGATAACCGTGTGGGAACGACAGACGCTGGAACAAGGTGAGCAGCAGAATTCTCTATTTACTTGATTATTGACTAAATCTGCTCATTCTTCTAAGCCACTTGCCGCTCGAAATGGTCCCTGTGGTCAGCGTCGATCGCGCTGCTACAGCGGTTATGACCTCGAAAGCAGATATAGTGTCCCTCCCAAATTCCGTACCAATTTCAGCATCGATGTCTACTGTACCCAGGCAGCTTGGTTCCGCTAGTATCCTAGGACCAGAGACTCCATCCACGGTTAGTATCCGTGTTGCGTGCACGACCGTCATTATTAATGCCTCCTCGTTTAGTATATGGCTCCAAACACCCATAATTCAACGTCTACCTTCCTCCAAGGTGCTCGCGATGTACGCCTCCATCACCCAACGATTAATATGGCCAACAGTGTAAGCATCATTCTATCCGTAGAATAACCAATCTGTGTACTGACAGTCATGTCGGATGACTCAGATCCACATGCATGTGCCGCCGTCCAATGCTGATGGAGATGAACAATCAAACTCTCGAATCATGGTGAGCGATATAATCTTTGGAATTGGATGGTCTGTGCTGAATGCTAGTTCATAGGATGCACTACATGAGAAGCTCTTGCCACGCGCTCAGTTTGCAGAATACGACGCAGCATCTCCACGCAATGCATGTACAGAGAACACTCGCGGGGCCATCCTCGATTCACTGCGAGTGTGGGCCAGTGATGATACGACCACAAAGGTATACTGGCTCAACGGGATGGCTGGAACAGGCAAAACGACAATTGCTTACTCTTTCAGCGAAATGCTCCGTGAAAGGGGTTCCCTTGGTGGTACCTTCTTCTCTTCTCATCTCCGGACTGATACCAGTGATGTCCACTGCATCATCCCCACCATCTCCCTTCAGTTGGCCAAGTATCTCCCTTCTCTTCCTCAACTAATCTTGGATGTGGTAAAAACTGATCCAAGTCCTGACTGCACATCTTGGAGGATTAGGAAACAATTTCTGAATTTCATAGTGAGACCACTCACTGCACATAAAGATAGTATGAGAGGAGGAGTAGTACCAGTTATTGTTCTTGATGCTCTGGATGAGTGCTCTGACCAGTCCCTTGTGGCTGAGTTGCTTTCTGTGATATCAAAGCACAGTAAATCTCTTCCAGTGAAGTTCTTCATCACTAGTCGTCCAGAGATACCACTGAAGGAGACTTTTGATCATTCTTGGGATCATTCTAATTTCATCCTTCATGAGGTTGAAAAGGAGATTGTAAAGGCTGATATTGAGCTTTATATTAAAGCTTGCTTGCTTGGTGGCCAAGTAAAGAACAATAGGCATAATTGGCCTCCTCAGGCTGAACTTGAAAGCCTTGTTAACATGTCTGGCACTTTGTTCATTTATGCAGCAACTGTCTGCAAATATATTGCTCAGAAGGGTAGTTCTAGTATGCCTAGGCGTCTTTCAGATGTTGTCAATTCTGCATTGGGGATAACATCTGCTCTAATCCAGCCACTACATGTTCTTTATGAAAGGATTTTGGATGCTGCCTATGACTCAACAAGTACATGGGAAGCATCAGATATAGACATGGTCCTCACAGCTGTTGTATATGTCTATAATCCTCTGTCTATAGCTGCCATCAGTGCTTTGATGGAAATGCCCATAGAACACACTGAGAATGCCCTTTCTTCTCTTCATTCCTTGATATATATTCCATCTCAAAACTCTGATATGCCCATCTCAACATTTCATGCTTCCTTCTATGATTTCATCAGTAATCAAATTATTTCCACAAAGCACTACCTTGACCCATGTACTTCACATAAGCATTTAGCACTTCAGTGTCTGTCCTTGATGGAGAAAGAATGGTCAGAGCAAGAGAGGGTATCCTACTTAGCAGAGAGGAGACATAGAGATATTCCTGAATCTCTTGCATATGCTTGTGGGAACTGGGTTTCACATTTCACATATTCAGACAACAATGAAACTGATGAAGTGAAGCATTTTTTCCAAAGACATCTTCTGCGATGGATGGATTGTTTGAGTATTTTAGGAAAGTTGGGAATAGCAATGCATTCACTACATAAGTTAGGAAGTTGCACAAATGTAAGTGATCACATTTCTATAAATGAATTGCACCTGTAACAGAAACTAGGTGCACAAACTGTTGAAGATGACAGTGATTGATGCTGAAAGGTTCCTGAAAGAAAATTATGACTTTGTTAAAAATAACAGTCTTGAAGGATGTCCTTCAGCATTGGCTTGGCTGCCAGCAGAATCTGGTATTTGGAAAACATATGGAAGTAGGATAAAGTGTCCATGGAAGCTCTGCCTTGGAAGGAGAAAAGCATGGAGCATGACTGAAGCAGTTCTAAGGCATTCAGAATGTGTCAACTTTGCCGTCTTCTCTCCTGATGGTATGCATATTGTATCTGCCTCTGATGATAACACTGCAAGGATCTGGAATACAGCCACAGGAGAGTGTGAGGCAGAGCTGAAAGGACATTCAAATTGTGTCAACTCTGCTGTCTTCTCTCCTGATGGTATGCATATTGTGTCTGCATCTTATGATAACACTGCAAGGATCTGGAATACAGCCACAGGAGAGTGTGAGGCAGAGCTGAAAGGACATTCAGACTGTGTCAACTCTGCTGTCTTCTCTCCTGATGGTATGCATATTGTGTCTGCATCTTATGATAACACTGCAAGGATCTGGAATACAGCCACAGGAGAGTGTGAGGCAGAGCTGAAAGGACATTCAGAATTGTGTCAACTCTGCTGTCTTCTCTCCTGATGGTATGCATATTGTGTCTGCATCTCATGATAACACTGCAAGGATCTGGAATACAGCCACAGGAGAGTGTGAGGCAGAGCTGAAAGGACATTCAGATTGTGTCAACTCTGCTGTCTTCTCTCCTGATGGTATGCATATTGTGTCTGCATCTGATGATAACACTGCAAGGATCTGGAATACAGCCACAGGAGAGTGTGAGGCAGAGCTGAAAGGACATTCAAATTGGGTCAAATCTGCTGTCTTCTCTCCTGATGGTATGCATATTGTGTCTGCATCTGATGATGACATTGCAAGGATCTGGAATACAGCCACAGGAGAGTGTGAGGCAGAGCTGAAAGGACATTCGACAGTGTCAAGTCTGCTGTCTTCTCTCCTGATGGTATGCATATTGTGTCTGCATCTGATGATAACACTGCAAGGATCTGGAATACAGCCACAGGAGAGTGTGAGGCAGAGCTGAAAGGACATTCAGATTGTGTCAACTCTGCTGTCTTCTCTCCTGATGGTATGCATATTGTGTCTGCATCTGATGATAACACTGCAAGGATCTGGAATACAGCCACAGGAGAGTGTGAGGCAGAGCTGAAAGGACATTCAGATTGGGTCAACTCTGCTGTCTTCTCTCCTGATGGTATGCATATTGTGTCTGCATCTTATGATAACACTGCAAGGATCTGGAATACAGCCACAGGAGAGTGTGAGGCAGAGCTGAAAGGACATTCAGATCGGGTCAACTCTGCTGTCTTCTCTCCTGATGGTATGCATATTGTGTCTGCATCTGATGATAACACTGCAAGGATCTGGAATACAGCCACAGGAGAGTGTGAGGCAGAGCTGAAAGGACATTCAGATTGTGTCAACTCTGCTGTCTTCTCTCCTGATGGTATGCATATTGTGTCTGCATCTGATGATAACACTGCAAGGATCTGGAATACAGCCACAGGAGAGTGTGAGGCAGAGCTGAAAGGACATTCATATAGGGTCAAGTCTGCTGTCTTCTCTCCTGATGGTATGCATATTGTGTCTGCATCTTTAGATGGCACTGCAAGGATCTGGAATACAGCCACAGGAGAGTGTGAGGCAGAGCTGAAAGGACATTCAAGTTATGTCAGCTCTGCTGTCTTCTCTCCTGATGGTATGCATATTGTGTCTGCATCTCATGATAACACTGCAAGGATCTGGAATACAGCCACAGGACAGTGTGAGGCAGAGCTGAATGGACATATGCCCGTTCTATCTATATCTGATAATATTCAGTCACCTGGTTCATCATCAATACCCGATGGTATTTATATTGGCCATCATGCTCGTGGCCTACTCCGCCCAACATTACAGTCATCATTCCTTGACATATATCAAGGCATGATATGCCACATGATGAAAGATAAAATCCAGATTCCACCACCTTTCCATAATCCAACATCTGTTAGCTACCACTTGTCTAAAATATGCCTTGGATATGGCACAGGAGAAATTTTGCTCTTAGAAGTATGTATGGCCCTTATATTCTACTCCACAGTTTCATTACTCAATGTTTTCTCTCAAACATAGTTTCAATGTTAGCTTCTCAAACTTATGGCAGGGTATAGGTATGGTTCCTTTTCACAATATCATAGTGTTCTGCAAAGGACTGAAAAGAGATGGATCTGGAACATAAGACTGTAAGACAAAGATCAATATAGTTAGCAAAATTTAGTATGAAAGGTATTGTAATTGCATAAACATGATATTACCAAAGCATCACTCATAGTGTGAAATTTTTGATGTAGATATTCAGTAGTGCTTGAAGGTCTGGTCTATAGCACTGCAAAAATATCAGAAACTGTAACCAGTCTTTGTAGAACAATGTCTTGGCCCTACCTATTTTTAAAGCAGTCTAGTCCTTTGTCTTTCAAATTGGAAGAATATAGGACCATTAAAAAACCCTCAGTATTGAGGCATGAGGTTCTTTATTGGATTGAGCAATAGTGTGGGAACTGAGCACTACCATTGCAGCAATTGCTGGTGATTGTGCTTACTTAAGTTGTGGTTGGATTTTCAGCATTAGTGTGGGAATCAACTGCTATTGTTGTAGTGATTGCCAATGATTGTGCTTGCTTAAGTTGTTGGACTTTCTTAACCTTAGATTAATCTGTTGCTAGTGACTGACAGCAGGAACAAGAACTATACCATCCAGGTTGAGCAAACCCAGGACTATGTAGTTATGCACAGTATAAATTGTTGTATGTGTTAGTAGACTAGAAGGTTATTCTAGCAATTGAGACAAGCAGAGAGACATTGGACTAGTCCTTAGGTTAGAATGTCTCCTTGTGTTTGTTTAGGGAAGGCTTAAGCTGAGACTTGTAACACACAAAGATAGAGGAGATAGTAGAGGATGATAAAGAGAGAGTCTTTAGATAAAGGCTATAGCAGAGGAAAGACAGATGGTGACTGAAACAGACAGAAAAATGTGAACTTAGAAGGGAATTCCAGTGAATTCCAGTGGAAAGATGACTGTAAGAGACTACAATGTGAATTGGAGGGAACTTCCCATCCTAAATACAAGTGGGCAGTATTTATACTGTACCACTTTGATTAGTTTGTGTCTGTCATGCATCACAGAACCTTTGGTTGTGGACAAAATCATGTGTTTGTCCCTGGTCACATTGGGAGTGGCTGATGGTTGAAAACCATTCTCAAAAAACCTCAAAAAGCAAATGCAGATTAAGTATTTTTGGGATATGTCACAGGTCACTATGCCCTTGGATGGAGATACAAAATTGTCCACAGGTCACACCCAAGACAAACTAATCAAAATGGTACATTACTCCAAGGATGAGGCTATGTGAACAATAAACAATAAGCAAAATATGTGCTGCCAAAGGAAGAAAGATGGAGAAATGACAGCTGCAAGAAGCAAAGAACAATGGGAGAGGGAAGACAATAATAAAAATTAGTAAGATGACAAAGTGCAAGAGAAAAGGGAGAAAGGTAAATATCATTCAATAGAAAAATAAATCCAGCCCCATTCCTGTGGACATGTCAAAAATGTAAAAGGTCCTGAGTCAACATTTAAGATGCACAGCCTTGTTCCCATAAAACTTCCATATGCTCATGATCCCATGTTGTGCAGCCTTGATAACATGCTTGACATACTGTAAGAATAGACCTCTCCTGCTGATTCATCCACACCTTCTGCTTAGTCATGATCCTTCTGGACTTCCCATGAGACAGCCTGTGTTAGGGCAACTATGGTACTGACTTAGTCAGACTAGCAGAGGATCCAAAGTTAATTATATTATAGATTACTAATCACAGACAGCTCACCTAGCAGGGGATCCAAAGATGAAAGGATAAGATCCCTGCTAAGGTGAAGGCATATTTAAATACTAATATGGAGATAATGGAGTTATGGAAAATAATAGAATAAAAAGTGGTACAATATTAAGAATAAATGAAGGTGAATATGTTTGAGTTGGGTGCCAATTTGGGTGCTGAAATGGCCAGTCAATGAGAATTTGAAAAATGAAGGAAAAGGAGTAAAAATAGAATTGTGAAGGAAAATGAAATAAAAGATGATACAATATTGAAATGAATGGAAGGTGAGTAGGTTTGGGTTCAGGTACTGATTTGGGTGTTGATTCAGGGCTGATTTGGCTGATTGATAGGAATTTAAAAAACAAAGAAAAATGAAAATGAGTGAAAATAGGAAGGAAGTTGAACTTGTCTGTGGGGTGGAATACACAGCTCCAAATTTGGGTTTTGGTTTTGGTTTTGGTTTTGGTTTGGGATGTTTGTCCAGTCTGACGAGAAACTGGGTACTATCCCCTGACAGTCTGTGAGATAAATATTGTGGGAAGTAGTGATGCCACAGTCCAACCAAAGTTTGAACCTGAACTTTGAGGACTGGACTAAAAGTCAGTTCAAAGTTCAGAGCATGGCTGAACTGAACCTGTTTTGAGGTTCAATGAGGCACATTTTGCCCTAATGCTTGGAAGTTAGGTTAATTAACTGGAAAATAACTGAGACCTGACCAGACCTAACTGCAAAGCTAACCTAACTGCAGTTAGGGTTAGTCAATTTCAAAAATAAAATAACCAGTTATTTTGCAGTTAACTAACCATTAACTAACTGGTCATAACCACCCCTATTCTACCCCTTCAAAATGTGCCTAAGAATGTGAAAAACACTCAAACTTTGACTGAGTTATTGTCAAATCTCTAAGATTATTTTCATAAATATGTCAATTCATCACCGAATTAAGCGTTCTTGGGCCCGTGTTAAAGCTAAAATAAGCGGGAATAATATTTATTGAGACATATATGGACAGATTTTCCTGCGTTTTGCTGAATTTAAGTGTTTTGGTCCTAACCAGTTAGTACCTAGTTAATAACTGCAAATAACTGGTTATTTGCAGTCTAGTTAGGTTATTTTTGGTTCTAGGATGAAGGCTAACCAGTCTTGGTCTCGGTTAGAGCCCCTGAGCACGAAATAACCAGACCTAACCAGACTTTTAAGCACTATTTTTCCCAAACACTTGCTTTATATGGTAATTAGTTCAGTTCAGAACTGGACCAGAACCAGGTTCAAGGGGGTGTCATGAAAAATAAAATCATATCATCTCACCTTATTTTTTAACAGACAGTCAGATACCCACCTCCTGTAACATGACAAATTTCCATATTAGATAGTACTGAGCACAAAAATAAGTTGGGTGTGTCATTCTGATGGCTTAGGGTTCTAGTTCCAACAATTTTCAAGCTGGCCCCCCCTCCTCACATGACATGTTTTATTTTAATCCTATCATCCCCTTGACCAGGTTCAAAGTTCAGACTGTTCCCTGAACTGGACCAATAATTTGGTTCTGTCAGGGGACCTCCCTTTGGTCCTACCCTACACCTCCCAGCCTACACATAACACCACCTGTCACCCGATCTCACCATCATACAACAACCCTACATTATCGCCTAGGCCTATGGCACTACCCTGTACCCTCTGTCACTATGTGGCATCCCATCACAAGCTTCCTATAGAAGCATCATCCTTACTCGGTTCCTGGTTAGGTATCTGCTTAGTAGTGTAGTATTACTCATGACTGATTCTTATCACTATACAAACAAGTACATACAAGTGCACAGACCATGTATCTTAGTATAAATAGTTAAGGTGCAGATACAGGATCTGCACCTTGGTCAATAACAATGTTTACAGGGTTATCCAAGAACTGTGAGTGTAAGGGCAGCTGTTCTATGGCTCATTCCCTAACAGGTTCAGGGTTTACCAAAATGGCAGAGAACCAGGCTAAACCAGGCTTCAGCATCACTAGTCACATTGGGTTAATTGGCTGTATGACAAAGTTTTGAAACTCCCAATCCTTTGGACTTGCACACTTGGCTTTCTTCTGACACAACCATCCACCCATCTTATGCCAAGGTGACACCAGGGGCTATTTAATATATATATTACCAAGTCAACTCCAAAGTCTCATTGGTGAAAGGTGTTGCCAATGTTTTTTATTTTATTTTTCTATTCACAATTTAGTCAAAATTTTGAAACTCCCAACTCATGATAGTAGAGGATGTTCATCATTGATAATATTAACAGGCTACTTAGTTCCTCTCAGTTTGCAAATGTTAGAGTCTGCCTATATGTATATTTTTTTGATTGATGGCCTATCAATGAGAAAACACCTGTAACAGCTTTACCAGAAGCTTGAAATTTCCCAGTTTAGTCCCCTCTTAGAAGTCACATAATAATTGTACCATCAAGCACCCATACCTATTTTTAATGCCCACCCATCTCCAATGCCAAGCACCTGTTTTGAACACCAACTGTCCATTTTCAAGACCAACCACCACACAACTGCCTGTTTTCAACACCAATTGCCCATTTTGATGCCCACTGCCCATTTGAGACCCAACTGCCTGTTTTTTCAATCCCCATCTACTCATCTTACCCTGGACCCCTCTTGTGGGGAGAGGGTTGCTATTTAATTTTATCTCTCATGTATTAGTCAATCTTATTTTATTTCACCTACATAAGATGACAGACAAGCAGAGCAACCCCTCACAAGAGGGGATTTTACTTTTCATGTATTAATTTTTTTGTAAATTAATTATAAATAAAGTATAAATATTGATTATATAATAATGATGTCCCTCCTGTTAAAGAAATATTAACTGAGATATTGATACTGATTTGATACTGTTTTTTATTTTTATTTTTTTTTAAATCAGATTTATTGTGCGAGAAGACATGGTCCTCATGTTACACAGTACTTGTGTACAGGAGGCTGGAGTAAGAGAGCATAGCTGAGGGGTGTGTTAAGTCAATACCTATCTAAGACTACAAGAGCCATAGAATACCACGCCCCCCCCGCTGACAAGGCAGCAGAGTAAAAGTGGGTCGGCGTATCCGCCACCGTCTTAGACTATGCTCCCCTATTAAGATCCTGAGAGAATGAAACAAAATGTAAGTGAGGTAGCTTGGTGGACGAAGGCGACAGGGTCCGCTGTGCAGATGAGGGTGTATAAAAGAGTGTCTCGATGACAGCCAGGCTAGCTAGGAAGAGGTTAGTGTGAGGGAGGGTTGAGAGCTGGTGGGGGAAGGCTGAGGTGACGAGTGCCTTGAGTGGTTAGAGGGTTACGGACGGAGATGGGTGTGGTCATCTGGGGTTGTGATTGTGGTGGGGGGTCAGGTCGATGGCAAGGGTGGCGTTGCGGGCAGAGAGGGCTTGGGTTTTGAAACATTTGGTAGCATGGATATATTTGAGCAGTGGTTTGGTGGCAGAGGGGTCTGAGAGTAGGAATGAGATGGCGTCGGCATTGCGTCTAAGTTTGCGCTGGAGTATGTGTCGTTCGTGTTGGTAATGAGGGCAGTGGAGAAAAAAGTGGTGTACTGATTCGACTGTAAGGCCTTGGCAGTGGGGGCAGGTAGGAGTTTCAGAGGGGTGTATGCAGAAGAGGTGCTGGTTGAGTGGGGAGTGCCCCGTATGGAGCTGGGTGAGAATAGCGGATTGACGTCGATCGAGAGGGTCGATGAGTTTGAGGAATTTGTTTGAGGGCAGGGATTTGTTGAGGGAGCAGATAAGGGGGTAGCGAGATGAGGTCTTCCATCGCTTCTTCCAGGTTTTGCAGATGTGGGATAGGTTATCTTGACGTGTGGCTGATATACTAGTTGGGAGTGGAGTGTTGTGTAGGTAAAGGGGGAGAAGGTTCTTGGGGCTTGAGGAGCCTTGGGCAGCTTGTTTCGCTAGGGCGTCTGCTTGTTCGTTGGGGGGAAATTTTTTGTGGCCAGGTGTCCAGTGGATTTAAAGCTTGATGACATTGTGGGTTGGGGGCTTGGGTGCATGGGCATTTGTGAAGCGGCTTTGAGTGGAGTGGAGTTGTTCTGCAGCTTCATGTACATGGTCGAGCAGGTGATGGGCGGGGTGAGGGTGTTGGTTGTTGAGGGCGCTAATAGAGGCTTGGTTGTCAGTACCAATAACAGTATACTTACGTAGTTGGAAGCATAGGGCATCGAGTAGGTGCAGTGCTAGGGTGAGCCCTACTATTTGACCTTCATATATGGTGTGGTCAGAGAGGGAGCCGAGGTGGTATCGTAGAGAGCTTTTCTCTATCTGGTTGATGTAAAGGACGGCTGCAGCCCCTACTCCATTTTTGAATCCAGATCCGTCGCAGTAGACCGAGACCTGTGTCTTGTGATAGGTGATCGCGGCTTTGAGGGCCTTGTCTCTGCTGTCAAGGATGGAGGTGGTGAAGGAGGGAACGTAATTGGGCTGACGCCGGGTGGCAAGGATTGTTTCTAACAATGAAGGGATGATGTCAGTAGTAAAGAAGAGGTTGTGGAGAGGTGACCGGTGTTTTTTAACATATCGTTTAGAGGCTTTGCGGGCCAGGGAGTGTAGGGGGTGGGAGGACGGGAGAGAGGCTATTCTGGTGGCTGCTCGGAATAGAACCTTGTTGAAAAGGAGATCTATCGGAAGGAGGTTAGTGTGGACTTCAAGGACGTCGCCTGCAGCAGAGTTGAGCGCTCCCATTATTGTTTTGGCCACACGTCTCTGAATAGTGGTCAGCTTTTTTGTGATGGCTATGGATCCCATGCGTTTGAGCCCTGAGGGGCCAGGGTGGATTCCTGTAAACCAGATGTCAGCAGCATAGGTAAAAGTAGGGACAGACACAGTGTTGTAGAGTTGTTGTATGCGTTTTGGGGGCATACCCCCTGAGATCCTGGATAGGCAAGTGATTTGAAGTGACCACCAGGTTGTGGTGGCAACTACCTTCTGGTGGTGACCAGCCCAGCGGAGCTTGGGGTCGAGTAGTACTCCTAGATATTTATAGGTGTTGGTTGTGTTGATAGTTTGCAGGGTCTGAGAGCCATTGAGGTTGACCCTCGTGAGTGTGAGGTCTACAGGGGCGATATCATGATGCGAACGAGGGAAGTTCATCAGGGCTAGTTTGGTCAGTTCAAAAGGAGAGTTATGAGAGATAGACCAGTTGAAGCCGCCATTGGGGCGCTCCATCATTTTGTGGATGGTATTGTGGGCGTCAGCAAGGGTCTTGCCAACGGCTAGGAACATTGTGTCGTCGACAAACCCGATAGAGGTTTTGTTCTTGTGCTTTGCTGACTGGATCAGTGGCAAATTGTAAAAGGCATATAGGATCATGGAGAGTGGGCATCCTTGGGTGGTTCCATTGATGATTTCGATGAGCTCCGAGATGAAGTCGTCGAATTGAAGTCGGGTTTTCCTGCCAGTTAACATTTTCTCGATTAGTCGGATGTAGCAGGCTGGGACTCTTGCGGCTCTCATATTGTGAATAAGCTGTTCTTTGGCAGTGTTTGGGAAGGCCCCCTGGACATCAAGGAATAGGGCCACTGCTACTTTACCGGTGCGCCAAGCGTCTTTGACTGTGTGGGTCAGCACGTGAAGAGTGTCTGTTGTGTTGCGCCCAGAGTGGCCACCAAACTGGCCAGGGGGAAGCATGAGGTATTTTTCCGCTAGGTGTGACAGGTCAGCGGCAACTAAGGTAGATAATAACTTGCCAATAGTGTCGAGAAGGCCTATTGGGTGATAGGCTTTGGCGACGTCGTAGGCTGGTTTGCTTGGTTTCCGGAGGACTAGTGTGGTAGAGGTTAGCCATCGCTCATGGTGTACATTCAGTTCAATAACAGCACAGAAAATGTAGAAGAGGTGGTCTAGAAGGACGTCGATGGACTTAGTTAAAATTAGGTTTGGTATACCATTGGGGCCTGGTGCCTTGTGGGGCTTGAGGGAGCGAGCAGTTTCTTTAATGCGTCGTCGGGTAAAGAACTTGATTCCTGGTAGTGGTGTGGGGTAGTTGAAGTTGAGAGGCACTGAGGAGGATGGTGGCAGGGGGGGGAAGAAAGGGGCTGAGAGAGCATTGACCTTGTCAGAGTTGGAGGAGGCGTTTGATGGTACACCATTTATTTGGACCTTGAGAGTGGGCACCCGGGCGTTAGAATAGTCTGAGGGGTCGTTGGTTACATATTTGTTTGCTGTGTATACTTGTGAGGGCGTAATGTTCTCCAGCCAGTCTGTCCAGTGGGCCTTGGTTGCTGCTTCAATTGCGTCTGCAAATTCCCTGTTGGCTTTCTTGTGGTCTTCCCTGGATGGGTGGTCGGTAATGTCGCGGAATTTGTATGCTAGGTTACTGAGCCTATTCTTCTTTTTCTTGAGAGCTGTGAGGTCAGCGTTCCACCAGCGTTTGGAAAAGGGGCACGGTTTCTTGATAGGGGCGTGAAGAGATATGACATCCTGTATGATCGTGACTAGCTTGTCGACTTTTGTGTGGAACTCTGCTTTGGAGGTAATGAGGGTGGTGGGAGATCTGGCTTGGAGGTGGTCGCGTAGTGTGTTGTTGAAGTCATCAAAATCAATGTTGCAGAAGTCCAGGGCCATACGGGGGAGGGATCGAGCAACTGGCATGTCAATGACTGTGATAATTGGTAGGTGGTCGGCAAGGGCTGGGTGCATAGAGGGGTTAGTATTACATGAAATAGTAAGGTTTAGAGTGTGGTGAGATAGCCAGACATTGTCTGGGCGAGTCCATTTGTGGGCTGCTGTTTTGTAGGTAGGGATGCCGGGGGGAAGGATTTGTTCCATGTTGTGGGTCCAAACAAGCTCAAGAAGGGGTAGGATGTTGTTCTCTGCAGAGTTGAGGTGGCGGTTGTCTTTGGATTCCCATAGAGGGTGGTGTCTGTTGAAGTCACCGAGCCAAAGCATGTGGTTGAGTAGGGCAGGGGGGTTGGTATCAAGATGTTGGGCAAGTTCTATGAGGTTGTCATTGTGCATGCAGTCGTTGTAGATGTTGAATAGCGACAGGTGACCATAGGTGTTGTGGAATCTGACCGCAGTAATGTCAGAGTTGGGTATATCTAATTGGGTATAAGCGTCAGTAGAGATATTAGTATTGATCATAAGGATAGAGCGAGAGCGAGAGGCATCATCCAAGTAATGATTGGAGGGGTATAGTATACGCCAGTAGGTTGAGCCTCTGGCATTTTTGAATGTGTTGAGCCATGGTTCTTGAATGGCAATGACATCCCAGTCTTCAGGCGCGGCAGTGTTGAGGATGTATTGTTGAGCAGTCTTGGATTTGTGAGTATTTTGTTGCCATATACGGAGTCTGCTTGGTGATTTAGAGGTTCTTCTATTCATTAGGGGTAGGGGCAGGGGTTGAAGACTTGCGGTGCTGGGACTGTGAACCTGTGCGGTTGGGGATTAGAAATTGCTCAAAGTGGCCTTGACAGCGGGGAGGGGGGGGAGGGTGTGCTGCAAACGGATGTGAGGGCAAGGAGTGAGGCAGGCGCGGTCTGTGGGTAGGGGGAGAGGTAGAGAGTTTAGGTGGGGCGGAGACCCAAGTCCAAGGTTTGCCTGTTGGGAAGTAGGGCATGTTATTCTCTGGGTATTTGGTGTCCAGTGAGGCGCAGTGGCTGACAAAGGCTGGGCAATTCTGGGCATAGCTGGGGTGAGACGAGTCGGGGCTGCAGGAGCGGCAGCATGCATGATGGTTTGGGGGCAATCTGGGGTGGAATGGGTTTCACTCGCGCAATGTGCGCATACTTCCTTGTTTTTACATGCTGCGCGGATGTGGCCAAACAGTTGACATTTGTTGCATCGTAGTGGTTCGCAGAGGTCTTTGCGCGTAGTGACTGTCTGTCCTTCAATAAAGACTTTCTCGCATAGCAAGTGGTTAGCAGTTTCAGGAGAGGAACAGACTACCTTTAAAGATGCTACTTTCTGGTTGGGTGAGTGACGGTCGACTCGTTTGAGCCAGGTAGCTGAGGAGATGGAGCCAGGTTGTAGGTTATTGCTGGTTTTGAGGTCGACAATGCATTCAGCGTTGCTGGGGTCGAGGTTACCGGTGCATGGAACGAACTTGAAGATAAGGTTGTATCCTTTAGCCTTGATGGTGGCAGAGGGGCCTAGATGTAGGGGGAGGAAGTCAGGGTGTTCAATGGTATAGGTGCGAAAGCGGTTGGCAGATTCAGGAGAATCTAGGTCAAGAAGGAATGTGCCTCGTTCGAGGGCCTGGATGCCCCTGATAGTGGTCTTTGACTGGCTGTTGTCGTCTGTGGTATCAAAGAGGAGCCTGTCTTTGTCAAGCTCTGCAAGGCCTGTGTTTAGGTTGTTGCGTAGCTTCTGAATTCCCTTGGAAGAGCGGTCCTAAGGGGGGGAGGTGTCATCAGTCCCTACTTGGACCAGGATAGTTCTTGCTGTGAGGATGAGGCGTTGTTGGAGTCGGGTAGTATCCGCAGTTGCAGCAGGGTTATGGGACGAGGGGGGGATGGTCGGTTGTGATGGGTGGAAGCTGGGCAGGGACGGCCATTGGGAGCTGGGAGCAGGTGCTGCTAGGCTGGAAGTAGCTAGTTTCGAAGCGATGTCAGTTAGGCTGTCCATGGTTTCCCGGGTTTGTCTGGTTACGTCTTTGAGTTCTAGTGTCGTGGGCGCTTGCTGAGTGGTGCTGGCCTCCAGGAAGGCCTGAGTGTTGAGGAGCGCTGTGGTTATGCTGGTTAGTTTGGTTGATATTTTACTTGTCACAGCAGAGGCAAGGGCAGATGAGGTCGTGTCGGTGATATCATCTTCCAGGGTAAAGGCTACAGCAGACGGCGTTGATTGCCTCCTGTGGCATTTTAAGTAACAGGGAGACAGTCAGAAGGATCTTGACCATTTTGGAACGGTCGTAGTCTTCTCCGGACAGGATCCAGCCCTTGGTTTCAAGCCATTTACAGGCATCAAGGGAGTTAGTAATGGGTCCTGAGTTACCGTTGATTAAGGAATTGATTTCGGACCGCGAGGCCAAGCCACGTTGGGATGCAGGCGGGGTCTTGTCGTTTGTAGGGAAGGATGCCAAATTCTTGGCTGCCCTACCTTTATCTTTGTCCCTGTCCATAGGGAGAAAGTATGCAGATAGAATGGTGTGGGTAGATTGGAAAGGTGAGCTGGTGGGTTAACAGGTGAAGAGGCGGGGAAGAGGCAAGGAAATTATGAGAAGGGATACATTTAGTGGCAACTTGGTCCAGGACCCCGAAAGAGGAGATGGTGGTAAGAGGTCAAGACGTGTCTTTGATACTGTTACATTCTGTTATACGTGACTCTGGTCCAGCTCCATCGGAGTTGTCTCTGGTACTCCATACTCTGTTCCAGTGCCTTCCCTTGTTTCCAGATCTACTCCTCCTACATCCAACTCCAAGACTTCTCTGTATCATTCCGGCTCTTCTGACGATACTCCAAACTCATTACCACACCTTCGCCTTAACAACTATTTCTTTGTCATCACTTTCCCATTATCAGTCAGCATGCCTGATATGGATTATTCACCCAAGAATGCAGGACTTTCCGGGAGCAGAATGCAGCACTTTATATTTATCTTTTATATTTCAGATGCTATTCCTTTTATTATTTAAGTACCCAAAACTTGTATGTATTCCTCAGTTCAAATATCAACCTAGTTTCCTCCTTCTATTCTTCCTCTAAGTTCCCACAACCTCTGGTTCCACTCCATTCCTTTCTTACTCCGAAATTAGGACACAAAGGTTTAGGGTAGCACAGCATATATGTTAAGGCTAGAGTCCTTTCCATTCCATGGTTCTGATCAAACTCCATCCGATACTCCGGAATAGAGTTCATGAACTTAACAGATACTGATGTTACTAGAGATTGGTTATATAGTACCATAGTATGGGTCCCTATGTCTGTAGCATCCTGCAGATGCTATAAAGCACTACATAGAATGACATAGGGAGTTCATAGCACTCTGTAATAGCCCTTTGTAGTTCCACAGCATCCATATCAAGCTCAAATAATATTGGTTGGTTTTTCAGTTTTTAGACCAGTTCCTTATTTGACGGCAACTATACTGTAAAAAATATATATTGTCTAACTATGTTACATTCTGTTATATGTTACTCCGGTCCGACTCCGTCGGAGTTGTTTCCAGTAGTCCATACTCCGTTCCAGTGCTTTCCCTTGTTTCTGGTTCTACTCCTCCTATGTCCAACTCCAAGACTTCTCCGTATCATTCCGACTCTTCCAACAATACTCCAAACCCATTACCACACCTTTGCCATAACAACTATTTCTTTGTCATCACTTTCCCACTATCAGTCAGCACACCAGCTATGGATGAATCGATCATCGATGTTGAAGTAGTGAAGAGTTGAGGAGGGTAGCTTTATCCAAGCGAAGCCATGTAAACTATAGGTGGGCAAAACCCGTGTAATGGTACTGACAGTTGTTGTGTTTGTTGTGTAGCATATGGACGAAGAATCGGGGTCCTCCATGCTTTGTTGCTGCTCGTGACTCGTGACCGCCGACTCCACTCAAGAAGCTTAAAGAATGACGAAAAAAATTTTGATTGTTAAAAGATGAAAATCGATGTCAAAGTTGTTGGAGTTGATGGGTCGGGGAGGAGGGGTAGGTTTACCCTACACTCCCCGAGTAAAGTCCGACAAAGTTGTGAGGTTGGTGGAGACGGACGAAAGCTGTGTGTTGTCGTCTAATACTTGGATGATAACTATCAATCTCATCATGTATACTGAGTCTGAGACACATCTATCAACTTATACTAAATATGTATAATCTAAAGGAATAGGAACGCACTTGTATCGAAAGATCGGAGTCTAACTGGTTTCATATAACATTATTATCATTATAATACAATTCAAATTTCGTTTCCTCTTCAGTGCAGCCTCAATGAGGCCTTGCCTGCCTTGCCTTGGCCTTGTCATTGGGCCTTTCCTGCAACCGGAGTCGCATACACGACACGGCGGGTCGAGGATTCCACAGGACTAAAGCCTTGCCTTCTTCTTTCATTATTCAGCCTTCTGGAGTCACTGAATCTCCTTTTTGTTCTCCTCCCCTTGATTCAACTATAAGCTTGATTCCCTTTTGTATGTTCAAGTTCATGAAATTTATATTTTCCTTAACGTTGGCTTTATATCTTATATTTATATTCACGACGCAAGACGAGGGCCTTTTCCAGGACGTAAGAACCCACTTATTAGGTACCGACCACACGACTGACTATCACCCTTTCACTACTGTTTCCTTATCAACAATACTGCTTCCACACCATTCCACAAACCTTATAGCAGCCTTCTCAGCCTTACTATGCCTCTTCAGAGCCTCAGCCTGCATCCTCCTCATCTCAGCCTTTGTTCCCTCTCATGACCTTGCCATCATGCCTGATGGCCTTTGCTGAGGTTGCCTCAGCCTGGCCTCATTGCACACTGCCTTACACTGCCTTACATTGTATAATTGGGATGGGATATATCGTGACATATCATTATATATCATGACATATCATTTATATATAGTAAGGTATCGCACTGGCACTACGAACTGTCGCGACATTTATTTCCTGGGAAATGATACCGTGATACCGCGACGGGTCACGACAGGCCACGGCCATTCGCCTGGGGCTTAAATGACTACTACTACTACCATATACTTCACGCTACCATATGCTTTACGTTGTTGTTGTACGTCGTATACTGTTATATGTTACATGCTTCCACTACATGTTACTACAACATGTTGTTGTTGTTTTATAGTGTTACTTACCTCAATAAAAATAATCAAACCATTATATACATTAATCTGTTACAAGAAACGTCCACATCAAACAATTCAAATTTTGTTCCCTCAGTGTAGTCTCATTGAGGTCTGGTCTGTCTTACCTTGGCCTTGTTCATTACCTTTCCTGTAACCGGAGTCACATACACGACACGGTGGGTCGAGGATGTTACAGGATTAAAGTCTTGGCCTTCTCTTGTCTTTCTGCCTTCTGAAGTCACTGAATCTCCTACTTGTTCTCCTCCTTTGATCTAACTATAAGTTTGACTCCTTTTGTATGTTCAAAACTCATGAATTTATATTTTCCTTATCGTAGGCTTTATATTTTATATTTATATTCACGACGCAAGACGAGGGCCTTCCAGGACGTAAGAACCCACTTATAAAAAAAAAAAAAAAAAAAAAAAAAAACCTATTTCGATGGGAGGAGTTGAGAAGTGATGAAGTTGTAGCTACTAGCTAAGAGTGAGCATCTGGCATTGTCAGTGGTAGAACCTAAGCAGTATTATTAATTAGTTAAAAAACAAAAAAAAGGAATGAAACAGGCTCAACACACAACACCAACGTGTACATGGCAGTGGTTGAGGATAGACGAAGGTGGCAACAGATGCATGGTGACAAAGTCGGAGTGACAAAAAAAAATTCCCAAATATGTAAGATCAACTTTGCGCACGGACTTTGTTTAGGGTTGGTTTATAACTTAGATGAAAAATCTAATGTGACATGATGACAAAGCTATGCCAGTGTGATAGAGTGACGACGGGTGATGACACACTGCTGGACAGTGCTGGTGTGCGTCACATGGATGCTATGAGATGCTATGGAACTATAAGTATCGTGATGTGACTATATGATACTATGGGAAATTATAACTTTGTGTGATGTGACTATGACAAGCTATGGGAAAATCCTGAATTTGCTGATGAGGCCAAAGGTATCTATTGCATAATATCTATGTCTTGGTTATATTACTCAAATATTTATTGCAGTTAATAATA
>MU130698.1:37131-111256 GCA_015039465.1 Phlegmacium glaucopus
CGGACGTATTACTTTGTCTGTTTCAAGTGCCGCGCATCGGTCCCGGCAGCGACAGTAAAGATGAGTCTTGTATTACTCGTTACACAGGGACAGACCTGCTCGCTGTAAATGTTTTTGGATAAGTCGCGGAGAAGGCGAGAAAGTTCAAGGTTGAGCCGAGACTTTAACTCTCCAGTCGCACAACTAGTACTCGCAAACGACTCTTCTCTCAGTTTAACCTAACTCGAAGTTAGTAATGCAACTCGAGAGGTTCGGGCCCTTCAAGGTTCCGGCGGGCCGTTAGGCCAATCCACATGCCCCCCCGGTCCACCCACATGTCGAACCAATATAAAATGCCAAACAGTTTGATAAGGTATCCTTTTTTTCCCTTCGTTTCCAACCTTCCTACCCACCTGCAGTTATGCTTCTACCCATTCCAATCCTTTTTCTTCATGTCTTTGCGCTTTTGCCAACAATTTCTCATGCATTGAACACTCAGGTATCATTCAATTTCCAGATGTCCAAGATTCCTGGCATGGGAACGCCGGAACGCTTGGATTCGGTTGAAAATAGGTCACGAGTTAAAAATAACGCAAATTTTATCAGGGTGCGTTATGTAGATTATTGGCCTAATGTCTCCACATAAATCAACTTAATTGACTACTTATATGGTAGATTCCTATCGATCATTTTACGAACAAGTCTACTGATACCTTTCTCAACCGCTATTGGGTTAATGCAACGTATTGGGAACAAGGTGGACCTGTATTTCGTGATTATTATCATCTTTCACTATTATTCCCATTCTTTTCTAACTTCTACCTCCATCAAAAAGTCTTTGATTCTGGAGAGCAAAATGCGGAACCGTTACTTCCATATTACCTTCAGGTATCCGATTTACGTTCAATAATAATAAAAATACTCACGAATTACAGGAATATCATGGCTTGTCTGCCGTCATGCGTCTTGCTAAAAAATACAAAGGACTCGCAATTCTCTGGGAACACAGATTCTATGGCACCTCCCTGCCTTTTCCCGTAAATGTAATGAATTTATTTTTAGCTCTTACACCTATGTTATACTACTAATACTTCTCCGTCAGGAAAATACCACAGCAGATCAGTGGCAGTTCCTCAACACTGAACAAGCTCTGGAAGACGTTGTATTCTCCGCCAATTCATTCGCTCATCCGGATTCGGCTCATCCATCTGCAACTACACTATCTGATCCGCTCGTCGGCCTTCCTGTTCATCCTAGCAAAACACCTTGGATATTTCTTGGTGGTTCGTATCCTGGGATTAGAGCCGCGCTTCTGCGTATTCGAAATCCATCTACTATCTTTGCATCTTGGGCTTCTTCTGCACCTGTACAAGCCCAAGTCGACATGGCAAGCTATCACAAAGCAGCAGAATGTAGTCTGACCAGGAACTGCTCCGCCGATTGGATTCAAGTCACTCGGTAAGGTTCTTTCGTGGCATTGTTGCTCTCGTACCCGGATTTATTATATGGTCCGTAGATATGTCGACGAGACATTGAACGGAACAAACGAGACCGCTATCGTCGAGATGAAATTTGACCTGCTAAAAGCAAGACTGAGCGGACCTGGAGGAAATACCACTGGCGCGAATAACCTGACTTTGGCGATTGCCAATCAAACGAGCAATGTAGACGCTGCAGGCATCCTCATGGACCCTCTGGGCTTTTACCAGGTAAAATACCATTCTTCTACTCGACCTCCTCGAGAGCTTATTTTTTTACACGATTCAACCACAGTATTACGGTTTCCAAGCCCCCTTACTTCCCTTCTTCAATATCCTCGAAACACAAAATTTCACTCAGGATCCTGTAGAAGCGGGTGTTTTTACTGAGTTCGGAATTGAAAAGGGATTCCAATCATTTCTTACAGCCATTAGTGAAGTTGATTATAACGCTATGCCTCGATCTGCGGTTGATCCTGTTCAGGATCGTTCATGGATGTGGCAATACTGTTCAGAGTATGGTGTGTGTTTCTTCTCTATTGTCTCTTCGGATCAAGTCACCTTGACCACGGCAATTCTCGTGTTCATAGGTTACTATCAGCGTGGCGACCCTGCCGACCCTCTTTCTATTGAAACTTCTTTCATTTCACTTGACCTCTCCCAACAACAATGTAATCAAGCGTTCCCGGATGGTCTACCATCTTCGCCTCAAGTTAATAATGTGAACAAATACGGCGGGTGGGATATGAATCCTTCGAATGTGATGTTTTCGAATGGTGAATGTACGTTCCACTGGCGCTTTTTATCCATCCAAATACCAAAATTATTATCTTCCTTCGTTCGTTCAAGTTGATCCATGGAGAACGATGGGTCTAGCCTCTATTGAAACAAATTCTCCAAAACGTACCCCAACTGTCATAGTTCCAGAGTAAGTTGTCATTTTCGAAATTTTGCCCGAGTGACTGTTCTAATGTGGCCAACCCCCCTTGCCACTTCAATTTAGGTGTAACACGACTTCAACCTCTTTCTTTGGAATCACCTACTCCAACATGGTACACGTCTCTGACATGCGAGTCCTTCTCACACCGGATTCGAATCACACCGATTTCAAAACGGTGGGTTTCTATAGTCCTATCTCTCAGGAACCGTTTTTTACAGGTCTTGGATTATTTCAATTGGCGTTGGATGAATGGTTGCCTTGCTTTGGAGCCGGAAAATGAGTTGCAAGGGAGTCCAGTTGCACTTGCTTGTCGTCCCTTGCTACATATGCTACCATTTGTCGATAGAGGGAGCTTTCTTTGTACTTAACGTTGAGCAACCGCATGGAAAAATAATATCTAGCCATGGCATATTCGCAACCCTGTTTCTTTCGACATGCATAGATTCCCAACTTCAACGATTTTGAAATCGTTATCAAGCCCGATTGTGTGTTTTCATAAATAACCTCCAACGATTTTCAACTGGGTGTAATGGCGGAATCGATTCCATCCCTGGAAATTAAATGATACATCGATGCGCCCGCCAGATTTAGAAAAATAGCAAGAATTGGCTTATTGGCCCCCTGTATCAATGAACAGCTCAACAGGATCAAAGATCGACCTCCAAGCTGGGGACCAAGTCGCAACCAACGCGGCGGAGGGCACCGCAGGACGAGGGCACAACACCCATACCAATCTTCGCATGGATCATCGGGAACGAGATCGTTCCACTAACATTCATGCCGGCCGTGCCTGGATCGGTGCTGGCAACAACGCAGAAACTGGTGGGGCATCGAGACCCCCCGTCAGGGAACCCATCAACAGCCGATTGCAACTCAACAAAACAGATGCAGAAAAGACCGTACAAGAGGGATCGTTCGAGTCCCTCCTGGACTCGGAGGCGAACCGAGGATATCTCTGAGTATGAAGTCCTTACATCATAAACTTGGGGAGTCGCAATCAATCCGTCATCGATTCTTGATTGACATTAACATCCCATTGCAGGAGGCGCGACTACAGGAGGCTCGAACGGCCCTCCTGTTATTCCAGCATTGTCTCCATCCGCGCCGCAGCCATCAACACCTGCATGCACTACATCAACATCGATAGCCTGTTCTGGGGTATCTGACAGGGATGTAGACACGACCACAAACACAGATATACAAGGGGGTGCGTATCTTTTTTTGATTTTGTGAAAAGCGTTGCTAACATCCTTCTGAGGCGTCGGTCGGGGACGATGATTTAGATATGATCTCGTTACCCAATAGCAACATTGAAGGAACGATCCATTCCCTGAGAGATTCAAGTTCTTCAATCCAATCAGCCAACAATCAGCGCACATAACTTTCTTGTTGGTACCTTTTTCTATGGCTTTCCTCCCTTCGTACGACGTTACATGCTACATAGAACGATATTGTCAAGGTCGTTGAATGAGATAGAAGTGTCATCGATGGACGTGAAGAACTTGACAACGTCAGGTGTGTGTCACATGGAAAAATCCCAAAATGGCAATAATAACAACAAACTGCAGTCCACTGCTCGGGAACAGTGACTCCAGCCACGGCTCTCGGTCTTACTTATTGGCCTAATGCCACATTTAATTGACTACTTGCATGGTAGTTTTCTATCGATCACTTTATGAACAAGAGTTAATGCAACAACTTGAAGGTCGACCTGTATTCCGTGAGTATTATCCTCTTTCACTATTACAGTATCCTCATTCTTTTCTGATTTCCACCTAAAGAAAGTCTTTGATTCCGCAGAGCAAAACGCGTTACTTCCATATTACCTTCAGGTATCCAAATTTCTTCGCATCAGGTTCAACAAAAAATAATACTCATGAATTACAGGAATATCATGGCTTGTCTGCCGTCATGCGTTTTGCTAAAAAATACGAAGGACTCGCTCTGGGAACACAGATTTTATGGTGCCTCTCTGCCTTTTTCCGTAAGTGTAATTCATTTATTTATTTCTTACGCCTACCTATGTTATCATACTTCTCCGTCAGGAAAATGCCACAGCAGATCGGTGGCAGTCCCCCGACACCGAACAAGCTCTGGAAGACGTTGTACTCTTTGCCAATCCATTCGCTCATCCAGATACAGCTCCATCCGCAACTATACCATCTGATCCGCTCGTCGCTTCTCCTGTCCATCCTAGCAAAACACCTTGAATAATTCTGGGTGGTTTGGAGCCGCGCCTTCAGTCTCTTTCTTCGGAATCACCTACTTCAACATGGTACACGTCCTCTGACATACGAATCCTTCTCACACCAGATTCGAATCACACCGATTTCAAAAGGGTTGGTTTCTATAGTCCTATCTCTCAGGACCCGTTTTTTACAAGTCTTGGAGTGATTCAATTGGCGTTGGATGAATGGTTGCCTTCCTTTGGAGCTAGAAAATGAGTTTAAGGGAGTCAGTCGCACTTGGTGTCGTCCCTTGCTACATTTATCGGTACAAAGTTCGCTTTATTTGTACTCAACGTCAAGCAACCGCAGGAAAAAATACTACCCGCCCATGGTATATTCGCAACCTTCAACGATTTGAAATAGTTATCAAGCGCAAATGTGTGTTTCATGAATACCCTCCAACGATTTCAACTGGGTGTGACGGCGGAATCGACCCCATCCCCGGAATTTAAATGATAGATCGACCGGCCAGATTTAGAAAAACAGCTAGGATCGTCTTATGCCAAAATCTGTCGAACCCTAGCCTGAACCAAAATAAAACCCTTGTTCTAAAGAATAATACCATTAAATTGGGTATCAATGAAATGAGGCGGCCGGCCGTAGGTAACGATTGTTACTCGGGAACTAGAACATGTCTGAGAAGGTGAAAAATCTTCCTTTAACATTACTTAAATGGATGTCGGTGGCTGTTAAATTTAAAATGACGAGATGGATACAAATGGTGTCTGAACATTAACGAGGCAGCAGCGTGCAAAGTCAGCCGCGCTTGATAATATTACTCGGGAACTGGACATATGTGAGAAGGCGAAATCTCGGGATGTATGTACATGCAGGCCAGTGGTTTGGAGCGGCTCACGTGTTGAGACTAAAACATAATTGTTTAATACAGGGTTATACGGAGATAACTAATGCACAAATGAGGTTTTGATGGGCTCGATCCCTGTGTTTCGAAAGTACCTAAGCCAACAATGTTGAACAACAGACTTACAGGCATTGGCTAGACGTAGCAGCGTAATATTTTCATACGTTACAATGAAAGTCAGAGATGCGAACCAGATATTTTTGCTTTCGATGAACTATGACAGATTTGGAAAACACTGATGTAACAAAAAATCGTTCGGTGAACGAGGCGACCACTAGTTTTTTGAGGTACCAACTGTCTAAATTGACGAGTCAATAAATAGAGGTGTATTGATATGGCTTCGAGGCAAACCATGACATATCTGCGGAGTGTAAGGCTTGGTTCATTGATTAGAAAATGTTCCCTGTATTTTAGCGTCGTTACCCACGACAAAACATAACAAGTCAAAAGGGGTTGGCGGGTTGGCTTAAACCTAAGCCAAAGTAGTACACATTCATGAGATCTCGATGGGAACGAATCACTGTCCTGAAAAAATAATTTGTGAGCAAATTATGTACGAAATAGACAAACAAGGAACACAAGCGTCACATATATAAAGCTATAATCCCATGACAGGGACGACAGCAATCCCTCCCCTCAACTTTGACACAAACCCCTACTACTTACTACCTATGACACACAACAACTTCAACCTCAACTCTCCAACTTGGCAGTGGTCCCAACCACTGCCCACAAATCAACAGCTTCAACCTCTCTCACAATTCCTCTCTTCATTTGTCTTGGGATCACAAGTTAACCCTATGCCGTGGGGTATGCAAGCCTTCTACGGCTTGCCATTTTGGATCAACCCTGCCTATCAGGAAACCACTCAACAGTATCAAGATCAACCTCCTAGCTGGGGCCCGAGTCACAATCAACGCGGCGGAGGCCACCACAGGACGGGGGTACAACAACCATACCAATTGACACATGCATCAGCTGGAATGATCGCAAGAGATCGTTCCACTCGCAACAATGCAGGAACTGGCAGGGCATCGAGACCCCCATCGAGGAACCCATCGTCGGCCAATTCGTATCACAGGGATCGTTTGGGTCTCTCCCGAATCCGCAGGCGAACCGAGGATATATCTGCCTATCAAGTCCCTATCATGGACCTGCCAGTGGCAAGTATGTTGATCTCGCAATCCATCTTCTATCAATTCTTCATTGACATTAACATCTCTTTACAGGCGGCTCGAACAGCCCTGCCGTAATTCCAACAGTATCTCCATCCGCGCCACAGCCATCAACATCTGCATCTGCTATGTCGACATCGACAACCACTGCTGGGGTGTCCAACGAGGACGCGGAGACGACCAGCAACACAGAGATACAAGAAGGTACGTATATTTTTGATCTTGTGAAAGTGTTGCTAACATACCTTTGCAGGGTCGGTCAAAGACGACGACTATCATACAACCTCGTCTGGGTCCGATACCGAATAAGCCAATATTGAAGGAGCGATCCTTTCCTTGGCAATCAGCGGACATGATTTCTTTGTTGGTACCGTTTTCTATATCTTCCCCATGTGTAGTAGGATGTTATATGCCAGAATAATGAATCCAAAGGCCATTGAACGAGATTGAAGTGTTATTGATGGATGTTCAGAAGAACGTCACAATGTGTGTGTCACTTGGCAAGATCCAAAAATGGCAATAATAACCAATTTAGGGTTGGGGCACACAACAATCTCCATGGGTTTTGCTCAAAATAATGTCTTACGCAGGTTATTGGCCTAATGTCTCCACAAAAATCAATTTAATTGACTGCTTACGTGTAGATTCCTATCGATCACTTTATGAATTTTTCTCAACTGTTATTGCAACGTATTGGGAATAAAGTGGACCTGTATTTCAAGTTCCTGAGTATTATCTCCTTTCAGAGTTTCACTATTTTCTGACTTCCACCCCGATAAACAAAGTCTTTGATTCTAGAGAGAAAAACACGAAACCGTCACTGGGTATCCAATTCCTTTTTATTTACATTTAACAAAAATAACAATCATGAGCTTACAGGAATTATCGTGGCTTGTCGGCCATCATGCGTCTTGCTAAAAAAATACAAAGGCCTCGCAATTCTCTGGGAACACAGATTTTATAGCGCCTCTCTTTTCCCGTAAATGTAATTCATTTCTTTCTTACACCTACCTATGTTGTAATACTGTCAGGAAAATGCCACAGCAGATAGCCGCGCTTCTACGTATTCGAAATCCATTTATCGTCTTTGCATCTTCTGCACCTGTACAGACCCAAGTCGACATGGCAAAGTATTACAAAGAGGCAGAACGCAGTCTGACCAGGAACTGCTCAGCCGATTGGATTCAAGTCACTCGGTAAGGTTCTTTCGTTGGACTATGGCTCTCATCCCCGGATTGATTATATTCGATCCGTAGATATGCCGACAGAACAAACGGCGAGACCGTTGCGAGACCGCTATCGTGAGATGAAACTCAACTTTCTAAAAGCATGACTGAGTTGACCTGAAGGAAATGTTATTGGTGCGGAAAACCTGACCTATCTATAGAATGTTTTGTGTGCTCTGTCTGACCCTGAGTGATTGGATCGCACTGGTGGAATATTGTGAGTTGGCGACAATGTTTTTGGGTTGGGAGGCAGTGAAGGAGGTGTTGGATGCTGCGAAGGATTGTTTAGCGTCTTACAGCTTTCCGCCGCTTCTTCATCGATTTCGGTACACGATATTTGAAACTCATGGTAATTTATAGGTTTTGGAGCTTCGAGTTGATGCTGCTGAGCCATTCTCTGATGTATAGGACCAAAGCAGAACGGCGAGTCGGGGCAATCCTGCAGTGGAGCATCGGCCTGACACAAGAGCGTAGTGCTGGCCTACGACCCCAGGAGCTACTACTGCCCTTATGAAAAGATCTCTAACCGCGATTAGGGGTCAAAACGCCTTTCTTTATGGAAGATAGCTAGGATCGGCTTATTCCAAATCCGTCGAACCCTACCCTGTCAATCAAGAACGATGTTACCAGGGGAAGTAAAATATGTGTGAGAACATGAAAAACCGGCGAAAAATTACAAGGATGCCAATGGCTGTTCAAACGTTCACTTTGAGATGAATACAAAAAGTGTTTGATCAATAACGAGGCTGCAGCGTGTAAAGTCAGCCGCGCTTGACGATATTACTCGGGAACTGAACACATGAGGGGAAATCTCGGGATATACGTACATGCAAGCCGGTGGCTATGAGCAGCTGAAGTATCGAGACTAAAACATAAATATTGAAATTTTAAACAAAGGGATATACGGAGATAACGCACAGATGAATTTTGATGGGCTCCATTCCAGTCCTGTGTACTCACTAGCGACTAAGCCAATGTTGAACAAAAAAGACTTACATCTTGCGTATAAATATTAAGTGGATGTAGCAGCATAAGAGTTTCGCATATTTTAGTAATGAAAGTAAGAGATGCGAACCAGATATTTTTGCTTCCGATGAACTATAACAAATTTGGAAAAACATTAATATAACAAAAACCGTTCGGTGAACCAAGTGACCAGGTACCAACCGTCTAAATGGATGAGTCAACAAACGGAGGTGCTTTGAGATGGTTGTGAGGAAAACCATCAGATATATGGGGAGTGAATGACTTGATTCATTAATTAAAAAATGTTCCCTGCATTCAGAAACACACGTATTCTAGCGTCGTTATCCATGATAGAAGTCACAAAACATAACAAGTCCAAAGGGGTTGACTCAAGCCTAAGCCAAAGTAGTACAGATTCGTGAGATCTTGATGGGAACGAGTCACTGTCCTGAAAAATATTTTGTGAGCAAATTGTGTACGAAATAGACAAACAAGGAACATAAGCACCACATATATAAGGCTATAATTCCATGGCAGGAACGACAACAATCCCTCCCCTCAACTTTGATACAAGTCACCCAACCACCTACCTACTACTGAGTATGACACACAACAATCCCAACTCCAACTCTCAGAGTTCGCGATGGTTCCAACCCCCTCCAACAAATCAACAACCACTACCTCTCCCACAATCTTTCCCTCCGTTCGTCCCGGGATCGCAGGCGAACGGTATGCCCTGGGGTGCGCAACCGATCGGCTCTATGTATCAGGGACTGGTTCAACAGGGACCTCCGAGCTCGGGTTCATATCGCAATCATCGCGGCGGAGGGCGCCCCAGGACGGGGCCACAACAACCAAACCAAAACGTACATGCATTGTCAGGAATGACCAGAAGAGGTCATTCCGCTAGCACCCATCAGGGCCATGCCTGGATGGGTGCTGGTAACAATCCAGGAACTGGCGGGTCATCAAGACTCCCGTCAAGGAACCCATCGTCGGCCAACTGGTATCACAGGGGTCCCTCATGGACTCGGAGGCGAACCGAGGATCTCTCTGTCTATGAAGTCCCTATCACGGACTTGCCAATGGGAAGTACGTTAATTTCACAATCCATCATTGATTCTCCACTGACATCTACTCCCCGGCAGGCAGTGCGGCCACAGGGGGCCCCAATACCCCTGCCGTAATCCCAGCGATGCAGCCACCAACACCTGCATCCACTACGTCGACATCGACATCCACTGCTGGGGTGTCCGACGAGGACATGGAGACGACCACCAGTACAGAGATACAAGAAGGTACGTATCTTTTTTGATCTTGCGAAAAGCGTTGCTAATATACTTTTGCAGGGTCCTTCGAAGACGACGATTGTTATACAATCTCGTCTGGGTCGGATATCGAATGAGCCAATATTGAAGGAGCGATCCTTTCCTTGGAGATTCAACTCCATCAGCGGACATGATTTCTTGGTTGTCACCTTACTGCTATGTTTTCCTCCTTTATACGCTGTTATATACTAGAATGATGAATCCAAAAGCTTGTTGAAATGTTATCGATGGATGTGCATGAGTGTTCAGAAGAACTTGAACAAAGTCACGATTTGTGTCACTCAGTTAAGCATACAACAATCTGGATGGGTTCTGCTCAAAACAATGAACACACACAATTCTCGGTCTTACCCAGGGTATTGGCCTAATGTTCTCATAAAAACCAATTCAATTGACTGCTTACATGTAGCTAACGAACAAGACCACCACTTTTCTCAACCGCTATTGGGTTAATGCAACGTATTGGGAACGAGTCGGACCTGTATTTCATGAGTAATTGTCTTCTTTCACTATTATTCTCATGTTTTTCATTAAAAAGTCGTCTATTCTGGAGAGCAAAACGCGGAACCGTTACTAGGTATCCAATTTCTTCATATTTACATTTAATAACCATAATACTCATGAATTACAGGAATATCATGCCTCAACTGCCGTGATGCATCTTGCTAAAAAATACAAAGGACTCGCAATTCTCTGGGATCACAGCTTTTATGGCGCCTCTCTGCCACTTCCCGTAAATGTAATTCTTTCTTACGTCTACCTATGTTACTGCTCCATCAGGAAAATGCCACAGCAGATCGGTGGCAGTTCCTCAGCACCGAAAAAGGCCCTGGAAGACGTTGTACTCTTTGCCAATTTATTCGCTCATCCAGATTTGGCTCATCCATGCACCATTTGATCCGCTCGTTGGTTTTCCTGTTCATCCTATCCTGGAATGAGAACCGCGCTTTCTGCGTATTCGAAATCCATCTACCGTCTTTGCGTCTTCTGCACCTGTACAAGCCCAAGTCGACATGGCAAACTATTACACAGCAACAGAACGTAGTCTGACCAGGAACTGTTCTGTCGATTGTATTCAAGTCACTCGGTAAGGTTCTTTCGTGGGACCGTTGCTCTCATACGGTATACCCTGATTGATTATATGCTTTTTTTGATTTGTAGATATGTCGACGAGACATTGAACGAAACAAACCAGACTACTATCGTCGAGATGAAGTTTGACCTACTAAAAGCAAAACTGAGCGAACCTGGAGGAAATATCACTGGCGCGAGTAACCTGACTATGGCGGTTGCCAATCAAACGAGCAACGTACTCTGGACTTTTCCCAAGTCAATATCATTCTTCTACTCGATCGAGAGTGCTCCTTTTTCACACGATTCAACACAGTGTTACGGCTTCCAAGCCTCTCTACTTCTATTCTGCAATATCCTCGAAACACAAAATTTCACTCTAGGATCCTGGTGCGCCGTTCCGACCATAAACGGCAACCTAGCGTAAGTTTGACCTTTTCAATCCGTTTGTACTATTCATCTTAGGCGTTTTGAAGGTCTGTTTTGAACATTCAACCAAAACGGACGCTTTCATGAACTTCGGGTAAAGTACATATTTTCTAATAAATCTATTGATCCCGATTTTCTTAATCTCCAATTCCATTTCAGCTTTATCATCTCAATCCTTGCCATAGTGCTCCTAGGCTGCGCTTGCGAGAACCATGAAGTTCAATCCCAGCTGAAATTGCCAATGCTCTTCAAGACATCACTACTGTCAGCGAACGAATGTTCAGGTCCACCATACGGACATTGTTCCTTTTACACAGACTATCTCGAAGCACAAGCCCAAGTCGACATGGCAAACTATTACACAGCAGCAGAACGTAGTCTGACCAGGAACTGCTCTGTCGATTGTATTCAAGTCACTCGGTAAGGCTCTTTCGTGGGACCGTTGCTCTCATACCCTGATTGATTATATGCTTCTTTTTGATTTGTAGATATGTCGACGAGGCATCAAACGAAACAAACGAGACTACTATTGTCGAGATGAATTTTGACCCGCCAAAAGCAAGACTGAGCGAACCTGGAGGAAATACCACTGACGCGAATAACCTTTCTATGGCTAATCAAAAGAGCAATGTGGACGCTGCTGGCATCCTCATGGATCCTCTGGACGTTTACCAGGTAAATACCATTCTTCTACTCGATCTCGAGTGTCCATTTTTCACACGATTCAACACAGTATTACGGCTTCCAAGCCCCTGTACTTCTATTCTGCAATATCCTCGAAACACAAAATTTCACTCAGGATGCTGTGGAAGCGGGTGTTGTCACTGAATTCGGAATTGAAAAGGGATTCCAATCATTTCTTACATGTATTGGTGAAGTTGATCATAACGATGCTTTGGTGTGGTGTGGGCGGCTTCATAAAGGGCAACCTAACGTAAGTTTGACCTTTTCAATCAGTTTGCGCTATTCATCTTACACATTTTGAAGGATAGGGGCGCTCTCATGAGCTTTGGGTAGGGTAGTTTCAGTTTCGGTTCAACGACATGTTTGGATGGAGAAGCTGTGTATGTGAGGTTTGAAATGAGATTAGGGATATCTCGTAGTTTAGGAGTTAGTCCTGCGCGCATGACGTTGTCGGAATTGGCCATGCATTCGATGCATTCTGTGATACTGAGATGAGGGATGAGTTCGATGATCAAGTTAAGACTTACCACCGGAAATATAGGCATGTGGTTCACCAGCACCCAAAAAAATAGCTTGTCCAGGATCCAATCGGACGTAATTCAATACAAAGGGACAAAATAAACCAATGTCTCCTGTAAACTGTTCGTTCAACCTTAACACCAGTTGTACTATGTCGTCGTCGTCGTCCGACTCCGTAGCCTGGGATTGGTAACGTTTGACTAAAACCTCGAGTTGATCGTGAACAGTTGACTCGTTTGCTGTCATCAAAGATGTGAAAAGATTCTTGAGGGCGGTTTTCTCAGCTTGTCCCGTAGGGTTGGAAGAACCGGATATGGAAAGAAAGTCGTTCATGACAGGAGGCGGTATGAGAGCTTTGAGTTCAGGTGTGTTGTTCAGATAGTAGGCGGTCTCTGGAAGAGGTCCGAAACTACATAATGCTTGAAATGGAGTTATTGCTAGAGCCATCTCGGGTTTGTAATTTGGATCTGTATATATTTTCAAAAATCAAGTTGTTTTTTTTAAAAAATATGTAACGACAAAGTACCTTTGTATATATCTGGGCGTCGTGCGTGTAAAATCTCCGCTGTCTGCTTATCGGGATGCGTTTGGATGCTCAATGCCTTTTCGATGGATAAAACTTTGAATAGAAAAGGTAGATTGCCATCCCCAGCGTTGAATTTCTCGATAACAGGTTTCCCGATGAGTTGTGGATGACCAGCGAGGTGTTCTGAAAGAACTCGGTGGGAAGATAACACGAGCGAGGGCGATGTAGGGTGCGTGCCCATCCACAACTGATGAGGGTATCATTCCCACCGTTCAGAAAGACGGTCGAACACAGAAGTTTAGAATACCTCTGCATAAGGAGACTTTTCATCGACTTTGAACCCTGGGATCTGTGACTGAGATGCGAATTGTGCTACTTTTGAGGATAGGCCGGGTTTTCCCCAGTCATACTTTTGTGTGGTGGGTATGATCTTGAATACTGTGGCGGTACTTGAAGACATCGTTTGAAGGAGAAATAGATAATCTCGGACCTTATTGCCGTCAGACGGCGATCGAATGATTTGCTCTGCCGGGAAGCGGCAACGGAGATTAGCATTTGTAGCATATATACACGTTTTTTGTTTCCTCTCATAAGTTCACTGTACTGTTTTACCAAACAACATTTTTCAAGATATGGCATGTGTATTAATCGAATCATTGAGATGCACCGAGTTGAGAACTCAAGAGCTGCCTAAGGTAAAATGTATACTTGAGCATTGCACGATGTCACTGACTCACAAGGACTTTGTTCCATACCTTCATTCAGAGAACTTGAACTCCAAGTACCCATCCCCACCCTGAACAAACCCTCTCGAATATCATTGGACAAGATATACCCTTCGATGGTTAGTTCACGATTATCGAAATTGAGCGTAACACGGGTGCGATCCGACTCGACGCTCATTTCTCCATGGAAAGATTGAAGGCCAGTAAGTTCCATCATAGACCCATATGTGAGTTTTACTTCCCCAGTGAAGGGAGGCGGCACGATGTATTTTGGCCTGAGTTTGAATGCATAATTTGTGGCGTTGATAACGAAGTTGAAAGTGATTTGTTTACCACTGGAAGAGATAGTACCCTCGACGGTTGGCATGAACTTTCCAGTTGGGATGGATATGGATGCTTTTTTTGAAAGTTGTGAAGGTTAGAAGGAAAGGGATATAAGATGCTAATCAGTCGAGGAACCCCTGAAAATTCTATCTTTATCATATGCCAGTGCGCCTTACATCCACCACTTTTGTACTGCGGAGCTGCTCACCCCGAAAAAGAAATAAATAACATCATCTCTAAATAAATCAAAACTCCGATCGATGCTTGATGCACTTTCACCAACTTCTACATACATCCTACACGTCAATTATGGGCCAGCTCCAGTCTGCCACGGTATCTCACACGTCCCAGCCATTACTCTGCCCCCACCAAGGACCACCAACAGCTCACACAATGCCTGCGCCATATCCTCTCCTAGGTATGTCCTACTATCTCCAATGTCCTTGTGAAGTTGACATTTACTCCTCGGTAGACATGCCACCTGGTAATTTCACAAATAAGTTCGATTTCTGGCCATGTAAGGCTTTTTTCTTTTTCCCTTTTGTTGGAAAATGCTAACATGACTCATGACGCATTCCAGCAAAACGACAGCGGCCCACAACACGTTCGTCCAAGGCATCAACGCCATCGCTCACCATGCACCAACGGTGAATGAAGACAAGGTAAAGCAATTCATGTGTTCTGCATTACACTGGTACGCCGTTGCGTCTATTTCGTTATCCTTTCCATACTTAATCGTCTATACGTCTTTTCAGCTCAGCAATATCCACCATCATCACTCTATCGAAGAAACCTACTATTTCCCCGCATTGGAAGAAAAACTAGGCAAAGGCACTCTCAGCGAGAGCATAAGGGCTTCCTTCCGGGGGTGGAAGCATTGGAGGAGTGGTGCAAGAAGGAGGAAGCGTATGACGCCAATGTCCTCTTGGGATTGGTAGACGCATTTGGGGATGCCATGATAGCTCATTTGGCCAGCGTACGTTCACGCCCCGTCCTTGCATTCCATTCCTTTTATGTATTCGAATGTCTATCTCTATAGGAAATCTCAACTTTGGACCACGATGCCATTCAAGCAAAGTTCACAATAGCCGAACTCGATGCCATAGAGGCTGAGTTCAAGACACGGGCATTGGGGTTACTTGACATTTATACGACGTTGCCAATGAGTCTGGTTTGTGCGAGTCCTAATGCGCTTTGGTGAGTCTGCCATCCAACTTTGTAGAGGATGAGGGCTGATCGTCATATCTATTTAGGTTTCCTGCGTTTCCTACACCTCTAAAATGGGCGACAAGATGGTGGTACCCAAAGAAGCATAGCGAAGCTTGGGAGTTTGGCCCAATGGATTTCTCTGGAAAAGAAAGAGTGAAAGTTTGAAGTGGAAGGAAGAGTCGCAGAGAATACAAAGAGAATATGTGTTTTATTTCATACAAATGGGTTTTCTGTCGCTATAAATAGAGCCCGTTGGCGTCTGATCATAATATTGGCAAGTACACGGGACAAGATCTGATGCAACGATAAGCATCGATTCTGGCATCGTCTGAGCCTCATCAGACAATTCTTTTCTGACCTGGGGCCCACCCACTATTTGATACGGCTAGATTCACTGGCATTTTCGGCTGGGTAGATCCAAACACTCAGGACTTGACGGCGGGTCCAACGGTGATCATTTGTCTAGATGAATCTGACATACCAAAAGGGCTCAAACATTTATTCTTATACATACTTGGAGATACTTGGATAGTACTGAAAGCTAAAATGATTTGGTTTTTGCAGTGTGGTTTGGGACTCCGACCGGCAATCACCATACCAATTTTGGCAGCTTATATAAATTCCGAGTCCTGAGTACTGAGACCCAGTGAAAATAGCACCGAAGTAGATCGAATAAAATCGAATAAAATAGTATCCTTCGATTTTATTCGATCTAATTCGGTGGCATTCGGAAAATGACACACTTTATTCGATTTTATTCGATGTTGAATCAAATAAGATCGAGTACCATCGAAATAGGTCTAATAAATAGTTCTATAATTAGTATATCTGCCCATGGTCCTATATACTATTCATACAATAATTTCAATAACATGAAAATATATTATATTGAGTTATTAGTACAGAATGCATCAGGATGCCATGTATATACTGAACTATGTAGCTACGCAGTCAACACAGATCCATCCACCAATGTTGATGGGGAAAGCGCAGAGTGGGCATGAGCTGTCGCTGCCACGTCACATCTCCGTTGTGCTAGTTGCCTCCCTGTCATTATCCACGTAGCTGCAGCCAGTCCCTCTGTCCCTGCATCCCTGCGATCATATTTACCCTGTGAGCAGCTGCTCACAGCGGTAGTGAGGTTGTTGTCGCGGCCGTTGTTGCTAGTCTTTTGGGTTCATTTCATAGTGTGTTTGTTGTTGCCTGTCATGCAGGAAGAATCAAGGAAGAATACAACCTAAATTTTTAAATAACTTACTTTGTGGATGAACAAGCCACGAGCCTGAAAGAGGGGAGGAAACATTGAGGAAATGGCGGAAAGATGATGGATGTGACTAAAGGAATGTGTGGGCATGTTTGCAGCATACATCGAGGGACTTGAAAAAAATTCTAAGTCAGACGACACTAGGTGGGCAACACAGTGCGCAATTGTGCAAGAGTGTGCATCATTACACACATGCATGCATTTACACAGCTTTGTAAGCAGGAATTTGATGGAAAACTATTTAATTCAATTTTTGACACACTTTCTTCAATTTTCTTCGCATCAATTTGATCTACTTCGGTGTGATTTTCACTGGGACTGAGAACTCGGAATTTGTGGTGTTGATAACGAATAGTGATGTGCGGGCTTGGCCTGGAGGCCCTGAAAAGCACGGGCCAGGCCGTGCCCTAGCTTGGGCTTTTCAGAGCCTGTGGCTCGGGCTTCGGTATTTGAAAGCCATGGGCCAGAGCTCAAGCCACGGCTTTTGGTGGCTGATTATGTGGCTGATCTGGCGGAGTATGTACTGTATAGTTCCTTTTTTTCACAATAAAAGCTATCAAAAGATTTAAGATTATAGTAAAAGGATGGCAACGCGGCCTTTAAGAGCTTCAAATCCCACGTCCAAATTAATAGATAAGAACAATGTTTCTGTACCTGCACTTTCTTCCCACCGTCAATTTATTGCGACTTCCACTGGCACCACTTGAAACGCCCCAAATCCACAGCCTGTTCCCCCACCATCAGTACCTAACAATGTCAATGTCGACATTGACATTGTTGCAACAGGGTCATCAGACCCTGTTATGATGCGGAATACAAATGATGCACGGCCGGCCTCAAACAAGCGCCCACCAAGTCCGAGCATAACTGATGACGATGAAGGTGCGACAGGTGATAGTGAGTCTGAAAACATACCTAGACAGAGGAAACCGAGGAAAAAGAAGCAAAAATACGCTCGAAAAGGGGAGTTGCTGTTTCCAGTGGCTGTTTGTTTGTTGTCATCATCATTCATCCATCGCCATTCATCCGTTCACCGCCATTCATCCGTTCTCATCTTGGTTCCCACACCCGCACTATTTCTCTAGGAGCACCTAACCCGCCCCGAACATTTATGCAGGCACGTATTTGCCACCTGGGGCAGCGGTGGGGTGTGGATAGCTCTGGGCTCGTTCTGGCATCCTGTTACATTCCGTCATACGTTACTCCGGTCCGACTCCGTCGGAGTTGTTTCCGGAAGTCCATACTCTGTTCCAGTACCTTCCCTTGTTTCCGGTTCTACTCCTCCTACGTCCAACTCCGAGATTTCTCCATATCATTCCAGCTCTTCCAACGTTACTCCAAACTCATTCCCACATCTTCGTCACAACCACTGTTTCTTTGTCATCACTTTCCCACCATCAGTCAGCACACAAGCTATGGATTATTCACCCCAAGAATGCAGGACCTTCCGGGAGCAGTACGCAGCACTTATATTTATATTCTATATTTCGGTTGCTATTTCTTTTATTATTTAAGTACTCGAATCTTGTATGTTTTCCTCAGTTCGAATATCGACTTAGTTTCCCACTCTTGGTCTTCCTCTAAGTTCTTTGCAACTTCTGGTTCCGCTCCGCTCCGTCTTACTCCGAAATCTAGGACACGAAGGTTCTGGGTAGCACAGCACATAAGCTGAGGCTAAGTCCTATCCTTTCCGTGACTCCGTTCCGTGACTCCATCCGTTACTCTGTCCGTTACTCCGTCTGAAATTCCGGAACAGAGTTCTCGAACTTAACACATCCGAGTCATCGTCTGGGCCAGCGTCTAGTGAAAGATCCATTAGTAAAGTTATACAGGTTAGAATAAATTGAATGATTCGAATGAAATACCCATGCCGAGAATGATTGTATGGGTAATTGGTAGTCAAATGATCCCCTTTGATAACACTGGCAAGTCCAGTGATCGACCTGTTGTTGATGTTATCATCGCGGATTTAGGCGAGGTACCTGTTTAGCTTGCTGTCGAAGTCGTTCATTTGTTCGCCGTCATCATTTATTTTCATCGTTCGTTCATGTTCGTTCATCGTTCATTCGCTGCTTGTTCATTCGTTCGTGTTCCGTTCGTTCATTTGCGGTCGTGTGTCCATGCTCGTTCATGTATCGTCGTCATTTGTCTGTCCTATACTACATTAGAATTTAATTTTGATTTCAAAAAACGCTTGCCAAGAATATAAGAAACTTACCAAAGATAATTCCCCCCTGGTAAGGAGTTGATTCATCCATTGTCGTTGCCATCCATTCGTCCATTTTCGTTGTTCTTTCATTCGTCCATTCATTGTCTTTGGTTCATGAGTCGTTCGTCATCATTTGTTTATGTTCGTTCATCCATTTTTGGCATTCATCGTTTGTCTGTAGTAGGTTATATTAGATTTAAATTTAAATTTCTAAAAAAATACCGGCGAAGGTAGTACCGGTGCTCATCATCGTTGTGCTCGGCATTCGTCCATCATTGTCCTTGTTTCAATCATTCGTCGTCGTTTGTTTCAATCGTTCATCGTCGTTTGTTTATGTTCGTTCATCCCTTTTTGGCGTTCGTTGTTTGTTGTTTGTCATATTCATCGTCGTTGTTTGTTTGTTGTTCATTCGTCTTTATCATTCGTTCGTTCGTCATTATCGTTTGTTTATCGTCTTGTGTTCGTTTTCATTCTTTGCCTGTCATAGTTTACATTAGAATCAAATTTAGATTTAAAAACACGACTTACAAAAGTACCACATGTGACAAACGCAGTCTGGGCACTGAGTCTACTAATGATCAGCTCAAGCCGGAAACACATTGTGTAAGCAACTCACCAAGGGACTTTGTACCAATTCCATGGATCACAAGTGGGCTACAGGAGCAGCCGCTGAAGCGGGAAAAGCGGAGACTCGGAATTTATAGGTAGCCTGATCGACGACGATGGTTGAGTAATTATGCCAGTGGGAAAATTTTGAGAGTAGAAGAAAAAAGATTCTGGAATGCCAGATTTCCATAGGCTTTGTGAACTGTTGTAATATTCATCAAGGTCGTAATCGGCGTCCGAAGGATTTTGTAGAGTGGACGTTGGTTCGGGAAAGAAGGCGGAGAAGCAAATACATTGAAGAAAGCTAAAGTGGGTAGGAGTCCCACAATGCTTGATTTACAACTCTAATAATGACAAAAATGTAAGGCTCACTGGAGATCAGCAATTGATTTTCTTTTTTCTCAATATCCAACCAAAAGGCGAAGAACCGTTAGAAGTATTTGCGCGAAAATCACATCCAGTGGATGTGATGTGCTATCGAACACTTGGATAAACGCCGGCGGTTGGAACGCTTACAAGAGCAAGATCGTTGATCGCCAAAGTGGAAACCGCAGTAGATGGGTAGTCTGATCAATGATGATGGTTAAATATTTAAGATGCGATGGGTGAAGTTTAACACTCACAGTAATGTCGGTCCAGAGCTTCAACCTGGACTGTCAGAAATGAAGTCATCGGCGTCGTTGGTGTTGTTGTTAGCATCGTTGGTGTTGTTGCTGGAGTCATTGGCGTATGTATTTGTTGACATCACAAGTGGTTGACATTTTCAAACTCTGACTCCCAAAATGTTGGGTCCGGTGCCTAATAACAGTATTTTATAGATTATAAAATCAATTCTCCCCAGAAAATTTCGGAGAAAATACCGCCAGAAAGTTCGGTTCGAACCGGTTCGAACCCGGTTCTCAAAATTTTAAAAATATGAGAACCGAGAACCGGACCGACAGCCCAAGATTCTTGGACTGAACTGAACTGAACCTGAACCGACGGTTCGGTTCTTTCGGTTCTCGGTTCTTGCGTCGGTTCGGAACCGAACTTTGGCATCGCTAATTGAGACAGATCAGGTGCGTCAATTTAAAAACATTATTATATATGTACTGACGCAATACTCTAGCCCATCCAAGCCTTTGACCATCCAGCCTTTCAAAAAATGGTTGAGACTGCGGCTCACGCCACCCATGGCATCATAATTCCTAGTCGAAAGCAGACTTGCGAGGCAATTATCACCACCTTTAAGCAGCAAATGAAGGCTTTAAGAGAACGCCTGAATGTAAGTACATTAATTTATTACTTGGGGATTGCGTTGAATGTATATTTTATTAGAGTAAGGTTGTAAGCGGTGAAATCAGCCTCACTTGCGATGCATGGCAGGCGTCAAATAGCGATGGCTATTTTGTTGTTACAGGACATTGGATCGAAGAGCCGACACCTGGTGATTGGAGGATAGAGCACGCTCTTCTTGGATTCACCCAGATGAACACGGCCCATAATGGCACTCGTCTGGTGCAGGCCCTTTACAAGATATGTGACCGCCTTGGAATTGTTCATAAGGTAAGTCTACATTTTATGTTTACATCATACTCAATCCATTTTAAATGTAGATTGGACACATCACATGCGACAACGCGTCAAATAATGACACTATGCTCAGCGAGTTTGCCCTATGCTACCGAAACAAAACAGGGTGTCATTTCAACAAGAGAAAACGGCACATCAGGTACTGTCTTGTTTGACTGACCTTTCATATTTATTGGGTCAACTCACCAGTAAATAGATGTCTTGCGCACATCATTAACCTTGCAACGCAAGCGCTAATCTCAACAAAAAGTCAATCAAAGTACTACAATTCAAACTTCGACAATGAACATGTTCCAGAAGACAATACCACCAGCCGTGATGAGGTTGGGTTGATACGTGTGATCGTTGTTAAGGTATTTAATCATATGTCTTATCATCAAATGTCTTACTAAATATTTATTGACTTGAAATACAGGCTCGGTCCTCAGCACAACGTAAACAGCTCTTTAAAGAGATCCAAGAATGAAAGGGAGTGAAGCCAGTCCAGCTTCTTCTGGATATGAAGGTTCGTTGGAGCTCAATGTATGTGATGCTGAATCGTGCTGATTCCAGGCAAGAGGTACGTCTGACTTCTTTTTTGATAGTATCAAACATTATTTGAATCAGATTTATTCCAGCAAATCAACACTTTTATTTATGATCTTGGACTCAAGGAGGAAAACCTTGAGAAACGGAGGAAGGTTGATGCATTGAAGTTGAGTGGGGAGGAATGGGAACGAGTAGGAATGTTCTGTGATCTACTTTCAGTATGTCATTTATCTGTTCTCAATGTTTTGGTATTTAATTTCCGTCTGTCATATAGCACGCTGATAAAGCCCAACAAGCCTTCTCGGCTTCAACTTCACCATCGTTGCACAATGCTCTTCCAGCAGTTGAAGCCCTGCACACCGCTTGGAGAAAAGGAAGAGAAAAGGAGAAGTACGCTCCCTTTCAAGATGCGCTGGAAGCAGCAACTGAGAAGCTTGAGGAATACTATCAAAAAACAGCCGCCTCTGATGCTCACATCTTGGCTATGGGTACTTTCTTCTCATTTCATAACACTCCAATACTAACATATTCTCATTGAAGTCCTACATCCTTCAAAGAAGATGTTGCATTTCAAGAAATACTGGAAGGTGGACCAGCTTGATGACATCCGTATTCTCCTGAAAGAAAAGGTATGTTTATAATTGTGAACCATATAGTATAATATACTTATATATTTTTAGTTTGAAGAGCACTACAAACATCTGTATAGCAACACTTCTATGGCATCATTAGCACATGTCGCACTGCCTAAGAAGACCAGTCGTTTGGAAGGATTACTCCATGCTCATTTAGAGACTGACTCAGAAGCTGAAGAAGATGGTAATGATATTACTGACAACAGCTCTGAACCATGGATGGCCGAATTTAATTGGTACCTCAATACTATTGACACCGTCCCAGACAATATGGGAATTGTACGATGGTGGGGGGTATGTTATGTTCATAAACTCTTATCATATCTGAAAGCTAATCACATTCAATGACATCAGCTTAATGCGCACCACTATCCAACATGGGCTTCCCTGGCTCATGACTATCTTGCTATTATCATCAGGAAAACTACATATTGACTTTGGTCCCTTAGGTCACTTCGACAAGTGACAAAGTGAGGAAAGTGACCGAAGCACCCAAGCAAATTTCACTTGGATAAGTAGGTTGCTGCCTTAGAAAGTGAACGTCTCTTATGTAAGTGAGCTCAAGTGAGGGCTCAAGTGGGTAAGTCGTTAAGACAATTTGGCCTCAAAGTCAGTAACCGAGTAAGTGACGCAAGAGAGGGTCAAATACCATGCTGAATATCACAGCTCACACAGGGGAATAAAAGCGGTGGTGTCAAAAATTGAATTGAGAACTACATAGCTATAGTAGTATCTAAGCTGTGATGACCTTGTGGCAAGCATCGGAGTATTTTACGATTCAGGCTCGCTGTCCTCCTCAAATAAAGATCCACGTGCATCAACATGAGCCTGGTGAAGGGTGATTGAAGATTTTGACGGTGCCATACGCTCGCGTGCAGCATCCTTAATCTTTGCCCATTTCTGTGTGTTCAAATTGCTGACCAATGTAATGTAGCTCAGGGTGCTCGGCCCCCAGTTGTCCTCAGAGAATTTGGCCTCTTCTTTGCGTTTCTCATCATCAGCAGTAGAGATGCCTGTGACCCAGAATGTGAATGCGCGTTCAGCCTGTAACAAAATGAGATGGTGCAAAATAAAATGAATAAGGCATACCGCAACTGTTGCAACAGCTAACGCGCCACAGGGCTCACTATCCACCTGCAGCTCTGGACAGACAGTCGATGTCATGTTAAAATGTGCCGCCAATCCTTCTAGCACGAAATCCGACAGGAAAAGCCCCTTGAAAACCTAAGGATAGGCAATTTTATCATTTCAATTCTATGTGAACGTGAAGAGGAGTGACTTACTTGGGGATCTTTGGCAGATAATGGGTGCTCTTTCCAAGCGAATGGAATCTGAATGGTATCACCCTTCATGAACATTGCGTGGGTGGCACGGGCGTCAACATCATCCGAATATTCTTTCATATACTTGTTGACGAAGAGAAGAACCGCGCGGCCGATGTTGCCACGCCACTCGTACCAACGTTGGATGGCCTAGATCAAAAGGTTATTGTAATTAAACAAGGGCATTAAACAAAAGGCGGCTACGCACCACGCTGAAGATTGGGCCATCAAGCTCAATGATTTCTTGGGTTCGAGATGGATAGACAATATCCCATATCTCTTTCAACTCGTCACATAATTTGGGAAGGGTCGTGTGCCATGCATTCGCTTGAGTCCCGGCAAGGTCTCGCCAAGCAGGTATAAGGTAGGTCTTCCAGGAGATGATGGTACCGGCAGGGAGGTGGTTTTGGTTATAAACCTCCTTTCTCCGTATGGCCCGAGGGCGCCCTCGGATTGGCGTTTCTATGCCCTCGAGTTTGATGGTAGGCGCACCGCGAGTAATTTTGGTGATGCCCTAGAAAACATTAGCGTGTGTTCAAGAGAAGTTCGACAACTTACTTGTTTTTTTACTGCCCTTTCCATAACCAGAGGTGGAGATGATTCTGCAAAATCGCTGTCCAATATTCCGCCATATCTTGAAGAAAAATTTGGATCCTCGGGCAGCATGGAATTCTTCATGGTGGGGGTCTTGGTTGGTCTTGCGAATGACATTGCAAGGTTCACGCGGCTGACGGACGCATCTGGGAGAAGGCCAGAAGGGGGAGTCAATTTTGGCTTCTTGTTGATTGGCCTGCAGATAGCGGTAGATATTAAAAGGAAGAGAGACGCGAGAACTTGAACACCAACTGATATTGAGGTTGGCCGTCTTGGTTGACCAGTTTACGCTTGCTTGTATCTGAGGTTGCTGATGCAAACAAGTCTCCCACCTTGCTCTCGGTGAGTCGACTTTGTTCAATCAGCACACGTTCATCTCCTCGCTTCTTCTTTGGTTTGGCGACGTGACGTGATTTGAGAGGAGAGCTAGGGATAACATTGTAATTGTCACTGTCTTCATCCTTGACAGGAAGAAACAAAGTAAGTTCCAGCATTGGGTTAAAAAGTATCACGAACCTCTTCAAAATCCGTGCTTATTTCAATCTCTTCGTCAGCGTCCATGTCAACTTCTGGCTCCAATTGGTGAGAGAGACATAAAATATATTTAATTACTCTTACGCCCTGTAGTCTTTTTTGGATCTCTCGGCACGATCTATCTTATCTTTGGCAACCTTGGCAGTACTTCGTCGGCCTCTAACCGGACTCACGTCAACCAACCCTGGCTGCTTCTGGGCGTTTCCTGGCCGGGTCCGTGGGAGGTCCTCATTCACTAGATTGCATGGCTGAGAGTCAATCTCAGACTCATTGAAGATCTATAAGAGTTTTTTTGTTTTGCAATGACAAAGGTCAGCGGTCAGTAATTAATTACTCACGTCATTGACCTCAACCCAACCCTTTGGCATTTTCTTTTTCGGCTGGGTGTTGATAGCCGGGCCTGACAGGACGCCACCACCTGAAAATTAAATGTGTCGTAACGCGGATATCAAGATTCAAGACTCACTGACAGGTCCTGGTGCTGAGGCACCTTTCCTTTTGGTGCGAGGTTTCAAAGTTGCCATATGACGATGCAAGGACTAGGTTTATCCCTTTCAGACTATGTCTCAATCCAAGTTGCGTATGGTTTACCTTTACCTTTTTTTATTCAGAGTCCACTGCTGCTGCACTGTACAGTTCTAAAGCATGGTTATATTCCCACGAAGCCGGAGCTCTTCTCGCAACGTCTCATTCTAAGTCCCCGCACCCCACACCCATCCTCACAGTCATTAAAATGGCTCCTCATCGACCTTTTCATTTTACATGCATGACCAAGTTGCCCACTGGGGCAGTTTGTAACCATGGGTTTCGCAATCGATCAGGTCTTACTCAGCACATCCATGCTCAGCACCAAAAATTTGCTCCAAAAGAACCTTCTACCCCACCCAATTCACCTACACCATTCGATGATCTCAATCTCAATAATTTAAACCTTTTCCACGAAGATGGCCCAGAACAGGCCCAACGCACAATCGTCAAGCACCCAATCTTAGATGGTATGTTGAACTTTTTTCAAATACATGGTAATTGTGATAACACCAAGATATAGGAACACCATGTAACAAGGAGGGTGTCGACCTGCCGCCAGACGCTCCTCCACTCAAACCTCCAACCAACACCACTGATTACTCGCCCTATAACGACCGCGCCGATTTTGAACTCGCAAATTTTCTCTTTGCCAAAAATCAGATGCCCGGATCCCAGATCGATGAGCTCCTCGACATCTGGGCCGCCAAGTCTGATGTTCCCCCATTCGCAGATCACAAAGATCTTTACCGCACAATCGATTCAACAATCGTGGGTGACGCTCCCTGGAGCTCCTTTTCGGTGACCTATTCTGGTCCTTGACCTGAAGGGGGTGAAGTACCTCCCTGGATGCTTGCTGAGTATGAAGTTTGGCATCGTGATCCCCGTATTGTACTCCACCAGCAGCTTGCAAACCCTGATTTTGATGGCAAAATTCATTATACGCCTTTCCGGGAGACAGATGTAAATGGAGAGAGGCGTTGGCAAGACCTAATGTCTGCTAATTGGGCATGGAAACAAGCCGTGCATTCTTTTCACATTTCTCGCATTGTCAGGTCAATTAATTGTTGATTTAGGATGTTATCGCTGAGGATCCTGACACACACAGAGCAATGTTCATTCCTATCGTCCTGGGGAGTGACAAAACAACAGTGTCTGTCGCAACAGGGCAAACTGAGTACTACCCTCTTTATGCTTCTCTCGGAAACGTTTCCAACACTGTTCGCCGTGCTCACAAAAATGCGGTAACAATTATTGGTTTTCTTGCTATACCCAAAAGTATGTCTTGCCCTTCTTTTTCCTGATGTTGGAATACCAGCCCAAGAATGGTATGTTTGCCCGCCGATTATGACTGCGGCTACGCCTGATGTTCCACACTTAGCAAGTTTATCCTGCGAGCCTAGGGCCTCAAAAGTCTCAGTTATTGCACCTATCAGCATTGATTTTCCGGTGCCTCCGTGCCCCAACACAAGCATACGCAACTGGTTGGTATCCTCACCTGCCCGTTTCGTGAGTTAATTCACATTGGTCAATGTTGACAAAAATATTACCTGCTAATCGCCTCAGCAGCTGTCCTTCAATAATGTCATGTGCACGCCTTTGAGCCTTGTTCAAAAGGCTTCTTTTATGTCGAAGAATCGTAGCTGGCTGATGGCTTGGATCCCCAAGAGTTACCTCGACATCTTTCCCTAGATTTTCTTCAACACCCTCAATCATATCATTTGTCAACACTCGCTCGCCATCATCGCTCGCAAAAAGACCTGAACCACCACTATTGACCTGATTCCTAACAGCAGCCCTCAACTTCTCTCCCCATTCGATGAATGTCTTCAGATCTTCGTTATCGGCCCTGCCCGCAGTTGGCAAAAAAACTGTATCTGCCTTGCCTTCCGAGAACACCCCGCATTCTATAGCTGTATTCATCGTTACCTGTGCATACAATTGCTCCCGCATCGTACCCCTTGACTCATATGCCTGTGCTATATCTTCTTCAGTTGGCTCGGACGCCATGGACTCGTTCATAAAGTCTTCCGGCATTGCATCCTCTTCATAATCAATAGTCCTCTCAGCACCATTCATCAACATCTCTTGCTGATGTCTTTTAGCACCATTGTAACCAATCATAGTAATATTGGATGTTTTCGATGATGTCCTGCTTCTGTTTGTCGATATTCTCCAAAAAAAAAAAGAAACTGGATTCAAAGCTTTCTGTGTCTGCCTTCAGGTTGGAAAGATCTTTCCACGGTTTGAGGAGTGCAAGAATACTCACGCAATAAATCTCTCTATCCTGTGGCTGATCGCTTCTTGGCATCCAGCTGCCTGCGAATTGTGGGAGAGTCTCGTGGCCCTCTGTACGGAAAATACGGCAGCGGCCGCTTTTATTGAACCCTTGCTGGTAAGGGACTCGTCGATTTGGCGGCCTTCCCCACGGTCTTTGCGGGATATCAGTAGTTGCTCGGCTGAAGGTTGTCAAATTGCTCAGCCTTTCCATCGTATGTTTCAAGCATAAAACTGAGGAAGTCCATTCCGTCCAATTCATCCCCACGAAACATGTACTCATTAAGCTGATCCTTCATGGTGATAACGCCGGACACCATAGTGATAATTTGCCCATGGTCTCGATCCACACTGTCCGATGTGCCTACACATCTGTGTGTTCATCCGGTTTGAGACCGTAACTGGCAAAGAACATTTCCAACGTGTACCTTGTTTCCCGCAGTCCAGGATATTTGCTCTTCAGTGCCGAAATGATTGCATCCAAATAAATGGCAATGTAGTGGTGTGACTCGAACCGGTCGCCCCAGCCCATGAGATAGCTCATAATCTCAGGCCCACTGAATTCCCTATCGTGGGTAAGCGTGTTGGCACAACATTGAATTAATCTCTTATTGACATCTGTCACATCTTTTCGTTTTTTTTCCTCTAGGCTATGAAAAGCCACCTGTTTCACCAACAGAGCTGAAACATTTGATGATCTCTGTTGCTTCTTGCTGGTGTAGTTGGTGATGTACCATGTCAGCACATTGGTATCTCTTCCATTCATGAAGAGCTTTACGTTGTGATTTGCTCGAGTCGTCATCAACAATGTGGGATTCCAATTGTTTAGGAATCCACAAAACCGCCTAGGACCCCACTCTCCACTGCTGTCAACCCAGTCATCTTGGGCTATTGGAAAAGGCGCTCGTCGCTTACACCGAATTTGACCCTTTACCACCTTCAGACAATTTGAGAAGGAACATTTATGAAGCTGTGTCATTCGCGCAAGCTCAACTTCCCTAGTTTTCATCAGCTTTACATCTGCTGGTTTACGAGGATCCAGAGGTCGAGAGTAAGAAACAGAATCAACTGGAGGAATTGCAGATATGTCCCTGCCATCCAAGTCTGCTCGTATGGTCGCTCGAATGAAATCCTTTATCTTGCCTCGGAATATGTCATTTGTCAACGCATAAATCAGCTCCTTCGCCGTTGGCACCCCATCCAACCATACCAGGAGGTGCAAATGAAGCGAACCTCGCCCTTGTGCCTCTACGGTCCCTATATAACTCTTCACAACCCCAAAAACGCCTTCCTTTCTCATCACTATTCCATTCCGTCGTTTATTGATTCCAAACAAGACCTCAAGTATAGTTTCAATCAAAAAATGGAAAAATTTCGCAGACGCGTAAGGATCCGATGCAATATTTAAAGCTCTGTCGACACTAGCCGGCCCTGCCGTTTTGCTGAATGCATCCAGATTGATCTTGGCCCGGCAAAGACTTGTGTGATTGGATCCTGCATATCCGACGGATTGATAGTCACCCAGAGGCTTGGAGGGTTATGAAGAATGTTAGTTCCCCAAATCTTGGCCCTGATCAATTTGTGAGATTCGTCCGAGCCTTGAACCTTTGTCTTAACAGCGCTCAAGTGATTGCGAAGCATTCGAACAGCAGGGTTGGAAAATGGGACCCCCCGTGTTTCCTCCTGGCTTGCCTTGGTAAGATCTTCTGCAGTGATGGCGGAAAGAAGATTTTGATTTTCAAAGTAGGATCCCTTCCTTATCTGAAGCAGCGATGCGTGGCACACCTGTCTTTTTTGACAGACTCCAAACACTTGAAACAGGAAATGAGGGTCCTTTCTGAAGCGTTTATCTTTGTAGTGTAATGCCCACCGAACATGGACTTTCATATGGCACATTTACCGGCCGCTCTATCTCAAAACCGCCCTGTCCATAGGGAAAGAGAGTAGGAAAACACCCTAACAGGTGGTTGGTGTCGCTTGGTCCCCCATTGTTCCGTTGTCCTGTGACAGGATCTACTCTGGCATATTCATTCATGAAGGCACTACCTCTTTGAATCAAGTAGTCAAAATCTTGCCTGACCTCGCAACAATTAGCTAAGGCATGGGCCATAAGCTCAGACTCCGTAATATCAATCCTGTCAACATCAACAACACCCAAATGGGACAATGGTACCACCCCTGGTTCCACGAACAAATCTGCTTCATTGTCATCAACATCTGTGAACATAATGTCATTCAATCAAAAAAACTAGTCGAAAAAAAAAAGAAGAAAAAAAAAAAAGGTATGCTTACTCATCGACTCTTCATCTGAATCCGTGAAGACCTCTATTTGGAATCTCGGTGAATTACTTAGCTTAAGCAAACTTTCCTTCTTACCTTCATCTGCCTCTCCGTCGCTGATATCCTGTGGAGGCACATAGCCGTCTTGCTCTGCGTAGAGCATATTCATATCACTAGAGTGTTTCACAGTCGCCATGTATGCCATTCTCTGGCAGCTGTTCAAGCCTCGAAGCTGATATGGAGATATTGCTGTATAGAGGATTGTTTGCTTTAAGCCATTCCAATGCCTCCCTCACACAACTTCTCCTGACTCTGAACATCTTCGGCATGCTTTTCTCAGGCAGATTCTTTGGGCCTACAAAAGTAATTCCAATTGTTGCGGCCAGAACTTTGGATATCGGTGGTAGGATCAAGCCGTCAACCATGGAAGAAATCTGCGATTGATCAAGTCTGTATGTGGATACATTTCCCTTCAGGCCGCTATACAACTGACTCTTTTCCCAGCGATGAGCGCTGGTCTTTTTGGGAAAGAGTTTAAAGATGTATGCAGCAGGAAAATATTTTCCTATCAGGATCCGTTCAGGGAGTGTTAAAAACGCTAGTTCATGAGGTATTTTCCCAATCCACAGCTTATTGGCGAGTGCGAACATCGGAACTGAATCCGATTTCAGGGCCCGGACACAATCGTCACAAAGATATGCAAATCTGGCATTCAGGATTCCTGGCGGATGCAGTAGCATATCCTGAAAGAGGTCATGATGCAGATGGCTCTCCTCAGACCTTAAACGAGCAGGATTCGGAATAGAATCGAGGATATGTGTTGTCAGTTCCTTAACAGGCATTTCACAAGCACATGCTGCACAAACACCAGTGGCCAGCGCTAGATTGTTTGTCCGATCAATAAATTCGGCCATCACAGCTTCCACCACCTCTTTCGAGGGTGATTTCATAAATGAGTTTTGACATAATCTTTCGATTACAGGATCCAAATCTGGCTGAACCATGTCGCCATCTGCTAGTTGGACTTGAGGTAACAACAAATCCTCTGCTTGAACCTGGCTATTATGGTGGCCCCCTGGGATGGATCTGCTTTGCCGTGAAAACTTCTTCACACCTGACCTAACAGCCTCTATAACCGTATGTTGAATCTCATCTTGTACTGGTGCCGGTGCCTGTGCAATGACCAAGTATAACGCAGATCGTGTTGTTAGTCTTGAGCAGTGGATGAGTTGTTGACAATTTTTTTTTAGATTTGTGACTGTGCATTGATTTAGCACTTCATGCATGGTTTGACCATCATGGAAGGTGAGCATATAGTCAACATTCACCCTTCTGACAAGTCATGATAATTAAGTCTTGTTGACAGTGTATTTGTTAGCAATGATTAATACCTTGGGGTCCGGTGCTGAACATCATTTCCCATTGATGGGTTCTCGCTGACCTGAAAACTTGAAGGACCGGCAGAGTCTACCATTGGACTATCGGAAAGCGACTGGGGAGGGGCAGCTGCCCCCATTGAGTGCGACAGCAACTTTTCACGGATCACAAGTTGCGTTGCCTCATCCAACACCGCAATGAGCTGATACAATGTTTCACGTGAACCAATATTTGCCCACTTAGCCCATGAACCGACATTTGGCCGCCTAGTGTTGCTCTGCTGATTATACACAGCTCAAATTTTATTCATATTGATTTTATGGAATTCCTCATGGATAGGCACCCCATTGTGAAACGTCCAATGAGCCAGATGTTCACTTTGTTCACCAGTAAGCATCTATCATGTAAAGACCTGAACACCCAAGAAAAACAAACCTTTGTTCTTTTTTTTTCTTTGGTAGCATTTTCTTTTAATCTGAGTTGACAAACTCCATATGCCGTTTTCCTCCACTATTTCTGTAACTTGATAACGACTTTGTTGCATACTATTTGCTATTTGCATTGTTAAAATCCCACCTCACTATCATTTCGTTTATTCAAATCATTTCATCTATTCAAATGCGGGCTATCTTCACACAACGCCACGATAAAGATTCAAGTGACAAACAATTCAGAATGCAAACCCCTGTAGGTCTGATGACTGCGTTTAAACATTACTTTCCTTTCCTTTTTGGCTTATAAAGGGGAATGAAAACAGAGACGCACATAAAGACCCTTAAAATCTGAAACCAGACCCTTGACCAGTCATCGATCTTGCGATCAAATCCACTCCTTGTCTACAACTCTATCAAAATGGACCAAACAAACACTCTCTCGATACGTTCTATGAATTAACTCCAACGTCTTTGCATCCCTTTCGTCATTTCTTCCAAGAACTAACAGCTATGGAGGACTACGACATCAACATAATTCATAAACGCATCAGGACTCAAACTCCGGTAAGCCCCCCAATAATGTTTCGCTTTCTATTTCCTTTTTGGGGTTTTGAATAAAGTCCAACCGATAGCAAACGAACATTTACTACGGTATCTTGTTGGGGACACACTGCTCCAGGATCAACATAGTGTCGGTGCCTGTCGACATCAGTATCAACCACACTCACACACCTCAGGACATGGTGGTCGAATTCTGGCTGTCTCATGCTATGTATGGAACTCAAAAAGTCATCAACTTAGCAATGAATTTCGAGAATCTTCCTAACATACCATTAAATGATGTGGACGAAGCCATTCACTACACATTGGTGATGGAGTCACAAGTTTGTTGCTTGATGTTACTTCAAGTGTGTGCGTCATCTGACATATCATTAGACCCCAACACAGCACCCTGGATGGTGTGATAGCAATCATCTATTGAAGAACATGCTTCCAACCGTGAGTTTTACTTGGTCGGGAGACCTGCTGGTCTTGAAGTGGAGTACAATTGAAGGCATGATGAATATCCACCATTCCAACATTCCAATGATCCATCAAAAATTAGAAATGTACACAAACTCCACATCATTTAAAGTATTAAAATTTATCTGTTCCAGATTCTTCCAAAAGTTTTCACATGGAAAAATGGACGACGTCAGACCTACACAAATTTGTTCTTATATCAGACTGTAATTTATTTGGAAATAACACTGTGTCTGCCGGCGCTCGCTCTTGCCTCACATACAACATCCTATGCTAAAACACCACACAAGGAAATCTGCACGACTCCTTCAAAAGGCTTTTGGCATTTCAAACAAGCCAAAAGCAGCAACTGTTGTCTTCAATGTTACGGAACTCATGACTGAAATCCTCCTCCAATGTTCATGGACCACTTTGGTCAACCTCACTCATACCAGCATCCATGCCAGGGAGATCGTCTACACTTCAGTTCGACAGTGCATGCAAAAGTCTCTTACACCCTTTCTCGATGACATCTCGGCCTTTTTCTACTTGATTAAAGAGACCAATTCCGCGGTTGTCGGTTCCACTGCATGGAATGTCATGACGGTGGATAGAATTGCACCACGAGACCTTAACATCATTGTTCCAAACAAATTGCCCTACGCCGTTGATAGACTGAAGAACTTCCTTAGCGGATCGGGAACACTTGTCGAATATGATGGACCCCCCAGCATTGTCTACAATGAATGCGCCAGCCGATTCATAAGGTTGATACAGAGCTCGGTAAGGACCTCCCACTTGTAAAACCATTAAAACAGCCAAAATCTAAATGTTTTATACATGGTCTAGGGTACAACCATCACAATCACCGCCGCGAAAGGACCTTCAATCATTCCAGTCGTAATTTCATCAGCGTTCACTTGTCAGTTCAATGCGTTCACAGCAAAGAGAATGTATTGTTTCTATCCCAAATTGTTATCACAAAGAGAAACAATGCGAGGTATGGCTCAGCTCATTGTATCCAATCTCGTTCAACTTTCACAGAGGGGTATCCGATGCGTCAATCCAAGGACCCAACGCGCCTTTGCCTGTGGTACAGCCTGTCTAGCCATTTGGAGACGTACTGAAGCACTCGATGGCATAGGAATCATGCGCTGGGGAGGGTATGAAGACAACAATAACCACCAGGATATCAATTCATTGACCGATGACATTGGTGATTCAAATTACAAGTGGAGACTGGGTTTGCGATGTGTTAACTCAACTTGTCCAAATCATAAAAATGTAACTCTTGTCTGATATTTCGCTTGTCATAATACACAATAAACACTGTTACACTGAACGTTTCATTCAGCGTGTCATGAAATTCTAATGGACCACAAAAAATAATAGCTGCTTGAGTCCAAACCGTGAAAAAGCTGAGCCAGTACGATCGAGAAGACCTTCCCGAAATTCCTGAACCTGAGTCAGATCAGAGCAGGTGGAACGAGGCTGGTGTGCACATGCATTATCAAAGCAACACCTATCTTCCATTTGAAGTTGAGAACCACTTGCGAGCAATGAAGATCATTTACTGAAATTACCGCAGTCAATAACATCAATAAAAAATGGGAATGGACAGTGATTGGACAGAAGGTGAAGGAAAAAAAATGGACCCATAACCAGCCTAGCAACAATTTTACCTCCTTCTGACTTACAATTAAAAACAACGATGTTTAATCAAAGAATTTTTTATTTGCGGTCATAAAGAGAGATGTTTCTTAGATATCAGAATTTATGAACTCCTTCATCATCCACCAGTGCCTGATGATGTCTTGAACATGTTCTGAATCAATTAATTCATTTGCAGTGAACGGATAGACACTATGCATCTCAATCCAATATGTCTAATTTATGTAAGCGCTCAGTACACAATGTTTAAAACAAAAGAGTAAGATCAAAGAACCTACCCTTGAATACGTGGATGGACCACAACTAACATCTAAACAGCAAAGCTTCACGACTGCGACTATGGAAGATCCAACATCAGACAAGGACAAGGAACAGTTTGCAATGTTCTGTCGTCCATAAGCTTTTAGATTCAACTGATTGTTAGAACTGCGCCATTTTATATGCTGCGAACAAACAATATGCTACAATCGAGGGTTATAGTTAAAGAATGACATACCTGATCTTTCACAGCACAGTCCGTCGCATCTTGCTCTTCTACGCTTTCCAGGGTTTCTAGCTGTGCCTGAAACAGGCCAGCAAAAAAACACAATGATCCAATTTGTCCTAAGTCGAGCGACAAACACAAACCGAACTCAACATCAAAAGAAAATTTATATTTAATTAAAAGTCAATAAGGTTATGTATGAAAAGTCACCCACCGAGTCTTCCACGATTTTAAAACCAGCAAGTTGCCCAAGGACAATAAAACAATTTTCAGAGCCTTCAAGTTCAACAGCAAATCGAAAATGTTGCATTGGTGACGAAAACAGACACATAGAATTGCCAAATTGAAAATCGTGACCATAACGAGCATGGGAAAGAGAAACATTGGGAGAAGCCAGAATAAAGTCCTTAAGCATAGTCGCCATAATCAAGATAAAGGTGTTTTTGTTGGACTGATATAGGTGGTTCAAATACCTGACAAAGTGAATGTGGCCAACACCACAAGCATTGAAAGGATTTGCACGTAACTGTTCTTTGCACTTCTCCTCAAAGGGGATATAAGTCTCAGATCCTATAACCCAATATAACCATGAGGATCGGTAAGTCATCATTGCACTTTTACATTAAAGGGTATGAAGGGTTTAGAACACGACCCGACCTCAAAATGTCATACGTCTTTCAACGCTCATTACTATAAACACTTGACAACCCTAATATCCTCAGCGATGCCGGGTATGGTACTGTTATTAATGTATAACGTAGACATCTTGGTTTCTAACGTTTGGTAATCGAAAGGTCTATGAACTCATCCTTTAATTATAAAGGTCACGATACCAACAATTCTCAGCTGCAAATGTTTTAATACCATCATCAATCAATTTCCATTACACAGTTGAGGTACCCATGCGGAATGTCTCATAATGCTACCCTCATGATTTGAGCAAAATTGGGATCTTTGTTTGCATCACAGTGACCAAACAAGTCAGTATTCGACGGCATTATACCGCAGTACCTAACTTCCTTTATCAAAGGTCCAAAGCGCTATCACCAACCTGATTCACTAATCCTTCCTTCATCGCTTTTGGTGAGACAGCGAATCACGATGCTTACCATTTCTCATGAATACCCATTTTGTTAGTCGTGCAAATCCCGGTTTCCCAACTTAACGATGCCAACATGAACATATATGTTATGAAACAAGCATTTGCCATGTATGTCGCTTTAACATACCTGATGTTCATATCAAGATTCATTATACATGTCAGACTGACCGAATACACTCTAGAATCAATTCACGGCCAGCGACCATGAATCTTGATCTCCGACCTTTTGATTATTGGCTACGGCTGTAGGCACTATCAACAACAATGGACAATGAATAACACTAACATTTTTAAAAATAGACATCCGCTATCGTATGCCAACCTTTGAAGAGACGAATATAAGACATTTAAGTTTAAAATTGAAAAAAACTTCAGCCACTCCTCGTTTCCCTCCAATAAAAAAAAATGGATACTGCTAGGTGCAAAACTTTGTTTCTTATGGAGCGAATCAAAACTCAATGTCCTCAATAGCACACCAGCAATCTCCAGTGAGTCCAACTTCAGTGCTCCATGGATGCGGGCGACGTTGATAAATACACGCAATTATGTTGCTTCACATCAGGAAAAATGATTTTGGCCCTAGGTAGCCTTGGGTAATTTGTTAGTATCACATCACTACTCAGGACACCCCAGGACACCCCAGGACACCTCAGGACACCTCAGGACATCCTAGAGCAGCACAGGTAAAATTTTGAGTGTCACCCATTTTCTCAGGACACCTTTAGTGTATCCTGTGCATTGACCATCTGGACCAAATCACATCAGGAGGCCCTGGGAGTCCCTTAGAATTTATGAATTTTGCTAGAAAATCTTTAACCGCCGCGTCCAAAAAAGTATTTTGCAGTTTTCTCAATAAGGAGAGCTGCTATTAATATAATTTAAACATATTCAGGGTCCTAAAACAATTCTCTACCATCTTTAAAAAATTTCCTTTTTTGGAATTTATGTAATCTACCCTGACCCAGCACCATATGCTTGAAATCATGCTTATCTGTGATCATGTGACCAATGGTCTGTGCGCCATCCAAAAGATATATAAACCACCCACAATTTTGTTTTCTTATTTCCTACTTCCCCAGTATTATACTAGTATATTTATGTATCACTATTTTATTATTATTTTATTACTAGTACTATATATGATGTTTAGAATAATTGAATATAATTTTATTGTTATTATTATTATTCTGTTGTGTGAGACCACTCAAATATCTGGTTTATATATGTTTTCTAGCATCAGATCCAAAGGGACTAAGGCTGCCTCAGGATGCTCTCAGGTTGCCTCAGGATGCTCTCAGGTTGCCTCAGGTTGCCTCAGGTTGCCTCAGGATGCTCTCAGGTTGCCTCAGGACGCTCACTCAGGTTGCCTCAGGTTGCTCTCAGGATAGCCTAGGACGTTCTCAGGTTACATAGGTCACATGATCTCAGGATTTCGAGCCTCAGGTGTGCCCCAGGACAGATTCATAAAACTTTCCATAAAAAGGAAACTTGCACAAAAGATGGCAGAGAACTCTCTTAGGACCCTGAATATGCACCCTGAGCTGCCTGGGGCACCCCAGGACATTTCAGGACAGCCTAGGGCACAAGTCATTTTTCCTGATGCACCTGATTTTGATTCGGAAGTGGTGTGGATGAAGACCGGCAACCAGAACAATCTCATGAATGCGCCACTCAATAACAAGCATACCCCCTCTGAGAAAGCAACGTGTACAGTAGTCGGCGTCATCTCCAGTGATCGACTTTTAGTAGACGCCCATGGCAACTTCAATCCCAGCTTCCCTAATTCAACTTTAGAGACCGCAAAAGCACAATTCCAAATAGTGTCCCCCAAAACCCACCCAGAATTCAAGACAGACTTCCAAACCAGCCTTGAACGCATCGAGAATCTTCAAAGGAAGGCGGCGACTGATGGACCTGGCCCAGAACATTTCATTGTCTGGGATACATCAAAGCGAGAAAAGGCGATCAAATTCTCTTGGCCTTTGTTCAAGAAGAGGGTGAGTGCTTATTTTGCTGATAAGTTAAATACATCCCAACACTGACACTGTGTATCCAGACCATCCAGTACGATTGTACATAGGCTAAACTTTGAGATACTCACAATTTAATCATTCTGATCGCAGCCACGGACGACAAGGACTGGTCTAACGGATATCCAATCAGAGACAGGTTCCAGACCATGTTCGAAAATATAATTCATAAATGGCGAGTGGACCCAATGCGTGTGTATGATGCTCAGGGGAAACTTATCAAGACTCACGACCTGGAACTCTCGCTCAAAGGATCACTCATCCTCATTCAATTCAGCTTGAGACACTATGCGATCAGAGAAAAGAATAACAATGGAAAAGCAAGCAACACATTTTCCGCCATGGCTACAGAGATTCAAATCCTCAAACCTGCCAAAAAAGTACTCCGTCTCCCTATAAAAGCCTGGCGTTAAAGGGCCCAACCATTCCTTCCTCAATCCCCCAGCATAAGGAGAGACCAAATAAGTGCCACCATCTCCTTTCACCCAGGTAACGACAAAAGACGTCAATACTTATTACAAAATTCATTTTTATATAAACAGCACTCATTGCTGGGGCATCAACTCCCAACCCCAGCACCACCATCAGTTCTGAAGATGATAATTCAGGGCCCATTCGCGAACTCCCTTTCACTCAATATGCCAACGCACATTTGTTAACGAAGGTGGACGGGAAAAAGAGGGCGGTGGATGAAGATGATGATGCTACAGCAACCGAGGGTGAATCCCCTCTCGTCGAAGGTCCAGCAAAAAAAAAAAAAAAGCAAAACAAATGGTAAATACCTTCAACTCCATCGAATGGCCACTGAATTAATATGAATTCTTGCAATGGAATTAGATAATCATACAGCTTTGCAATGAGTCAAAGCCGACTATTATTTACGTACACTGTCTTCAATAGCTAAATGTGCTTGTATGTTAACATCCCAAATCATATATTCAACTTTGTATACATAACTCTTAATTTTATGTTGCAAAAAGGAAGGAGGATTACTCAGCAAGGTTTTTTGTCAACGAAGTCGACCACTAGTTATTTTACAGTATGATAAATAGATCAATTTAGATCATAGTTATCTGCTGATTTAACATTCAAGGCTTTGCAATTTCCAGTTTAATCAACAAGTGTAGTCAACACTTTTGACCCTTACTGTTACATTCCGTTATACGTTACTCTGGTCCGGCTCCGTCGGAGCTGTTTCCGGTAGTCCATACTCCATACAGTGCCTTCCCTCATATCCCAAACTACTCTTCCTATGTTCAACTCCGAGACTTCTCCATGTCATTCCGGTTCCTCCATCTATACTCCAAACCCATTATCACTTCTTTGCCACTACCACTATTCTTTGTCATCATCCTTCCCACCATCAGTCAGCACACCCGCCATGGATTATTCACCCACGAATGCAGGACCTTCCCGGGAGCAGAACGCAGCACTTATATTTATCTTTTATATTTCGGTTGCTATTCCTTTATTTTATTTAAGTACTCAAAACTTGTATGTTTTCCCTCAGTTTGAATATCAACTTAGTTTCCTCCTCTTGTTTTTCCTCTAAGTCACTGAGGTCTTCCGACTTGTTACTTTCCTCTTCCATTCCAAAATCAGGACACCTTAGGAGCTGGGCGGCACAGCACACATGCTGAGGCCAACATCCTTTCCGGGTTACTGTTCCAGTTCCGTTCCGGAGTAACTCCGACGTGACTTCCTTGTTTTAAACTTAACAGTGCTGATATGGCCAGTCAATGAGAATTTGAAAAATTAAGGAAAAGAAGTAAAAACAGAATTTTGAAGGAAAATGAAATAAAAGATACAATATTGAAATGAATGGAAGGTGAGTAGGTTTGGGTTCAGGTACTGATTTGGGTGTTGATTCAGGGCTGATTTGGCTGATTGATAGGAATTTGAAAACCAAAGAAAAATGAAAATGAGTGAAAATAGGAAGGAAGTTAAACTGTCTGTGGGTTGGAATATACAGCTCCAAATTTGGGTTTTGGTTTTGGTTTTGGTTTTGGTTTGGGATGTTTGTCCAGTCTGATGAGAAACTGAGTACTATCCCCTGACAGTCTGTGAGATAAATATTGGGAAGTAGTGATGCCACAGTCCAACCAAAGTTTGAACCTGAACTTTGAGAACTGGACTAAAAGTCAGTTCAAAGTTCAGAGCATGGCTGAACTGAACCGGTTTTGAGGTTCAATGAGGCATATTTTGCCCTAATTCTTGGAAGTTAGGTTGATTGACTGGAAAATAACTGAGACCTAACCAGACCTAACTGCAAAGCTAACCTAACTGCAGTTAGGGTTAGTCAATTTCAAAAATAAAGTAACCATTAACTAACTGGTCATAACCACCCCTATTTTACCCCTTCAAAATGTGCCTAAGAATGTGAAAAACACTCAAACTTTGACTGAGTTATTGTCAAATCTCTAAATGTTAGTCAAAATAGTAGCTTTTTAAGATTATTTTCATAAATATGTCAATTCATCACCAAATTAAGTGTTCTTGGGCTCATTTTAAAATTAAAATAAGCGGAAATAATATTTATTGAGATATATATGCAGTACTTTACCCTCCCCCACACATTCCGAGCAGGTCCAAGTGGGTCCGAGCAGGTCCGAGCAGGTCCGAGCAATCCGAGCAAATTCCGACCAAATTCCGACCAAATTCCAAGCAATCCGACCAAATTCCGACCAACTTCTGACCTCATTTAGGGTTAGGTTAAGGTTTGGTTAGAGTCTATTTAGGGTTAGGATTAAGGTTTATTTAAGAGGTTAGGGCAGTATATTGATCCTAGGTGGTTATAATGAATTTGATGTAAAATTGGTCGGAATATGGTCGGATTCTGCTCGGATTCTGCTCGGATTCTGCTTGGAGTTCGCTCGGACTCGCTCGGACCCACTCGGAATGTGTGGGGGAGAGTAAAGACCTCTATATATGGACAGATTTTCCTGCTTTTTGCTGAATTTAAGTTTTTTGGTCCTACCCAGTTAGTCACTAGTTAGTAACTGCAAATAACTGACTATAACTGGTTATTTGCAGTCTGGTTAGGTTATTTTTGGTTCTAGGACAAAGGCTAACCAGTCTTGGTCTCGGTTAGAGCCCCTGAGCACCAAATAACCAGACCTAACCAGACTTTTAAGCACTATTTTTCCCAAACACTTGCTTTATATGGTTGTTAAGTTTAGACAAAGGGTATTGTCAGAGTGACTCCAGAATGGAACTGGAACAAGTAACAGAAAGGACTTTGGCCTCAGCATATGTGCTGTGCTGCCCAGCTCCTATAATGTCCTGATTTTGGAACCAGAAGAGAACGGAATAAGATGGAAGACCTCAGTGACTTAGAGGATGAACAAGAGGAGGAAACTAAGTTGATATTTGAACTGAGGAAAACATACAAGTTTGAGTACTTAAATAATAAAAGGAATAGCAACTGAAATATAAAGGATAAATATAAAGTGCTGTGTTCTGCTCCCAGAAGGTCCTGCATTCTTGGGTGAATAATCCATAGTGGGTGTGCTGACTGATAGTGGGAAAGTGATGACAAAGAAATAGTGGTTGTGGCAAAGATGTGGTAATGAGTTTGGAGTACCGTTGAAAGAGCTGGAATGATATGGAGAAGTCTCGGAGTTGGATGTAGGAAGAGTAGATCCAGATACAAGGGAAAGTACTGGAACAGAGCACGGACTACCCAAGACAACTCCAATGGAGCTGGACCGGAGTAACGTATAACAGAATGTAACAATGGTAATCAGTTCAGTTCAGAACTGGACCAGAACCAGGTTCAAGGGGGTGTCATAAAAAATAAAATCATATCATCTCACCTTATTTTTTAACAGACAGTCAGATACCCACCTCCTGTAACATAACAAATTTCCATATTTAGATAGTTTTGAGCACAAAAATGAGTTGGGTGTGTCATTCTGATGGCTTGGGGTTCTAGTTCCAACAATTTTTTAAGCTGGCCCCCCCCCTCCCCACATGATATTTTTTATTTTAATCCTATCACCCCTTTGACCAAGTTCAAAGTTCAGACTGTTGCCTGAACTGGACCAATAGTTTGGTTCAGGGTTTGCCAAAAATGGAAGAGAACCAGACTGAACCAGGCTTCAGCATCACTAGTCACATTAGCTTAATTGGCTGTATGACAAAGTTTTGAAACTCCCAATCCTTTGGACTTGCACACTTGGCTTTCTTCTGACACAACCATCCACCCATCTTATGCCAAGGTGACACCAGGGGCTATTTAATATATATATTACCAAGTCAACTCCAAAGTCTCATTGGTGAAAGTGTTGCCAATGTTTTTTATTTTATTTTTCTATTCACAATTTAGTCAAAAATTTGAAACTCCCAACTCATGATAGTAGAGGATGTTCATGATTGATAATATTAACAGGCTACTTAGTTGCTCTCAGTTTGCAAGCAGACTCTAAGTGTTAGAGTCTGCCTATATGTATTTTTTTTGATTGATGGTGTATCAATGAGAAAACACCTGTAACAGCTTTACCAGAGGGGTCTTGGAACTTGAAATTACTAGTTAGTCCCCTTGTATAAGTCACATGATAATTGTACCTGACCATCAAGCACCCATACCTGTTTTGAATGCTCACCCATCTCCAATGCCAAGGACCTGTTTTGAACACCAACTACCCATTTTCAAGACCAACCACCATAAAACTGCCTGTTTTCAACACCAATTACCCATTTTGATGCCCACTGCCCATTTTTGAGACCCAACTGCCTGTTTTTTCAACCCCCATCTGCTCATCTTACTCTAGACCCTCTTGTGGGGGGATGGTTGCTATTTAATTTTATCTCTTATGTATTAGCCAATCTTATTTTATTTCTAGTGTTTAAAGGTCTGGTTATGAGACCAGAAAAAGACCGGTCTCGATTAATCGGTCTTTTGAGGTTCAGACCAATTTGAGCCAACAAAAAGGTAGCGGTAGCCCTAATTTACTCCTTTCCAACGAGCCCAAGATCATAAAAATCCAATAAAAACTGGCTGAGAAATAAATAGATCTGTAAAATAGTCTAAAATATTCACTAAAATAAAGCATTTTACTAGTATTACTGTAGAAAATCCAACTCCTAACGGAATCTAACGTTTTTAGGCTCATTCGGAAGTTATCATTAAGCTTAACAACCTTCTTTGATGCAAATATATATATGTGTCAGCAGAAGACCAGTTACAGACTGATTAAGACCAGTTAGGACCAGGACCAGTCCTAGGACCTGTTAAGTTTGTGAACTCTGTTCCGGAGTATCAGACAGAGTTTGACCAGAACAGAACCACAGAACGGAACAGGACTATAGCCTCAGTGTATGTGCTGTGCTACCCTAAACCTTCATGTCCTAATTTCGGAACCAGAAGTTGTGAGAACTTAGAGGAAGAATAGGAGGAGGAAACTAGGTTGATATTCAAACTGAGGAAAACATACAAGTTTTGAGTACATAAATAATAAAAGGAATTGCAACCGAAATATAAAAGATAAATATAAAGTGCTGCATTCTGCTCCCGGAAGGTCCTGCATTCTTGGGTGAATAATCCATAGCTGGTGTGCTGACTGATAGTGGGAAAGTGATGAGAAAGAAATTGTGGTTGTGGCGAAGATGTGGTATTGGGTTTGGAGGAGCCAGAATGATACAGAGAAGTCTTGGAGTTGGACGTAGGAGGAGTAGATCCAGAAACAAGGGAAAGTACTGGAACAGAGTACGGAGTACCAGAGACAACTCCGACAGAGTTGGACCGGAGTCACATATAATGGAATGTAACAGGACTGAAAAAAACTGATGTAAACCGGTCCTAAGTGGTCCAGTCCGGTCTTTTGAGGTCCTAGGACCGAGGTGGACCAGCTACGGTCTCGGTTAAAGGCCCTGAGGGTCACAAAACCGGACCAGACCGGACTTTTAAACACTATTTATTTCACCCACATAATATGACAGGCAGAGCAACCCCTCACAAGAGGGGATTTTACTTTTCATGTATTAATTTCTTTTGTAAATTAATTATAAACAAAGTATAAATATTGTTTATATAATAATGATATCCCTCCTGTTAAGGAAATATTAACTGAGATGTTGATACTGATTTGATATAGGGATGCCAAAGTTCAGTTCTGGTTCTGGTTCACCCCCAGCCATCTGGTTCTGGTTCTGGTTCTGGATTGGCCAGAAATCTGAGAACCAGTTCTGAACCACTTTATCCCAAGGCAAATACCTAAGTAAGATATCTACTTATTTGCATGTTAAATGACACATTGTACCTGTATCTATAATGAAAATATTTATCCAAGTCACCAACACTATATATTTCCAATCAGAAGTACATCATCCTTTGGTCTGGCATAGTACATAATCAATAATATGTCTCATTTACTTTATAACTTCAGGTTTTATTAATATTAATTATACTCCTATTGCAAGAATCCAATTCAAGGTTGTCACTAGTTGGCAAAATGGTTTAGTAGTATTTTTTCATGTTTACTTCTAGTGATGTCATATTTTTAACATGAATACTACAAAATTCTGGCCTCAAACTTCAAGATATATTTATTTCTAAGAAGTAAGATGTAATTGTAGAAAACAAATTTTAAAATGAGAATTTCTTGTCTAATTGGTGATATCATAACAGAAGTCTATTTTTAACTGGTTCTATGGTTCAAACTGGTTCTGAACCAGAACCGAACCAAGAGAACCGGTTCTGTTGGTTCTGGTTCTGGTTCTGGTTCTGGTTCTGGTTCTGGTTCTGGTTCTGGTTCTGGTTCTGGTTCTGGTTCTGGTTCTGGTTCTCCTAAGTGGTTCTGGTTCTGGTTCTGAGAAAATGGGTCCTGAACCGAACTGAACTGAACTTCGGCATCCCTAATTTGATACTGATGTTACTAGAGATTGATTTGAAATGAATGAGGAATTGACTTAGTGTTGGAATTATTTAGTGATGTGCTGATCATGTCATATTGCATTGTTATGAGCACAGTGGAATACTGACCAATAGCAGTAAAGACTCATAGACTATATCTTGCATAGCCACATATCTAGCTAGAGGTAGTATAAGTAGTAAACTTTCAAGGGGACTCCTCATCAGTTTGATCCAATACTATTGCATGTCCCTGCCCCCATGTAGACACCTAATATTTCCTTAAATGTTCTCACAAGTCTAGCTCAAGTTCATCAAACTGACACCAAAAAAATTTACACTTGGAGTTGACTAGGAATTGACTAGGAATTGACTTGGAATTGAATGAACTAGGGATTGACTTGGAATGGACTGAGAAGTTGTATTTTTCTTTTTTTTACTCACAATGTGGTCAGATTCTGCTTGGAATGGCACAGAATGGTACATGCCTCATTTATTTTTTTTACTTGAACTGAGGTCAGAATTTACTTGTATTCCACTTGGAATGTGGAAGGTAAAGTACTGGAATTTTCTGTGCCAGGTTGTTTTGGGATGGGATTGCTTCAGGTATACCTCAGCAGTGCAATGAGAAGCTGCAAAGTCAGGTTATGGGCATTAGAGGCCTGTGTAGTATGGTATTTAATCAAGCATGTAAAGTCTACTGTCTACATGGAGCTCTGCTCCAAAGACCTAAATTGGTGTTGAAATGGATACCAGAAAATGAGGCAGCAGGACGGTGATGAGCTATGAATTTGAAGTGAAGGATATTTTACTTACAGCAGAATACCAATTAAATTTACATAAGCTACGGCTGTGGGAATCACATCCAAATCACATCTCAACAATTGACATCAAAAAATAAAAGTACTGGAATTATCCTAGTATTTGCAGCGTGGTATACAAACAATATAGGTACCGTGGTTTTGGATATCTGTTATATAATACTTTTCTACGATTAGAAGCTGGTTTACTATAAATAGGAGCAGTCATTTTCACAATGCCGCGAACACTAGAGAAATGATAAAAGGGGCAGTCATCTGGCAGCAGAATCCATTTCTGCAATCATATCTAGGAAAGAGTCAGTAACCAATCTTATGGGAACATTGAGTTTCAGATCAAGTAAGGGAGATTTTGGTGTTGGTGGGGAGATTTCGAGAACAATAAAGTCCTAACAGAACGAAACATGGATGATTCATATCAAGGATGAAAGCACTGAACAAGTCATAAACAGAAATGCCTACCTTCACTTGGACATTTGCGGCATTAAATCCACCAACGGTAACGTTGCTTTGACAGCGCACCTCGCCCTCCCAATCAATACTGCCCTCGGAATAACGCCCAAGTGTAGCACAACAATTTGATAAATCTGGAGGAACCGGCCAAATGGTGCCTTCGCCCAAGATGGAATTACTCCAGGCTTTTTCTCTTCGTACCGTCACAGAAACCTGCCGTAGTAGAGTTACACGAACCAACGGCTTTTCGTTCTGAAAATTCCTCTCAGTGGTGGGACTATCAGAATCCACAGAGGCAATGCGATCCAGATCCATATGCGCTCCAGAGAGGAGCATATACAGAGAACACGTCAGACCAGCCAGTTGTACATGAAATTTCATGGTGTCTGTAAGAGCATATATTCGACCGCCGGGGACAAAGAGCTGTCAAGAAAGTTTGTTAGAACCCGGACTTGGAGGGTGATAGGCTAGAGAAAACATACATGACAGATAATTGGAGTTATTTCCACATTTGGGCGCATTTTGAGGTATGTTACTGCCTGATACCATTCCTCTGGAGACGTTTTGATAGATGAGAAAAGGCAAGAAGTAGCGACCGAAGGTCGCGGTGCCCGTGTTCGAGGTACATATTTGAAAGGAATGATCATCCTAAGATAGATAAATAAACGGCAGACTGACTAAGGTTAACAAATACACATACCGTTGTTCCTTAGGCCAGATGGCATCAATTTTTGGATGGCGTGTATGTGTAACGATGAAACGAAGCTGATATGAAGACCGCGCAAGTAGAGTTTGAATACCGTCATCGACGAAATGATACGAAGGCGGCAGAGGAAAGGAATTATTGTCGTCCTGAAATGTAGCGGGAAGTGTTATAGCGAATGGTACCTGAGAGGGGCAGGCTTTTTCTGACGTCAGGTGCGACCACAGAGTATGATAGCTGCTAATGAGCTTGATGGACCAACTTCCGCCTCCAGAAGTTGAGCTATCTAGTTTGCCTTCCACCTATCAGATACGATGGCAATAAGCTGATGTGTCTCGTCAATGATGAGATTTACTTTAAGAACAATCTTACGAATCTTCTCGAGCTGGCCTTGACATAGGACAATCCCGCTAATCACAGCATGTCGGCCAAATACAGGGATGGTTGCATCCTCTTCCTGTTCGTTCACCACAATACTCAATTCTCCTGATTTCTTGATAAAAACCGAATTGGTTCGCGATTGCGGTGCCCGTAGACTGGTGTAATCCAGTCTTTGTTCACCACTTGCAAGTTGACACGAGTAGGACGGTGATGGCAACGACTTGGAGAATGAGTCATCCGAGTCGTAGCTAGGTAGCTCTGGGGAAGTTTCAACTGACATTAGCATGAGGAAGATAAGAAATAGTAGGGACTGGTATGTTCATACTCGTGTACACCCCATAAAAAGTATCCCCCTATAAATAACCAAACCTCTAGGTAAATGACTCCCCGCAGCCTTGTCATGAGTCATCGATGTCATGCCTGACACAGCCCCCGAGAACAGGCACCAATAAGTACTTAACATAGACGCATGCGGGGAAGGGATCAAAGATTTCCCTAATCATATAGGTAGTAAAGGCACGGATCACAGTTGTTCTCATATGTGCGCCTTTGTTCCGAGTCAAGTTTGTGACAAACACCCAAAAATAGTAGTTATGACCCACACTACGCTCCAATACTCGTACTAGCCACAGCCCATGGCACCCCGAGTTCAATCATATATTGTAACTGGCACTGCTTACAACTACTCCACTGTGATTCTGAAGACCGATCACAACCTATGCTAGCTCAAGGCTAGTTTGTAAGCAAAGGCGCACAATGAGAATTTTCGAAAACGTCTACAGATGAGAACAGCTGTAACCAGTTCGAATGGCCAACTATAGATTGCTCATGCTGACAATTTGAATAATAAATACAATGTCCAGCTAGCGAGTTAACTGAGTTCTACATATCATCAAGACCCCGCAGCCGAAGGTCGCTTAGCTCATCGATTCAGCGTTTCCTCTAATTGCCGCGCCCTTTCTGCATCTTGAACTTCATTCCATTGCTCGTCCCTACTGACATAACTTAGGGTCTATCTGTATCGAATTATTGCACGGCAGGACTTGAGCTGGAAATGACGATTTTGGAGGCTTAGACTGTTCCGTAAAAGCACTGAGAAGGAGGGTGCTACCTCGCGTATTGCTGTAACCAGTGATGATCTTCAACATCTCCGGTATCAACCCCGCGTTGGGCGAGGGCAGCGTATGTTGTTGTTTCTGTGATGAGGGTGTACCTCTCCGGGGTGAAGGTAGCTATTCCGTCCTCCGCGTAAAACGGAGTTGGCGACGTTCCAAAAATACAAGCTGTACAAGGACGGTAAGGACGAAAAAAGATGATTGCTGGCTGTCTAGCGAATAGATTTTGTCCTGTTGGCAAATGTGCAAAATAAAACCCAGCCAGTGCCCCAGAAGAGTGAGTTGTGCAGAAAATATCAGAAGTGAGGTGAGCCGAAGACCTCCGAATGCAGGAGATCTTTCCGGCTTGATAATGTTCCATGGCGTTTATTGATAGAGTCACTGGATGAAGATTGTTCGCTACCGCGACATCTTCCGATTGAGCTGGAGGGATTACAGCATCAGGGGATGCGAGCGATGCGGGTAAGTGATCTCTATCAGCGGGATGCCTCGTCGAAGTAGTATCCAGTGAATTTTCCATTGGGGGTTCCACGGCTGCGATATACCCAATCTCCCCACGTTCCGACAGCAATGGATCTGCTTGTGGTCGGCGTGAGCTTTCAGCTTCTTTGGAAGGTGCATCACTATGAGGTATTGGGAATATTGAAGTGCTTAACCATGTACAACGATCTTGTAGGTAGACAACGACCGCGTAGCAGAAATTGAGAAAAATTGAGCATTGAATTGAAGGAGAGTTGTAAAAGGTGAACCGCCACGGTTGTCAAGGACATATCATTACGTCACGCACCCTCGATTACCACCACGACTATAATACATCCACTGGAAGGCTGAAACCTTTTAAATATCCCATCTAGATGTCTCTGGTAGTTCCCCCAGGTATAATATCCATCAAGGTTACGGTAAAAAACGCAAACGTCTTGATTTCTGGAGATTTGGTAGGCGTTTTAGAGGGACCATCTCCTTCGTTGCTCTCTGACGGCGCGGGGTCATCTGAGCGACATCACTAGCATGTTAAACTAATTTGAGGCCAAGAAACGTTCAGTAGTGAACAAAGAGACATCGAATAGGAGAAACAACCTTTATAGTCCCTCTGGCCTCTTTCCAATGACGACTTCGCCGCCGACAAGGTGACGTTCGCACGTTTCTCTAGAACGCCGACAGTGTGGCTACGACTCCTTCCCCCTTGCCCAACGTCTCCGTCAACGTTAAACATGTCCTCATCGTCTTCATATTCCCATGCCTCTGCAGCAACGGTAGAAGATGACGTTGGAAGAGAGACAGCAGAGGGCGTACGACGAGCTTTCTCCGGTGAGCCACCTTCTGTAGGAAGCACAGTGGAAACGTGCATCCGCTGGACAGATAATCTAACTTGTATTGGATCATAGAGAAGGTTGCTCAAGGCTAAATGGAAGGGGTACGTCTTTCCTGCATGCACATCCGATAGCGAATTTTTCTCCTCGTCTACGGTCGGTTTTCCGAGCGAACTTTTGGAAGCTTCAGCAGCCAGTTGCTGGGCATGAGGTAGAGCAACTGCAACTGTTATTGCCGGAAGATATTTTGCTGCCACAAGCTTGATTTTATACTGTGCTTTCTATTCTGGTTTTATCGAGCCGGACAACGTTTGGAACATTTGGATTAAAGGGGTATACGAAGGGGTTTAAGTTCTCTGTTAGCTTATTGGGTCAAAGCAAAGGACCTAAAAAGAACGAGTTTGTAGCGTTCCGGTGGAGAGTATTAATTCTCACGTGGAAGGTCCATAATCCACAGAAGCAAATCTACTCAAATACATGCCAACATGGACTTGACTTACATCCATCCATCACTCGATCGAGGGTAGTGAATTGAATCCGGATCCTTCTCAGGCTCTCTATACGCAGTCTGGTTTTTTATTGGTGAAATTCTTATTGGTTTGAACCAGGATTGAAGCTCAATTCAATTTGATTTTCTTCTCAGCCATACTCTCATCATCAACACGCTGACCTCTCAATTTCAGAGTCGAGTTGAAACTTGAAAGAGTGAAAGAGGCGCTGAATATGTTTTTGTAAGTGTTGCTCATCCAAAACCCAATCTCATCCTTATCGAAATTTCAGGCAAGGGCACAACACTCATTATGTTCCGAGGTATAAATAACATCGACGGCCCTGGCTACGCGTCGTGAACTTTTATCATGATGCAACTCGAGAGGTTCGGGCCCTTCAAGGTTCCGGCGGGCCGTTAGGCCAATCCACATGCCCCCCCGGTCCACTCACATGTCGAACCAATATAAAATGCCAAACAGTTTGATAAGGTATTCTTTTTTTCCTCCGTTTCCAACCTTCCTACCCACCTGCAGTTATGCTTCTACCCATTCCAATCCTTTTTCTTCGTGTCTTTGCGCTTTTGCCAATAATTTCTCATGCATTGAATACTCAGGCATCATTCAATTTCCAGATGTCCAAGATTCCTGGCATGGGAACGCCGGAACGCTTGGATTTGGTCGAAGATAGGTCACAAGTTATAAATAACGCAAATTTTATCAGGGTGCGTTATATAGGTTATTGGCCTAATGTCTCCACAAAAAACAACTCAATTGGCTGCTTACATGGTAGATTCCCATCGATCATTTTACGAACAAGAATACCGATACTTTTCTCAACCGCTATTGGGTTAATGCAACGTATTGGGAACAAGGCGGACCTGTATTTCGTGAGTATTATCTTCTTACAATATTATTCCCATCCTTTTCTGACTTCCACAAAAAAAAGTCTTTGATTCCGGAGAGCAAAACGCCGAACCGTTACTTCCGTATTACCTTCAGGTATCCAAATTCTTCATATTTATGTTTAATAAAATAATAATGCTCATGAAATTGCAGGAATATCATGGCTTGTCTGCCGTCATGCGTCTTTCTAAAAAATACAAAGGACTTGCAATTCTCTGGGAACACAGATTTTATGGTGCCTCTCTGCCTTTTCCCGTAAATGTAATGAATTTGTTTTTCGCTCTTATGCCTATGTTATATTACTAATACTTCTCCGTCAGGAAAATACCACAGCAGATCAGTGGCAGTTCCTCAACACCGAACAAGCCCTGGAAGACGTTGTATTCTTCGCCAATTCATTCTCTCATCCAGATTCGGCTCATCCATCTGCAACTACACCATCTGATCATCCACTCGTCGGTTTTCCTGTTCATCCTAGCAAAACACCTTGGATATTTCTCGGTGGTTCGTATCCTGGAATTAGAGCCGCGCTTCTGCGTATTCGAAATCCATCTACTATCTTTGCATCTTGGGCTTCTTCTGCGCCTGTACAAGCCCAAGTCGACATGGCAAGCTATCACAAAGCAGCAGAACGTAGTCTGACCAGGAACTGCTCCGCCGATTGGATTCAAGTCACTCGGTAAGGTTCTTTCGTGGCATTGTTGCTCTCGTACCCGGATTGATTATATGGTCCGTAGATATGTCGACGAGACATTGAACGGAACAAACGAGACCGCTATCGTCGAGATGAAATTTGACCTGCTAAAAGCAAGACTGAGCGGACCTGGAGGAAATACCACTGGCGCGAATAACTTGACTATGGCGGTTGCCAATCAAACGAGCAATGTAGACGCTGCAGGCATCCTCATGGACCCTCTGGGCTTTTACCAGGTAAAATACCATTCTTCCACTCGACCTCCTCGAGAGCTTATTTTTTTACACGATTCAACCACAGTATTACGGTTTCCAAGCCTCTTTACTTCCCTTCTGCAATATCCTCGAAACACAAAATTTCACTCAGGATCCTGTAGAAGCGGGTGTTTTTACTGAGTTCGGAATTGAAAAAGGATTCCAATCATTTCTTACAGCCATTAGTGAAGTTGATTATAACGCTATGCCTCGATCTGCGGATGATCCTGTTCAGGATCGTTCATGGATGTGGCAATACTGTTCAGAGTATGGTGTGTGTTTCTTCTCTATTGTCTCTTCGGATCAAGTCACCTTGACCACGGCAATTCTCGTGTTCATAGGTTACTATCAGCGTGGCGACCCTGCCAACCCTCTTTCTATTGAAACTTCTTTCATTTCACTTGACCTCTCCCAACAACAATGTAATCAAGCGTTCCCGGATGGTCTGCCATCTTCGCCTCAAGTTAATAATGTGAACAAATACGGCGGGTGGGATATGAATCCTTCGAATGTGATGTTTTCGAATGGTGAATGTACGTTCCACTGGCGCTTTTTATCCATCCAAATACCAAAATTATTATCTTCCTTCGTTCGTTCAAGTTGATCCATGGAGAACGATGGGTCTAGCCTCTATTGAAACAAATTCTCCAAAACGTACCCCAACTGTCATAGTTCCAGCGTAAGTTGTCATTTTCGAAATTTCGCCCGAGTGACTGTTCCAATGTGGCCAACCCCCTTTGCCACTTCAATTTAGGTGTAACACGACTTCAACCTCTTTCTTTGGAATCACCTACTCTAACATGGTACACGTCTCTGACATGCGAGTCCTTCTCACACCGGATTCGAATCACACCGATTTCAAAACGGTGGGTTTCTATAGTCCTATCTCTCAGGAACCGTTTTTTACAGGTCTTGGATTATTTCAATTGGCGTTGGATGAATGGTTGCCTTGCTTTGGAGCCGGAAAATGAGTTGCAAGGGAGTCCAGTTGCACTTGCTTGTCGTCCCTTGCTACATATGCTACCATTTATCGATAGAGGAAGCTTTCTTTGTACTTAACATTGAGCAACCGCATGGAAAAATAATATCTAGCCATGGCATATTCGCAACCCTGTTTCTTTCGACATGCATAGATTCCCAACTTCAACGATTTTGAAATCGTTATCAAGCCCGATTATGTGTTTCATAAATAACCTCCAACGATTTTCAACAGGGTGTAATGGCGGAATCGATTCCATCCCTGGAAATTAAATGATACATCGATGCGCCCGCCAGATTTAGAAAAATAGCGAGAATTGGCTTATTGGCCCCGTGTATCAATGAACAGCTCAACAGGATCAAAGATCGACCTCCAAGCTGGGGACCAAGTCGCAACCAACGCGGCGGAGGGCGCCGCAGGACGAGGGCACAACACCCATACCAATCTTCACATGGATCATCGGGAACGAGATCGTTCCACTAACATTCATGCCGGCCGTGCCTGGATCGGTGCTGGCAACAACGCAGAAACTGGTGGGGCATCGAGACCCCCCGTCAGGGAACCCATCAACAGCCGATTGCAACTCAACAAAACAGATGCAGAAAAGACCGTACAAGAGGGATCGTTCGAGTCCCTCCTGGACTCGGAGGCGAACCGAGGATATCTCTGAGTATGAAGTCCTTACATCATAAACTTGGGGAGTCGCAATCAATCCGTCATCGATTCTTGATTGACATTAACATCCCATTGCAGGAGGCGCGACTACAGGAGGCTCGAACGGCCCTCCTGTTATTCCAGCATTGTCTCCATCCGCGCCGCAGCCATCAACACCTGCATGCGCTACATCAACATCGATAGCCTGTTCTGGGGTATCTGACAGGGATGTAGACACGACCACAAACACAGATATACAAGGGGGTGCGTATCTTTTTTTGATTTTGTGAAAAGCGTTGCTAACATCCTTCTGAGGCGTCGGTCGGGGACGATGATTTAGATATGATCTCGTTACCCAATAGCAACATTGAAGGAACGATCCATTCCCTGAGAGATTCAAGTTCTTCAATCCAATCAGCCAACAATCAGCGCACATAACTTTCTTGTTGGTACCTTTTTCTATGGCTTTCCTCCCTTCGTACGACGTTACATGCTACATAGAATGATATTGTCAAGGTCGTTGAATGAGATAGAAGTGTCATCGATGGACGTGAAGAACTTGACAACGTCAGTGTAGTGTGTGTCACTTGGAAAAATCCCAAAATGGCAATAATAACAAACTGCAGTTTAACAACGGGAACAATGACTCCAGCCACGACTCTCGGTCTTACTTATTGGCCCAATGCCACATTTAATTGACTGCTTGCATGGTAGTTTTCTATCGATCACTTTATGAACAAGAGTTAATGCAACAACTTGAAGGTCGACCTGTATTCCGTGAGTATTATCCTCTTTCACTATTACAGTATCCTCATTCTTTTCTGATTTCCACCTAAAGAAAGTCTTTGATTCCGCAGAGCAAAACGCGTTACTTCCATATTACCTTCAGGTATCCAAATTTCTTCGCATCAGGTTCAACAAAAAATAATACTCATGAATTACAGGAATATCATGGCTTGTCTGCCGTCATGCGTTTTGCTAAAAAATACGAAGGACTCGCTCTGGGAACACAGATTTTATGGTGCCTCTCTGCCTTTTTCCGTAAGTGTAATTCATTTATTTATTTCTTACGCCTACCTATGTTATCATACTTCTCCGTCAGGAAAATGCCACAGCAGATCGGTGGCAGTCCCCCGACACCGAACAAGCTCTGGAAGACGTTGTACTCTTTGCCAATCCATTCGCTCATCCAGATACAGCTCCATCCGCAACTATACCATCTGATCCGCTCCTCGCTTTTCCTGTCCATCCTAGCAAAACACCTTGAATAATTCTGGGTGGTTTGGAGCCGCTCTTTCTTCGGAATCACCTACTTCAACATGGTACACGACCTCTGACATACGAATCCTTCTCACACCAGATTCGAATCACACCGATTTCAAACGTTTTTTACAAGTCTTGGAGTGATTCAATTGGCGTTGGATGAATGGTTGCCTTCCTTTGGAGCTAGAAAATGAGTGTAAGGGAGTCAGTCGCACTGGGTGTCGTCCCTTGCTACATTTATCGGTACAAAGTTCGCTTTATTTGTACTCAACGTCAAGCAACCGCAGGAAAAAATACTACCCGCCCATGGTATATTCGCAACCTTCAACGATTTGAAATAGTTATCAAGCGCAAATGTGTGTTTCATGAATACCCTCCAACGATTTCAACTGGGTGTGACGGCGGAATCGACCCCATCCCCGGAATTTAAATGATAGATCGACCGGCCAGATTTAGAAAAACAGCTAGGATCGTCTTATGCCAAAATCTGTCGAACCCTAGCCTGAACCAAAATAAAACCCTTGTTCTAAAGAATAATACCATTAAATTGGGTATCAATGAAATGAGGCGGCCGGCCGTAGGTAACGATTGTTACTCGGGAACTAGAACATGTCTGAGAAGGTGAAAAATCTTCCTTTAACATTACTTAAATGGATGTCGGTGGCTGTTAAATTTAAAATGACGAGATGGATACAAATGGTGTCTGAACATTAACGAGGCAGCAGCGTGCAAAGTCAGCCGCGCTTGATAATATTACTCGGGAACTGGACATATGTGAGAAGGCGAAATCTCGGGATGTATGTACATGCAGGCCAGTGGTTTGGAGCGGCTCACGTGTTGAGACTAAAACATAATTGTTTAATACAGGGTTATACGGAGATAACTAATGCATAAATGAGGTTTTGATGGGCTCGATCCCTGTGTTTCGAAAGTACCTAAGCCAACAATGTTGAACAACAGACTTACAGGCATTGGCTAGACGTAGCAGCGTAATATTTTCATACGTTACAATGAAAGTCAGAGATGCGAACCAGATATTTTTGCTTTCGATGAACTATGACAGATTTGGAAAACACTGATGTAACAAAAAATCGTTCGGTGAACGAGGCGACCACTAGTTTTTTGAGGTACCAACTGTCTAAATTGACGAGTCAATAAATAGAGGTGTATTGATATGGCTTCGAGGCAAACCATGACATATCTGCGGAGTGTAAGGCTTGGTTCATTGATTAGAAAATGTTCCCTGTATTTTAGCGTCGTTACCCACGACAAAACATAACAAGTCAAAAGGGGTTGGCGGGTTGGCTTAAACCTAAGCCAAAGTAGTACACATTCATGAGATCTCGATGGGAACGAATCACTGTCCTGAAAAAATAATTTGTGAGCAAATTATGTACGAAATAGACAAACAAGGAACACAAGCGTCACATATATAAAGCTATAATCCCATGACAGGGACGACAGCAATCCCTCCCCTCAACTTTGACACAAACCCCTACTACTTACTACCTATGACACACAACAACTTCAACCCCAACTCTCCAACTTGGCAGTGGTCCCAACCACTGCCCACAAATCAACAGCTTCAACCTCTCTCACAATTCCTCTCTTCATTTGTCTTGGGATCACAAATTAACGCTATGCCGTGGGGTAGGCAAGCCTTCCACGGCTCGCCGTTCTGGATCAACCCTGCCTATCAGGGAACCACTCAACAGTATCAAGATCAACCTCCAAGCTGGAGCCCAAGTCGCGATCGACGCGGCGGAGGGCACCACAGGATGGGGGTACAACAACCATACCAATCCATACATGCATCAGCTGGAACGATCCCAAGAGATCGTTCCACTCGCAATAACGCAGGAACTGGCGGGGCATCGAGACCCCCATCAAGGAACCCATCGTCGGCCAATTCGTATCATAGAGATCGCCTCTCCCAAATCCGCAGGCGAACCGAGGATATATCTGCCTATCAAGTCCCTATCATGGACTTGCCAGTGGGAAGTACGTTGATCTCGCAATCCATCTTTTATCAATTCCTCATTGACATTAACATCTCTTTATAGGCAGCGTGAGTACAGGGGGCTTGAACAGCCCTGCTGTAATTCCGACAACCGCACCGCAGCCATCAACATCTGCATCTGCTACATCGACGTTGACAACCACTGCTGGGGTGTCCAACGAGCACGCGGAGATGACCAACAACACAGAGATACAAGAAGGTACGTATCTTTTTGATCTTGTGAAAAGCGCCGCTAACATACTTTTGCAGGGTCAGTCGAAGACAACGACTATCATACAATCTCGTCTGGGTCCGATACCGAATAAGCCAATATTGAAGGAACGATCCTTTCCTTGGCAATCAGCGGACATGATTTTGTTGGTACCGTTTTCTATGTCTCCTCCTTGTGTAGTACGATATTATATGCTAGAATAATGAATCCAAAAGGTCATTAAACGAGATCGAAGTGTTATCGATGGACGTGCATGAGTTTTCAGAAGAACGTCACAATGTGTGTGTGTCACTTGGCAAAATCCAAAAATGGCAATAATATTAATAACCAGTTTAGGGTTGGTGCACTGTGCACACAACGGTCAAACAACGGTCTCCATGGGTTTTGCTCAAAATAACGTCAGTTTATTCGCCTAATGTCTCCACAAAAATCAATTTAATTGACTTCTTATGTATAGATTTCTATCGATCACTTTATGAACCCCTCTCAACTGTTATTGCAACGTATTGGGAACAAGGCGGACCTGCATTTCAAGTTCCTGAGTATTATCTTCTTTCAGAGTTTCACTATTATTCCCGTTATTTTCTGACTTCCACCTCGATAAACAAAGTCTTTGATTCGAGAAATCTCGGGATATACGTACATGCAGGCCGGTGGCTATGAATAGCTGAAGTGTCGAGACTAAAACATAAATATTAAAATATTTAATAAAAAGCTATACGGAGATAACGCACAAATGAGTTTTGACGGGCTCCATTCCAGTCCGGTGTACTCACTAGCGACTAAGCCAACAGTGTTGATCAAAAGACTTACATCTTGCCTATATTGAGTGGACGTAGCAGCGTAAGAGTTTCGCTGCGTCCATGTCATCAGCCACTTCTGGGGTGTCTGACGAGGACGCACAGACCACAGATGCGCAAGAAAGTACGTATCTTTTTTGATTTTGCGAAAACCGTTGCTGACATATTTTGCAGGGTCAGTCGAAGACGAGGATTATGATGCGATCTCGTCTGGATCCGATACCGAATAGCGTTATTGAAGGAGCAATCTAGGGCTGGGTTTTTTACTGCTATGTTAAAAACACCCTAGTAAATCACACGTTGTTAACATGTATTTAACGTTAATAACATAAGGGGGTCCCAGAGGCCTTGTGATTTACTGTTAGATACCCAGATCACGTGTCCGCTCAAGCTGGGGATTTTTATCTTTTTCCATGGTAACATTCGAAGATAATTTCTATTTAGGGATGACCGAAAACTTCTAATCGCACTCTGTGACCGCTTTATGACCTGATGAGGCATCCAATTATCATCGTTGATGGACCCCCTCAACACTGGCAACATTGAGCCAGCCGATGTTGACATTGTTGGGTAGGAGCCTCACTGTTCAGGATCCCTATGACCTTGAGGAGACAGCATTGGAAGCCTGAAAATGCAACATTGAGGGCTCTTGGCCTGTAGTACCAGTAGTACTTAGTTTATCACACGCTAAATACACAATTTTGAGGTTAATAACATGTTTTTAACATGTTATTAACCTCATTTTTCTTTGGCCGCTTCGCAGCAATGACATCATGATTACATACAAAATAACAGTTAATAACCTAAGTAACTAACATCACATGAAGGCCCAAACCATCATCACGTTATAAACAGCCCGGGTTAGCAAAAAAACCCAGCCTTAGAGCAATCCATTCCCTGAGCGATTCAAGTTCAATCCAATCAGCGGACATGATCTTTTTGTCGGTACCTTTGTGCTATGCCTTCCTCGTTCTGCATAATATTATATGCTGCATACTAGTAGAATGACATTATCTTGATTCCAAAAGGTCGTCAAATGAGATAGGAGTGTTATCGATGGGCGTGGGTGTTCAGAAGACCCTTGGCAACGTCACTGTGACAGTGTCATTTTGAGGAACCCAAAAATGGCAATGAGAACCAGTTTAGGGCTGGTGCAAACAGCAATCTGGATGTATTCTGCTCAAAATAACGCGAAAAATGAACAGACACGGCTCTTGGTACGCCATCCTTTACTGAAACTATGAGGTAATTATTCTTAGAATCTAGTTTCACTCTTGTTTTCCGATTTCTTTAGATAAACATCAATTTGTTGAGCGCTGTTAAATGCGGCATGCCACACCCCTGGCTCAAGTATGACATAACTAATATGAACGCGGCTTTATTTAAGAACAAAAAAATCCACGTTTGTGGGTGCCGTACTCCTTTCCTAGGTGACATCTTTGTTGAGGGACGGGACCGATCTCTTGTACATGTTAGGATACCAGTGAGGAATACTGCAGTATTTAAATCAATTTCGGCTGGAGGTAACATGAGGACATTCTGGCCGAATTTATATCTCCGGCCACTACCAATCAAGGACCTGTACCTCGTCAGTATTATCTTCTTTCACTACTATTCCCATTATTTTCTGATTTCCACCTCGATAAAAAGTCTTTGATTCTAGAGAGCACTGGCAGGACGTGGAATCGTCACTAGGTGTTCGTGTTTACATTTGATAAAGATAATAATCATGAACTACAGGAATTAACATGACTCGTCAGCCATCGCGCGTCTTGCTAAAAAATACAAAGGACTCGCAAAATCTCTGGGAACACGAATTTTTATGGCGCCTCTGTCTTTTTCCCATAGATGTAATTCATTTATTTCTTACACCTACCTATGTTGTAATACTTCTCCGTCAGGAAAATGCCACAGCAGATCGGTGGCAATTCCTCAACACCGAACAAGGCTCTGGAAGACGTCGTACTCTTTGCCCATTCCTTCACTCATCCAGATTCAACTCATCCATCCGCCACTGCGCCATGTGATCCGCTCATCGGTTTTCATGAGGGCCGCGCTTCTGTATTCGAAATCCATCTACCATCGCACATGTAAAAGCCCCCAAGTAGACATGTCAAACTATTACACAATAGCGGAACGTAGTCTGACCAGGAACTGCTCCGTCGATTGGATTCAAGTCACTCGGTAATGTTCTTTCGTGGCACTATGGCTCTCGAGTCCCCAGATTAATTATAATTTTTTCTCGATCCGTAGATATGTCGACAAAACATTGATGGAACAAACGACTCGGAGACTGCTATCGTGAGATGAAATTGAACCTGCTAAAAGCAAGACTGAGCTGATCTGAAGGAAATGCCACCTGCGCGGATAACCTGACTATATAGCGAATGATTTGTGTGCTCTGCCACTGAGTGATTGGATCGCAATGGTAGATATCGTGAAGCTTGGCAAGAATATTTTGAGTTGGGAGGCGGTGAAGGAGACGTTGGATGCTGCGAGGGGTTGTTTACCGTCTTACAGCTTTCTGCCGCTTCTTCATTGATCAGTTCGTTTTTCGGTACACGATATTTAAAACTCACGATAATTTATAGGCTTTGGAGCTTCGAGTTGATGCTGCTGAGTCATTCTCTGATGTATAGGGCCAAAGCAGAAAGGCGAGTCGGGACAATGCTGTAGTGGAGCATTAGCCTTACAGGAGAGCATAGTGTTGGCTTACGACCCCAGGAGCTGCTACTGCCGTTATGAAAAGATCTCTAACCGCGATTAGGGGTCAAAACGCCTTTCTCTATGGAAAATAGCTGGGATCGGCTTATTCCAAATCCGTCGAACCCTACCCTGTCAATCAAGAACGATGTTACCAGGGGAAGTAAAATATGTGTGAGAACATGAAAAACCTTGGCGAAAAATTACAAGGATGCCAATGGCTGTTCAAACGTTCACTTTGAAATGAATACAAAAAGTGTTTGATCACTAACAAGGCTGCAGCGTGTAAAGTCAGCCGCGCTTGATGATATTACTCGGGAACTGAACACATGAGGGGAAATCTCGGGATATACGTACATGAAAGCCGGTGGCTATGAGCAGCTGAAGTGTCGAGACTAAAACATAAATATTGAAATTTTAAACAAAGGGATATACGGAGATAACGCACAGATGAATTTTGACGGGCTCCATTCCAGTCCTGTGTACTCACTAGCGACTAAGCCAAAGTGTTTGTTGAACAAAAAAGACTTACATCTTGCTTATATATATTGAGCGGATGTAGCAGCATACGAGTTTCGCATATTTTAATAATGAAAGTAAGAGATGCGAACCAGATATTTTTGCTTCCGATGAACTATAACAAATTTGGAAAACATTAATATAACAAAAACCGTTCGGTGAACCAAGTGACCAGGTACCAACCGTCTAAATGGACGAGTCAACGAGTGGAGGTGGCTTTGAGATGGTTGTGAGGAAAACCATCAGATATCTGGGGAGTGAATGACTTGATTCATTAATTAGAAAATGTTCCCTGCATTCAGGAACACATGTATTCTAGCCTCGTTATCCATGATAGAAGTCACAAAACATAACAAGTCCAAAGGGGTTGACTTCAAGCCTAAGCCAAAGTAGTACAGATTCATGAGATCTTGATGGGAACGAGTCACTGTCCTGAAAAATATTTTGTGAGCAAATTGTGTACGAAATAGACAAACAAGGAACACAAGCACCACATATATAAGGCTATAATTCCATGGCAGGAACGACAGCAATCCCTCCCCTCAACTTTGATACAAGTCACCCAACCACCTACTACTGAGTATGACACACAACAATCCCAACTCCAACTCTCAGAGTTCGCGATGGTTCCAACCCCCTCCAACAAATCAACAACCACTACCTCTCCCACAATCTTTCCCTCCGTTCGTCCCGGGATCGCAGGCGAACGGTATGCCCTGGGGTGCGCAACCGATCGGTTCTATGTATCAGGGACTGGTTCAACAGGGACCTCCGAGCTCGGGTTCATATCGCAATCATCGCGGCGGAGGGCGCCCCAGGACGGGGCCACAACAACCAAACCAAAATTTACATGCATCGTCAGGAATGACCAGAAGAGGTCATTCCGCTAGCACCTATCAAGGCCATGCCTGGATGGGTGCTGGTAACAATCCAGGAACTGGCGGGTCATCAAGACTCCCGTCAAGGAACCCATCGTCGGCCAACTGGTATCACAGGGGTCCCTCACGGACTCGGAGGCGAACCGAGGATCTCTCTGTCTATGAAGTCCCTATCACGGACTTGCCAATGGGAAGTACGTTAATTTCACAATCCATCCTTTATTGATTCTCCACTGACATCTACTCCCCGGCAGGCAGTGCGGCCACAGGGGGCCCCAATACCCCTGCCGTAATCCCAGCGATATCTCTATCGGCGCTGCAGCCACCAACACCTGCATCCACTACGTCGACATCGACATCCACTGCTGGGGTGTCCGACGAGGACATGGAGACGACCACCAGTACAGAGATACAAGAAGGTACGTATCTTTTTTGATCTTGCGAAAAGCGTTGCTAATATACTTTTGCAGGGTCCTTCGAAGACGACGATTGTTATACAATCTCGTCTGGGTCGGATATCGAATGAGCCATATTATATTGAAGGAGCGATCCTTTCCTTGGAGATTCAACTCCGTCAGCGACTCAGCGGACATGATTTCTTGGTTGTTACCTTACTGCTATGTCTTCCTCCTTTATATGCTGTTATATACTAGAATGATGAATCCAAAAGCTTGTTGAAACGTTATCGATGGATGTGCATGAGTGTTCAGAAGAACTTGAACAAAGTCACGATTTATGTCACTCAGTTTGGACAAGCATACAACAATCTGGATGGGTTCTGCTCAAAACAATGAACGCACACGACTCTCGGTCTTACCTAGGTTATTGGCCTAATGTCTCCATAAAAACGAATTCAATTGACTGCTTACATGTAGATTCCACCTAATGAACAAGACCACCACTTTTCTCAACCGCTATTGGGTTAATGCAACGTATTGGGAACGAGTCGGACCTGTGTCTTCTTTCACTATTATTCTCATGTTTTTCTGACTCCCACCTCGATTAAAAAGTCGTCGATTCTGGAGAGCAAAACGCGGAACCGCTACTAGGTATCCAATTTCTTCATATTTACATTTAATAACCATAATACTCATGAATTACAGGAATATCATGCCTCAACTGCCGTGATGCATCTTGCTAAATACAAAGGACTCGCAATTCTCTGGGATCACAGCTTTTATGGCGCCTCTCTGCCACTTCCCGTAAATGTAATTCTTTCTTACGTCTACCTATGTTACTGCTCCATCAGGAAAATGCCACAGCAGATCAGTGGCAGTTCCTCAGCACCGAAAAAGGCCCTGGAAGACGTTGTACTCTTTGCCAATTTATTCGCTCATCCAGATTTGGCTCATCCATGCACCATTTGATCCGCTCGTTGGTTTTCCTGTTCATCCTATCCTGGAATGAGAACCGCGCTTTCTGCGTATTCGAAATCCATCTACCGTCTTTGCGTCTTCTGCACCTGTACAAGCCCAAGTCGACATGGCAAACTATTACACAGCAACAGAACGTAGTCTGACCAGGAACTGTTCTGTCGATTGTATTCAAGTCACTCGGTAAGGTTCTTTCGTGGGACCGTTGCTCTCATACGGTATACCCTGATTGATTATATGCTTTTTTTGATTTGTAGATATGTCGACGAGACATTGAACGAAACAAACCAGACTACTATCGTCGAGATGAAGTTTGACCTACTAAAAGCAAAACTGAGCGAACCTGGAGGAAATATCACTGGCGCGAGTAACCTGACTATGGCGGTTGCCAATCAAACGAGCAACGTACTCTGGACTTTTCCCAAGTCAATATCATTCTTCTACTCGATCGAGAGTGCTCCTTTTTCACACGATTCAACACAGTGTTACGGCTTCCAAGCCTCTCTACTTCTATTCTGCAATATCCTCGAAACACAAAATTTCACTCTAGGATCCTGGTGCGCCGTTCCGACCATAAACGGCAACCTAGCGTAAGTTTGACCTTTTCAATCCGTTTGTACTATTCATCTTAGGCGTTTTGAAGGTCTGTTTTGAACATTCAACCAAAACGGACGCTTTCATGAACTTCGGGTAAAGTACATATTTTCTAATAAATCTATTGATCCCGATTTTCTTAATCTCCAATTCCATTTCAGCTTTATCATCTCAATCCTTGCCATAGTGCTCCTAGGCTGCGCTTGCGAGAACCATGAAGTTCAATCCCAGCTGAAATTGCCAATGCTCTTCAAGACATCACTACTGTCAGCGAACGAATGTTCAGGTCCACCATACGGACATTGTTCCTTTTACACAGACTATCTCGAAGCACAAGCCCAAGTCGACATGGCAAACTATTACACAGCAGCAGAACGTAGTCTGACCAGGAACTGCTCTGTCGATTGTATTCAAGTCACTCGGTAAGGCTCTTTCGTGGGACCGTTGCTCTCATACCCTGATTGATTATATGCTTCTTTTTGATTTGTAGATATGTCGACGAGGCATCAAACGAAACAAACGAGACTACTATTGTCGAGATGAATTTTGACCCGCCAAAAGCAAGACTGAGCGAACCTGGAGGAAATACCACTGACGCGAATAACCTTTCTATGGCTAGTCAAAAGAGCAATGTGGACGCTGCTGGCATCCTCATGGATCCTCTGGACGTTTGACAGGTAAATACCATTCTTCTACTCGATCTCGAGTGTCCATTTTTCACACGATTCAACACAGTATTACGGCTTCCAAGCCCCTGTACTTCCATTCTGCAATATCCTCGAAACACAAAATTTCACTCAGGATCCTGTGGAAGCGGGTTTTGTCACTGAATTCGGAATTGAAAAGGGATTCCAATCATTTCTTACATGTATTGGTGAAGTTGATCATAACGATGATTTGGTGTTGGGCGGCTTCATAAAGGGCAACCTAACGTAAGTTTGACCTTCCCAATCAGTTTGTGCTATTCATCTTACACATTTTGAAGGACAGGGAGGCTCTCATGAACTTTGGGTAAAGTAATTTCAGTTTCGGTTCAACGACATGTTTGGATGGAGGAGAAGCTGTGTATGTGAGGTTTGAAATGAGATTAGGGATATCTCGTAGTTTAGGAGTTAGTCCTGCGCGTATGACGTTGTCGGAATTGGCCATGCATTCTGTTATATTTGTTTAAGATGAGGATGATGAGCGTTCGATGATGAAGACTTACCACCGGAAATATAGGCATGTGGTTCACCAGCACCCAAAAAGATAGCTTGTCCAGGATCCAAACGGACGTAATTCAATACAAAGGGACAAAATAAACCAATGTCTCCTGGGAACTGTTCGTTCAACCTTAACACCAGTTGTACTATATCGTCATCGTCGTCCAACTGCGTAGCCTGGAGTTGATAACGTTTGACTAGAAGATCGAGTTGATCGTGAACAGTTGACTCGTTTGCTGTCATCAGAGATGTGAAAAGATTCTTGAGGGCGGCTTTCTCAGCTTGTCCAGGGTTGGAAGAACCGGATATGGAAAGAAAGTCGTTTATGACAGGAGGCGGTATGAGAGCTTTGAGTTCAGGTGTGTTGTTTAGATAGTAGGCGATCTCAGGAAGAGGTCTGAAACCACACAATGCTTGAAATGGAGTTATGGCTAGAGCCATCTCGGGTTTGTGATATGGATCTGTATAGATTTTTCAAAAATCAAGTTGTTTTTTTAAAAAAAAATGTAATGACAAGTACCTTTGTATATATCTGGGCGTTGTGCGTGTAGAATCTCTGCTGTCTGCTTATCAGGATGCGTTTGAATACTCAATGCCTTCTCGATAGATAAAACTTTGAACAGAAAAGGTAGATTGCCATCCCCAGCGTTGAATTTCTCGATGACAGGTTTCCCGATGAGTTGTGGATGACCAGCGAGGTGTTCTGAAAGAACTTGGTGGGAAGATAACACGAGCGAGGGCGATGTCGGGTGAGTGCCCATCCATAACTGGTGAAGGGGAGGTGATCATTCCCGCCGTTCAGAAAGACGGTTTCGATACTACAGAAGTTGGAATACCTCTGCATAAGGAGACTTTTCATCGACTTTGAACCCTGGGATCTGTGACTGAGATGCGAATTGTGCTACTTTTGAGGATAGACCGGGTTTTCCCCAGTCATACGCTTGTGTGGTGGGTATGATCTTGAATACTGTGGCGGTACTTGAAGACATCGTTTGAAGGACAAATAGATAATCTCGGACCTTATTGCCGTCAGACGGCGATCGAATGATTTGCTCTGCCGGGAAGCGGCAACGGAGATTGGCATTTGTAGCATATATACACGTTTTTTGTTCCCTCTCATAAGTTCACTGTACTGTTTTACCAAACAACATTTTTCAAGATATGGCATGTATTAATCGAATCATTGAGATGCACCGAGTTGAGAACTCAAGAGCTGCCTAAGGTAAAATGTATACTTGAGCATTGCACGATGTCACTGACTCACAAGGACTTTGGTCCATACCTTCATTCAGAGAACTTGAACTCCAAGTACCCATCCCCACCCTGAACAAACCCTCTCGAATATCATTGGACAAGATACAACCCTCGATGGTTAGTTCACGATTATCGAAATTAAGTGTAACACGGGTGCGATCTGACTCGACGCTCATTTCCCCATGGAATGATTGAAGGCCGGTGAGTTCCGTCATAGATCCATATGTGAGTTTCACTTCCCCAGTGAAGGGAGGCGGCACGATGTATTTTGGCCTGAGTTTAAATTCATAATTTGTGGTGTTGATAACGAAGTTGAAAGTGATTTGTTTACCACTGGAAGAGATAGTACCGTCGACGGTTGGCATGAACTTTCCAGTTGGGATAGAGATGGATGATTTTTTTGAAAGTTGTGAGGGTTAGAAGGAAAGGGATATAAGATGCTAATCAGTTGAAACCCCCCTGAAAATTCTATCTTTATCATATGCCAGTGTCCGCAGTACAAAAGTGGTGGATGTAAGGCTGCTCACCTTCCCGAAAAAGAAATAAATGACATCATCTCTTATTGATATTGCACTTTCACCAACTTCTACATACTACATGTCAGTTATGTAACATAGACCATCATGCATCATGCATCAAGTCCTCCTCTGGCTAGCTCCAGTCTGACCAACGTATCCCACACGTCCGAGTCATTACCCATCTGCCCCCACCCAAGGACCGCCAACAGCTCACACAATGCCTGCGCCATATCCTCTCCTTATCTCCAATGTCCTTATGAAGTTGACATTTGCTCCTCGGTAGACATGCCACCTGGTAATTTCACAAATAAGTTCGATTTTCTGGGCCTCTGGCCATGTAAGGCTTTTTCTTTTTCTCTTTGGAATGAAAATGCTAACATGACTCATGACGCATTCTAGCAAAATGACGGCGGCCCACAACACGTTCATACAAGGCATCAATGCCATCGTTCACCATGCACCAACTGTTAATGAAGACAATTCATGGTGTTCTGCCTTACAGTGGTACGCCGTTGCGTCTATTTCGTTATCCTTTTCCATCTATACGTCTTTTCAGCTCAGCAATATCCACCATAATCACTTCATCCAAGAAACGTACTATTGTCCCGCATTGGAATAAAAACTAGGCAAAGGCACTCTCAGCGAGAGCATCGAACAACATAAAGACTTCCTTCCGGGGGTGGAAGCATTGGAAGAGTGGTGTAAGAAGGTTCAGAAGAGTAAGGAAGTGTATGACGCCAATGTCCTCTTGGGATTGGTAGACGCATTTTGAGATGCCATGATAGCTCATTTGGCCAGCGTACGTTCACGCCCCATCCTTGCATTCCATTCCTTTTATGTATTCGAACATCTGTCTCTCTCTACAGGAAATCTCAACTTTGGACCGCGATGTCATTCAAGCAAAGTTCACAATAGCCGAACTCGATGCCATAGAGGCTGAGTTCAAGAAACGGGCATTGGGGTTACTTGACATTTATACGTCGTTGCCAATGAGTCTGGTTTGTGCGAGTCCTAATGCGCTTTGGTGAGTCAGCCATCCATCCAACTTTGTAGAGGATGAGGGCTGATCGATGCGCTTTGGTGAGTCTCAATTGAAATGAAGGGGAAGCGATGGAGGAGGCTGATTCGTCACATCTATTTTAGGTTTCCTCCATTTCCTGTAAGGCTGTACCTCTAAAATGGGCGACAAGATGGTGGTACTCAAGTAAGCATAGCGAAGCTTGGGAGTTTGGCCCAATGGATTTCTCTGGAAAAGAAAGAGTGAAATTTTGAAGTGGAAGGAAGAGTTGCAGAGAATACAAAGAGAATATGTGTTTTATTTCATTTGTATGGTTTTTCTGTCGCTATGCTTAGATAAATAGAGCCCGTTGACGTCTGATCATAATATTAGCAAATACACAGGACAAGATCTGATGCAACGATAAGCATCGATTCCTTTCATTGCTGGCATCGTCTGAGCCTCATCAGACAATTCTTTTCTGACCTGGCGCCCACCTACTATTTGATACGGCTAGATTCATTTTCGGCCTCTACACGCTGCCATCTGCTTATCCAAACAACCAGGACTTGACAGCTTGGGGTCCAACGCTGATCATTTGTCTAGATGAATCTGACATACCAAAAGGGCTCAAACATTTATTCTTATACATACTTGGATACTGAAAAGTACTGAAACCTAAAACGATTTGGTTTTTGCAGTGTGGTTTGGGACTCCAACTGGCAATCACCATACCAATACTTTTTTTTTGGTTGAGCTTATATAAATTTTGTGAGTCCTAGAACTCGGAATTTGTGGTGTTGATAACGAAGTTGCAAGTGATTTGTTTTCCACTGGAAAAGATAGTACCGTCGACGGTTGGAACTTGGCATGAACTTTCCAGTTGGGATAGATATCGAATGATTTAGAAGGAAAGAGATAAGATGCTAATCAGTTCGAAGACCCCATGAAAAATCTATCTTTGTCATACGTACAGTGCGCCTTACATCCACCACTTTTGTATACAACTGGACCTCCAGCGCCCGCTGACCCAGCTTCCTCATGGACGAGATGCGAATCAAAACACCACCGAACATCGGATCGATCCTTTACAATGTCATTCTGGCACGGAGCCCCCGCTTTCACCAGCTTCTACCCGTCAATTTTGTTATATAGACCATCAAGTCCTCCTCAGGGCTTGAATCAGGCTAGCTTTAGCTCTGACCAACGTCACACGTCTGAGCTGTTACCCATCCATAAGAATAGCGAAAAAACTCTCTGCGCCCACCCAAGACTAACAACAACTCACACAATGCCTGCACCATATCCTCTCCTAGGTATGTTCCTATATCTCACCATATGAAGTTTTTTTTGTTGACATCTGCTCCTCGGTAGACATGCCACCTGGCAATTTCACAAATATGTTCGATTTTCAGGCCATGTAAGACTTTTTTTCCTTTGGTTGAAAATGCAAACTTGACTCATGGACACTTTGTAGCAACATGGCAGCGGCTCACAACATGTTCATCCAAGGTATCAATGCCATCGTTCACCATGCACCAACGGTGAATGGGGACAAGGTGAAGCCATTCATGGTGTTCTGCCTTACTTTGGTATGTCGTTGCGTTGTATTTCTTTATCCCTTAAATAATCGTCTATGCGTCTTTTCAGCTCGACGGTATCCATCATCATCACACTCTCGAAGAAACGTACTATTTTCCCGCATTGGAAGAAAAATTAGGCAAAGGCGCTCTCAACGGGAACATCGAACAACATAAAGAATTCATTCCGGGTGTGGAAGCATTAGAGGAGTGGTGCAAGAAGGTGCAAAAGGGTGAGGAAGCGTATGATGCCAATGTCCTCTTGGGATTGGTAGACGCATTTGGGGATGCTATGATAGCTCATTTGGCCAGTGTACGTTTATGCGCCCATCCTTTGCATTTCATTCCTTTTATGTATTCGAATCCATCCGTCCATCCGTCTCTATAGGAAATCCCAACTTTGGACCGCGATATCATTCAAGCAAATTTCACACTAGCCGAACTCGATGCCATAGAGGCTGGGTTTAAGAAACGGGTATTGGCGGCAATTGACTTCTATACGTCGTTGCCAATATGTCTAGTTTGTGCGAGTCCTAATGCGCTTTGGTGAGTCTCAATTGCATTGATGAAAAGGCAAGCGATGGAGGAGGGCTGATTCGTCACATCTACTTATTTAGGTTTCCTCCGTTTCCTGCACCTCTAAAATGGGCGACGAGATGGTGGTTCTCAAGGAGGCATAGTGAAGCTTGGAAATTTGGCCCAATGGATTTCTCTGGAAAAGAAAGAGCGAGAGTTTGAAGTTGGAGGGGAGGGAGTCGCAGAGAATATGTGTTTGATTTCATACAGATGGGTTATTTCTGTCACTATACTTATCTCACCAATATCCTTCCATTCTTCCCTGTCATATATTCAGACTACTCATATTACTCTATGCAGACGGAACATATAGCGTGTACAGCGATAATTCCCCGGTCACAATATTGATAAAAAGGAGCTTGGCTCACCTTCCCTGTCTTGGATTCCTTTGATTAAGAATGACGAACCACTAGCCGATCCTACTGCATAATTATGTAAGGGTGAGAGATTTTTCCTGTATCCTTTATGCTCGCTGTAGGCACAGTTCCAGGAAAGCTTGCCCATAGATCAGAAACTACAGACTAACTAGGAGATAGAGGTTGATTAATTGATCCGTGAACATGAGATTAACGAACCTGCCGAAGTAGAGCCACGACGCCTCAAGGAGGAGGGCCAGCGTGAGCCTCCATATAAATAAAAACTGCACTAACAGATGAATCAAGGATGGTGAGGAATAAATAAAGTTGTATCAAGGAACACATTGAGGAAAGAAGGAGCGAAGAGCACGAGACGAATTCAAGGCAACGCATCACAGATGGAACTGTTAATCCATCACAGCCGTTTTCATATCTAAACACTAAAATTGAAATACAAGGTCAACGTTAGGGACTTTCAAAATGCAGGGTTTTATGGGATCGTCGCAGTAAAAAGGCTGATCTTTTCTTTGATATACCACCAATATACCACTCAATTATAGATCACAAAAGAAAGGAACTGTGCTTGCATTGTGATCTTGCCAACATTAGCACCGTGACATATGCAGGGTAAGATCCAAAATCTGGTTAGAACAGTCTCGGATTTAAGCATTACTAAACGTAGCACTGCATAATTTCAAGATATTATCTATACATGTAATTGAAGTGTCGTACAGGATTTTAGGGCATTCCGGGGGAGATGCGGAAGACAGTGAACTTGCGACGTCACGTAACTACTTCAAGTTAGTAACTTGCATCTGACGAGTTTCGATTTCTGTTCGTGAAACCAAGGCCATTCTGGCCCATTCTGAATCATAGTATCAGCTGGCAACTCGCGAAATTTCCCCTTATTTCTACAGCCAAAATGGCGTCTGAACGTTATGAGTAGTATTAATATTGTGATTACTAACTACCAGCCTCAATATCGTTAGCCACCACCGTGACACTTATCCTGTCCCTCTTAATTCGAGATGCACTAGGACGTTCTTAAAGAGTTATTACATATGACACCGTCGGTTGGGGTCAGGCTGGTAGGGACTTATTATTGTTAATTGATAACCCTCTGCCCTTGTAACTTGTTTCTCAGATGCTCAGCGCTCAGACCCCATCGTGGGAAGGCCACGTTGCTCTCTCTTGACCATCATCATGTCGAGCGAAAGACCATCTAAGAACAATCGCATAACCAAAGCTATTCGATATGTCAAAAGGAAGTTCTCTTCTTTGTCACGCCCGCCCACACCATTGTCGATCGATGTGGATCCATGCTCTGATAACCGTATGGGAACGACAGACGCTGGAACAAGGTGAGCAGCAGAATTCTCTATTTACTTGATTATTGACTAAATCTGCTCATTCTTCTAAGCCACTTGGCGCTCGAAATGTTCCCTGTGGTCGGCGTCGATCGCGCTGCTACAGCGGTTATGACCTCGAAAGCAGATATAGCGTCCCTCCCAAATTCCGTACCAATTTCAGCATCGATGTCTACTGTACCCAGGCAGCTTGGTTCTGCTAGTATCCTAGGACCAGAGACTCCATCCACGGTTAGTGTCCGTGTTGCGTGCACGACCGTCGTTGTTGATGCCTCTTTGTTTAGTATATGGCTCCAAACACCCATAATTCAACGTCTACCTTCCTCCAAGGTGCCCACGATGTACGCTTCCATCACTCAACGATTAATATGGCCAACAGTGTAAGCATATTCTATTCGTAGAATAACCAATCTGTGTACTGACAGTCCTATCATCGTATTGGATGACTCAGATCCACATGCATGTGCCGCCGCCCAATGCTGATGGAGATGAACAATCGAACTCTCGAGTTATAGTGAGCAATATAATCTTTGGAATTGGTCTGTGCTGAATGCTAGTTCATAGGATGCACTACATGAGAAGCTCTTGCCACGCGCTCAGTTTGCAGAATACGATGCAGCATCTCCACGCAATGCATGTACAGAGAACACTCGCAAGGCCATCCTCGATTCACTGCGAGTGTGGGCCAGTGATGATACGACCACAAAGGTATACTGGCTCAACGGGATGGCTGGAACAGGCAAAACAACAATTGCTTACTCGTTCAGCGAAATCCTCCGTGAAAGGGGTTCCCTTGGTGGTACCTTCTTCTCTTCTCATCTCCGGGCTGATACCAGTGATGTCCACTGCATCATCCCCACCATCTCCCTTCAGTTGGCCAAGCATCTCCCTTCTCTTCCCCAACTAATCTTGGATGTGGTAAAAACTGATCCAAGTTCTGACTGCACATCTTGGAGGATTAGGAAACAATTTCTGAATTTCATGGTGAGACCACTCACTGCACATAAGGACAGTATGAGAGGAGGGGTAGTACCAGTTATTGTTCTTGATGCCCTGGATGAGTGCTCTGACCAGTCCCTTGTGGCTGAGTTGCTTTCTGTGATATCAAAGCACAGTAAATCTCTTCCAGTGAAGTTCTTCATCACTAGTCGTCCAGAGATAGTACTCAAGGAGACTTTTGATCATTCTTGGGATCATTCTAATTTCATCCTTCATGAGGTTGAAAAGGAGATTGTAAAGGCTGATATTGAGCTTTATATAATAAAAATTGTTTCAGTATTAAAAGAAAGTCCTTGGAAAGTCGTAGTTAGTGACAGTAGAAGTTGTCAAACACGTGGATCAAAAGACAATATTCACGTTAAGTAAATGTGTTTGTACTAGTGAATGTAAACGGGTTGAAAGATTGAATACGTCACTTACGTAACGATAAGGGTTGAAAGGATTTTATGAGTTTGTTAGGTAGGTAGCGTCTTCTACAGAAACCTTTTTTACGAAGTGAAGTAGTCAAAGTAACAACAGACTTATACACTTTACACTTTGGGTCGAGGGTGTTCGTATACGTTCTCTAAGTCCTTATAGAGATGTAGAGGAGAGACGATTCATTCTGTGGGAAAGAACGAGACTGGTAAGAAAGAGGTAGTTCCTGTCTGTGACTTCACGGTTTACGAATACACTTTTTGTACCCAGTTCCATCACGAAACTCCTTTATTGAACTAATGACTACTTTAGTATCTTCCTTCGTACTTTACAACTCTACCCGTATAGTCTCAAAACTCTACCTTATATATAGTTCCTTACTTCTCTTCTTTCCCGTAAGAGTCACACAAGATACCCGTAAAGGTAGTTTCGTGACTACCGTCGATATCTGTCTCCTAATATCTGTATATGTTGTCGACACTCCTGGTACAGATATAGACTACGAAGGGTACATGAACAACTCAGTATCCGTCGTAGGTTTTAGGAAAGTATTTCTTGTACATCACCGACCTAATCTGGTCTACAATAGGGGTTACGTCTTAACTGTTGTAGACTTTCTGCGGATCCGTATGATCTTGATGGGGAGACTCTTTATATAAACGTCTGTCAACGACGTATTTACTTGTTTCACGGTCTGTACAATTGTTCCGAAAGTTCAAGTCGGACTCCTCCGGTTAATACGGATAACACGAAATGAACCGGTGGTTCGTTCGTTCGAAAT
>MU130698.1:112316-230132 GCA_015039465.1 Phlegmacium glaucopus
CGTGTTAGTAACCGTTAGTGATGTTGTTATCGTCAACTAAGGGTGTGATTACGACTTTTAGGTTGGTGTTGAATTCATTCGTGTTAGTGGTCGTTAACGACGTTACCATCACGAGTCAAGGGTGTGATAACGAGTTAGACTATTTCTTGGAGTACAGAGTTATGACTCCCAACAAATTACCAGGATATAAGAAGGTTAAACTTTCTGTTTCCTGATCTGACGAAAGTTTTATCCATCCCGGTTCTGTAACAAGATGTTTCTGACCAATGTCAAAGACTATAAAAACGTCACGATATCTGGTCTGGAAGTTCGTGATGACTTATAGATGTAGTTTTTAAAGTGTGATACTCACTACGAAACCATTGTAGTACAGTGGTCAAATACGTTAATGTTATGGAAAGTATGATTTAAAACGATTGATGTAACTAGAAACAGAATGTCAGAATACAAGGTCTAGGTAGAGAAAAGTCAGGAAACGTCTTGTAATACAATAACACTTTTCCTTGGTATGGGTATGGGACGGTATTCAAACTCTTCGATTGTAACTTTGATACAAACTCTCTTTTGTAACTCATTACTTTGACACCTCATCTTATATTCCCGGTATGTATGAAGATTCTCGTTTTAAAGAGGAGACTGTATAGGTTCCGTATAAAATCTGTTCACCATCGACTGTCTACAACCTAATACCTTACCACCACCTTGGACCTAAAATAGAAAGTACCGCACCTTATAACACGAAACTATATACAGTTCCTTACTATTGACATTACAACCTGTCTCATCCGGTACTCGTACTACCGCCTATATTTATGGTAGTCCATAACTACTACTTGGTCCATTAACTGATAATAGTCTATATCTATCTTGTCTGTATACAGGTAAGTCGAGACGGAGTGTGAGAGGACACCGACATAAGGTCTAGGAACGTCAGAATAGTATTCTACGTCTGTGTTATACGTATGGTAGTCCTCTCTTCTGTCGTCTCAACTGGGTTACACTTACAGGGAAGTCGAGACGGAGTGTGAGAGGACACCGACATAAGGTCTAGGAACGTCACAATAGTAGTCTACGTCTGTGTTATACGTATGGTAGTCCTCTCTTCTGTCGTCTCAACTGGGTTTCACTTACAGGAGAGTCGAGACGGAGTGTGAGAGGACACCGACATAAGGTCTAGGAACGTCACGGTAGATTTCTACGTCTGTGTTATACGTATGGTAGTCCTCTCTTCTGTCGTCTGAACTGGGATTTACTTACAGGAAAGTCGAGACGGAGTGTGAGAGGACACCGACATAAGGTCTAGGAACGTCACAATAGTAGTCTACGTCTGTGTTACACGTATGGTAGTCCTCTCTTCTGTCGTCTCAACTGTGTTAAACTTACAGGAAGATCGAGACGGAGTGTGAGAGGACACCGACATAAGGTCTAGGAACGTCACAATAGTAGTCTACGTCTGTGTTATACGTATGGTAGTCCTCTCTTCTGTCGTCTCAACTGGGTTAAACTTACAGGAAAGTCGAGACGGAGTGTGAGAGGACACCGACATAAGGTCTAGGAACGTCATAATAGTAGTCTACGTCTGTGTTATACGTATGGTAGTCCTCTCTTCTGTCGTCTCAACTGGGCTAAACTTACAGGAAAGTCGAGACGGAGTGTGAGAGGACACCGACATAAGGTCTAGGAACGTCACAATAGTATTCTACGTCTGTGTTATACGTATGGTAGTCCTCTCTTCTGTCGTCGCAACTGGGTTAAACTTACAGGAAAGTCGAGACGGAGTGTGAGAGGACACCGACATAAGGTCTAGGAACGTCACAATAGTAGTCTACGTCTGTGTTATACGTATGGTAGTCCTCTCTTCTGTCGTCTCCACTGTGACAGGCTTACAGGAACGTCGAGACGGAGTGTGAGAGGACACCGACATAAGGTCTAGGAACGTTACAGTAGTAGTCTACGTCTGTGTTATACGTATGGTAGTCCTCTCTTCTGTCGTCTAAACTGGGTTAAACTTACAGGAAAGTCGAGACGGAGTGTGAGAGGACACCGACATAAGGTCTGGGAACGTCACACTAGTAGTCTACGTCTGTTTTATACGTATGGTAGTCCTCTCTTCTGTCGTCTCTTCTGGTCTCCTACTTACGGGAGAGTTGAGACGGAGTGTGAGAGGACACCGACATAAGGTCTAGGAACGTCACAATAGTAATCTACGTCTGTGTTATACGTATGGTAGTCCTCTCTTCTGTCGTCTCTTCTGGGTTAAACATACAGGAAAGTCGAGACGGAGTGTGAGAGGACACCGACATAAGGTCTAGGAACGTGAGATTGCTTAAGTTGTTGGACTTTCTTAACCTTAGATTAATCTGTTGCTAGTGACTGACAGCAGGAACAAGAACTATACCATCCAGGTTGAGCAAACCAAGGACTATGTAGTTATGCACAGTATAAATTGTTGTATGTGTTAATAGACTAGATGGTTATTCTAGCAATTATGACAACCAAAGAGAAATTGGACTAGTCCTTATGTTAGAATGTCTCCCTGTGTTTGTTTAGGGAAGGCTTAAGATGAGACTTGTAACACACAAAGATAGAGGAGAGAGTAGAGGATGATAAAGAGAGAGTCTTTAGATAAAGGCTATAGCAGAGGACAGACAGATGGTGACTGAAACAGACAGAAAAATGTGAACTTAGAAGGGGAATTCCAGTGAACTCCAGTGGAAAGATGACTGTAAGAGACTACAATGTGAGTTGGAGGGAACTTCCCATCCTAAATACAAGTGGGCAGTATTTTATACTGTACCACTTTGATTAGTTTGTGTCTGTCATGCATCACAGAACCTTTGGTCATGAACAAAATTGTGTGTTTGTCCCTGGTCACATTGGGAGTGGCTGATGGTTGAAAACCATTCTCAAAAAACCTCAAAAACCAAATACAAATTAAGTATTTTTAGGGTTGCTATGCCCTTGGATGGAGATACAAAATTGTCCACAGGTCACACCCAAGACAAACTAATCAAAATGGTACATTACTCCAAGGGTGAGGGCTATGTGAACAATAAACAATAAGCAAAATATGTGCTGTCAAAGGAAGAAAGATGGAGAAATGACAGCTGCAAGAAGCAAAGAACAATGGGAGAGGGAAGACAATAATAAAAATTAGTAAGATGACAAAGTGCAAAAGAAAAGGGATAAAGGTAGTAAATATCATTCAATAGCAAAATAAATCCAGCTCCATTCCTGTGGACATGTCAAAAATGTAAAGGGGTGAGAAGGTTTGAATATACTGTTAAGTTTAAACAAAGGGATAACGTCGGAGTAACTCCGGAACAGACGGAATGGAACTGGAACAAGTAACGGAAAGGACTTTGGCCTCAGCATATGTGCTGTGCCGCCCAGCTCCTATAGTGTCTTGATTTCAGAACTGGAAGAGAAAGGAATAAGACAGTGATATGGTGTAAATGTGTATATGCACGGATATTCACATTTTTCCGGATTTCCCTAAATAAATAATTAAAAACTAAACTATTGATGCAATCTGGCAGAGAGGGTCATTGGTGGTGACTACACCGGTTGATTAAACAGAAATTGTAATGAAAGGTTCACAGCATAAGGCTGGAGATATATTATGGTGTGAATTCACCTAATTGTCACACTGTCTGATAATTGAACTTCCTGGCTAAAACCACAAATATCTGTGACAACTATCAGGGAATATATTACAATATTATGTAAATATTAAGTCTACACTATGAGGGGATTTATCCAGTGCATCTGGAGCTATGTCTAAAGGTAGAAGACGAAGACTTGTACTCTAACCAAAGTAAAGTCACAAGTGTTACAAAAAGAACACATGAGTAAATAAAGAGAGCCGGGCTGCTGGATGCAAACCCAAAAGGGATACTAAGTGTACTGTCTCGGTATTCAGATTGTTATCACTGTGACAAAACTTTATGTTGTTGAAGTATAAAGAATGATCAATTCAGTTGAATGGAGCAGGACTACAAGGATTTGGGGGTAGCTTTGTACTGTCTATGGAATAAAGGAGATGTGTATAAAATACCTGGATTTAAGAATAAAAAATCTAACCCATTGATGGACGCATTCCTTTCTCATCGTTTACCAATCATTACCAACTGCATTGAATTCTCTCCCCGGAATATTGGCCCACCCCCCATCATCACTCCGAGAATCAATTTTTCAAAACGACTCCTAATAGTCACCACAACAGATGAATCAGTATCAACCGACGACAATGATCTGAACGGTGGCACTAGTATAATGGGGAACAATATAGTTGCTATGACTCCAACCGTTGATGTCAGTTCGGACTCAGGAACCGAAGAAACGGATCTCGACCTTCTTGATGCTGTCCAATCAAAAATACCAAAGCCAAGGGGACAAGCTGGCCACCCCGGATCGGGTGGTTATAGCCTGGATATTGTATTACAAAAATGGGGATCGTCACTCATTGCAGATGTCAATGTAAGTGACTAGACTTTCTTACAACGATAAACACTCATATCTATTCACAGAAATTAGTGAAACAAAAAGCAGATCAGCTGCTCGATACTAGTCATTCTTACCGCATGCAAAATTCAGCCGAAATTGACGATATTTGTATTATAGTGAGTTCCATCATTTCAGATAGCCCCATTGATTTCTAATTGAATTCATTAAGATTGGAAACACTTTTCCAATTGTTGCAAAGTACCAAAAGCATTGGCCGGTAAGAGATATGCTCAAACAACATCTCAAATATACATCCGAATCGTCTCGAAAGGAGAAGAAGGGAAAAGCTCGTAAACAATAAGCTTCAGTACCAAGTATATACATATTAAATAATCTCAAATGCTCAGTAATGGAGTTTGTAGTCCCTGTTATATCTCAATTTGAATCCTTGATAGTCATATAGTCCAATGTTTGATCGAGAGACCAAGTTTCAACCTACAAGCAATGCTATTATGGGCTTGAAATGCGTTAAAGAAGACATAATCGCCAAGCTAAATGACATGATGAGCATTGATGGAAGTAAGGACGCAATGTAGTAAATGTGCGGAAATGTGGTTCGCATGAGGTCCAATCAACACAACCGAGTTAAGATCTTTGCTAAGAGGAAGTGTGTTTTGTCAATTTTCAAGGAGGATGATGCAGTTGATATTTGAAAAGGGTAAGGAATCAGTCAGATCAATATAACAGGGACTTCAGTAATGCTTGGTATAGGTCCACTTCAGTATCAACTATATACATATTAAACTATCTCAAACGCTTGGTAAAGATAAGACCTTCAGGAATGGTATTATTAATGGCTGATATTGATGATCCAAGGGTGATATGCTGAATAGCCCTGTGGTCTATCAGGACAAGTCTCTGAATTGAAGTATAAAAGAACATACTTTTTTAAAGCAAAATCAGCGAGTTTCCTATCATGTCCATGCATATTGACAACCCCTTCGGACCGGGCTGAACCACGCAATATCAAAATGTCACCGGTCCATGATAAATTACTTGACAGCATCTTGACAGCACGATTAAGGGGTGTCCTGGGGTGTCCTGGGATGTCCTGAGTAGTGATGTGATACTAACAAATTACCCAAGGCTACCTAGGGCCAAAATCATTTTTCCTGATGAAGTGCAAATCGCCTATGACCATTATCTTGCGCAATGATATTTGTAAACCTAGGGCATGTCTCATTGGTTTTGTAGATCCGGCCTTGTATAACAGAATATAAATCCTGCATAAACCATTTGAGACCCAGTCATAATTCAAGTACTAGTTGTTATACCTTTCTATGGGGAAGCATAGGTGTGTGTGTGTAAGGCATGGTGTGATGAGTGGGTGAAAGTTGAGAAATCCAAAATTGCTGTCGTTCTGATAAGCACTGCATTTGACAATAAATGACCTGTGCCCTGCAAGTACAAAAAGACACTTATAATTCAGTTGATGACAATTTCGCCAGAGAATTGAATTTCAATAAAGTCTAGAAGGTGGTGAGTCACCAACAGGGTAAACAAGGTTTTGCCAGGGAATCATAATTTATAGTGAAGGCACAAGTCAAAAGATGCTGAAGTTGTTGACAGAATTTTGACAATGAAGTTTGGAAGTACAAAAAAGATGCGGAGTTGATGACAGGACAAACAATGTTTTGCCAGGGAATTAAAATTTAACAGTGAAGACCAGAAGTACAAAAGGCGCTGATTTGATGACAGGTAAACCAATATTTCAACCAGCATGTCCAACAACCTTCTTACTAAATCACAACTTTATGCCTGGCTTCTCCCAAAACGACCCTATATCCACTCAAGATGTCGAAATGGGAACCGAGAGAGAACAGCCAGCTGGTAACGTAGCAGAGCTTTCAAGTCAAACAAGTCAACCCCCTGTCCCACCCCAGATAACTGAAACAACCGAAGAGACAGCATTGGTTCCGAGGCAGCCTTCAAACGATATGTCAACTTATCATTCACCCCTACCCACAAACATACCCGAGACCTTGGCATTTATGGAGGAACAGAAAAGAACTATTAAAATGTGTATGACGCAAGTAAGTCATTAGGATCACATCATAATGATGACACATTGTAATAAATTTTAGTTGGCAAAGGATCAAGAGATGTTCCGTGGAATGGAACAGCAATTAACTAATATAAAAACCACAGCAGACGAGCGCATATTCCAAGTGGAGCAATGTGTCCAGGAGACCCAGGAAGCATGGCAGGAGGCAATCGGACGTGCATCCCAAGCAGAAGAATGGGCAAGAGAACTTGAAAATACAGTCTCATCCCTTCAAGAACAACTACACATTGACCAGGTACACCGGCAACTTTGGGCTCCAGATCAATCAGAGGCACCGGCCATGCAGGTGGTGGGGAATTCAGGTGATGAGCCCACCCACAACAAGTTGATGGAAGGGCCAATCTCGGATAGAATTGAGCATGAAAACAACAGGGATTTGAATGATGATGATATAGATATGAACGAGGTAAAGCAAATATTTGACTGCTATATATATTGTATACAAGCTCATCTCTTTCATAGAGATCATTTACTGATCATCATCCCGCCATTTCCCCACCCACACAATTTTGTAGGCCTAGGGGGGGGGGGGGCGGCGGCAACCCCGAGATTGAGTACCCAATCAGGAATAACAGAGGAATCTGTTTTTCGGACATTGGTTAGTTCAATATATCTATCTTGTGTTGATCATCGAACTTACTGTTTCCTTCAGCTGCTAGAAATACAGAAGACCCAAAACATGGTCCTGGAATTTACCAACCAAGGATCCGGGGGGCACACAACACCTCGCGGACGGCATCCTTGAGAGTTTAAGCCACCAGTAAAGAGGAACCGGGATGCAAATCAAACAGAGACTTTGGTGAGAAGATTCTATATCAGATGAACTTTTATCTAACATCAACATTGCATAGGGTTGGTTGAGACAGCGCATGAATAAACTGATGCGGATCAAACATGATAAAGATGTCTTAAACGACAAGGAGCTCCAAGAACCCAATACTCCGGGGAAGCACAAGATGGCATCTTACAAGAAAAATCAGCGTTTGCCAGGTCCAGATCTGACGCCGATGTTGCCAAATTGGGATGACTTGGATGGAAAGTGGAATGAGGAATTGTTTAAGCTTTTCGTAGCTCACTGCGAGGATAATGGGGATGGTGATAGAGTGGGAACAGACGAGGACCAATACGATATCCACGAAATGTTCATGGACCGCCTTCACCACCTCAAAAACTTGATTAAACAGTCTCAACCTAAGCCCAACGAAGACCAGGAGACTTTGGCAGAGCGCTTAGATTTGAGGAAAAGACAGGACCTAGAACGCCAGAGGCATCACAGTTGGTGTAAAGAGGTGAGTAGGGATCACATTTAACTAGACTACATGCTGAGTGGAATCAGTTATTTGAGAGTAGACTTGCAATAACTATTGGGCGTCTACCAGAAAATCCAGAAGAGCCAGAAATCAAGGAAGTTGTCCTCTGGAGGAACAACTATATGGTGTTGGATACTTTGGGTGCCAGGGCAATGAGTTCAGATGACAGCGATACAGATGACTTGGGAAATTTGGTTTATTGAGCAAAAATTGTTCCATGGTGCAGTAAGGAAATGATTAGGAAGCTCATGGATATCAACCGCAACCACAATACTACAAATGCTTATGGGAATACAAGGGCAGGCAATCCGCCCCGAGTTCGAAGACATCGAGATGGGCAGGACACATCGAAAAAAGCGATTCCGGGACTCCCTCTCAACTTCTACAATCCCAACTGGTATGCTGGTTTGACTCCAGGTCAGAAAAGGGAGCTTGCGGCACAACAGTCAAAGCCGCTGTTATTTAAACAAAACTAGTTTAGTTAGTCACAAGATATTTACAACATTTGTATGCAGAATCTACTCACAATGGAAAGTTACTGAGTTGAGCAGAGATCCATCTTCAGGAAGATGGGGGCATGAGCATGACAAGGGTGGCCCAAGTTCATAGTAGGTGGGAGGTCAGGCTTCAGGCGTTGATGAAGAACCCTCAATCGCTTAGCTAGGGTAACCCAAGACTAAGCAGCTGAGAGCAAATGAAGGGAAGTGGGTGGAAGTGGGAAGCGGGTTCAAATTGAGCGTCGTCGGAGGGTTTGTGAAAGAGATCATAATAATGTGTGAGAGATCACTGATAGAGTTTCAATAATCACTTAGCTAGGGTTACCCAAGACTAAGCGATGATCGATGAGAGTGTAGTGGGAGAAGTAAGCGGGAGAAGTAAGCGGGTTGGAAATTGAGTGTTGCCTTGTTTGGCAAAACACTTAGTTATCAACTTCTTGTTTGGCGTAACACTTAATTTTCAACCCACTTCTAACTCCGACTTATCCACTCTCTTCCCTTCCACTCATCGACACCACTTAGACATGGGTAACCCTAGCTAAGTGACAACACAACCCACAGGGACGCTTCAATTTCCAACCCGCTTCCAACTCTCGTCTACTCTCGTCGCTTAGTCTTGGGTCACCCTAGCTAAGCGACAAAGTTTTTAATCTGCTCCCTTCGTCTACTCTCACTTAGTCTTGGGTCACCCTAGCTAAGTGATTGAGACTTCGTCAACGCTCGGTCTCTCATACAACACAACGGTCTCAATTTCCAACCTGCTTCCCACTTTCCTTTGCCTACTCTTAGTCGCTTAGTCTGGGTCACCCTAGCTGACCGGTTCCTTCGTCTCTCACAATCGCAATCTTTAGTCCTAAATAATTGACTAGACTTAATTCTATTCCCATTGTTTTCGAACCATCCTAACAGCTACGATTTCCCAAATAAATCTGTTTTAATCAATCTTGGGTCACCCTTGTTGATTTCATTGCTTACTTTACGCTCTCCAACCGAACGATTCTACACAAGAATCTACACAAGAATGCCACTCAACGCTTCCTTCTCTTGTTTCATTACAACTGACAAGGACTCTGACTTGGATCGCTCTCGCGGTCGTGTCCAGTTAATTGAAGGCAATTTTTTCTATTCCCCCAATTCAAGGCGTGATGTCCAACTTCCACCAGTCTATGATGAGATTCCATATTGTGATTGCTTTAAGCACGGTTTTGCGGAATTTTGCCAACCGCTTTGGTGGCAACCCGCTTGCCCTTACCTCGCCTTCCTGCCTCTTCGACCAGTCTTTGCTGGTGTACCATTCCAGGACCTTTTCCATATATCCTATTTTCCTCGGCTTTGCTATGGAGGTTTTATGATCAATCCACAAACAATTTTAGGGTGGGCGCGCCTTGAAAAGGATATACGAGACGCCGTGGAGCTGCTTTTGACCCATGAGCGTGCGCCACCAATAATGTGGATAGTGCCAACGTCAATAAGTTGTACAGGCGCATTTAGGCGAGTCCACGACCTTCACACTCACTTTATGCATTCCAGGGAATGGTTTTCCCAATTCATGGGTGGCTTTTCCTATGCCACTGCAGTCAGCATAACGCTCAATCATGACAATCTTCACCAAGGGGTGCCACACTGGTTTTCTATCCTCAGATCTGGCTGTCAGGAGTAATGTTGTCAATTGTGGCTACCTTCGATTCATCTGTCAATCGAGCCGGCATTTTCATTCAGTTGCACCAACGTCACCGAGACCAGTTTTCCATTGACTGGCTATGTGATTTTGCTGTACCTGTATGGTATCCTTGGGGCAGTGTTAAGTTCGAGAACTCTGTTCCAGAGTTTTGGATGGAGTAATGGATGGAGTCACAGAACGGAGTCACAGAAAGGATAGGACTTAGCCTCAGCTTATGTGCTGTGCTACCCAGAACCTTCGTGTCCTAGATTTTGGAGTAAGACGGAGTGGAGTGGAACCGGGAGTTGCAAAGAACTTAGAGGAAGACCAAGAGTGGGAAACTAAGTCGATATTCGAACTGAGGAAAACATACAAGATTCGGGTACTTAAATAATAAAAGAAATAGCAACCGAAATATAGAATATAAATATAAGTGCTGCGTACTGCTCCCGGAAGGTCCTGCATTCTTGGGGTGAATAATCCATAGCTTGTGTGCTGACTGATGGTGGGAAAGTGATGACAAAGAAATAGTGGTTGTGACGAAGATGTGGAAATGAGTTTGGAGTAACGTCGGAAGAGCCGGAATGATATGGAGAAGTCTCGGAGTTGGACGTAGGAGGAGTAGAACCAGAAACAAGGGAAGGTACTGGAATGGAGTACGGACTTCCGGAGACAACTCCGATGGAGCTGGACCGGAGTAACATATAACGGATTGTAACAGGCAGCCAAGAAACCAAAGCATCTCTGACTGATCCTCACCTTGTTTGTTTTGCACCTTTGCCACACCAGCTACAAGAGGTTGGTACTTTCTTAACAAGGAGCCCAACCCCACAGCCACAGCCACAACCAACCCCAGAGCCCCAGACCCAGGCCTTTGATTGTAAGCTATTTTTATGTTATCTCCTAATATATACTTATTTTTATTTAGGTGCTGCGAGCTCTGCTATAATCCCTTCCTGGAAGGCCTTTTTTGAAAAGCGCCAAGCACGAAATGAGCATCTGAAGGCCCGAGAGACAGATAAACAACGACAGTCTCGGGAGAGTCGCGAAAAGAATCCCCCCGTCAAACGTACAAAGGTTTTCCTATGGAAGCGAATTGAAGGTGGCGGCTACCGTCGGGAGAGCTTTTACCAAGCAGAAAACGGAATGCATCTGGACGCATATAACAAGCGTCAGAAAATATATGATGCCTTCTCAAATGAATGGGACTGCTGTTCAGAATTTGGAGAACCGTCTCAAGGTGATTTCGCGGACGACAATGACATTGACGACAACTATCCCATGATGCCTCCCCCCTCGACTTCAGTAGACCAGGCATTGAGGCCTGGTTCCCCACCCCCGGAACCCTCAACACCTACTCTTGATCATCTGGCCCCTGCTGTGGATGACAGGTCCTTCCATGTTGTTTGTCCAGTGGAAATACCCTTCGATTGGGAGGATTTTAAAACCTCCCAGCTCTTGTATGAGATTTATGGCTTCATTGGACCTCTTCCTCTTCCCACCCATCCTTCTTCCATTGATAAAGCTGGGCGCAGCCTCCTTTTGACAATTGTTGGACTGCGGAGGGACGATTCTGAAAATTTTAAATCCCCCGTTGCGTCTTTTGCCCTCCAATTCTTGAACTTCCTCAATGACTTCAAGACCCCCAAGAATACAACTTGGGATATTGCGGATGGAAACCGAATGTCAATTTCTGGCTCAAAGCTTTTTCGTCAAATGTATGTAATCAAACATATGGGCGAAGACGGTCATGAAGAAAGGTGGCATGTATTTGACTTCAAGGAGGCAGCAACAGTGCCCTGGAAGGTAGCAGTCCCCAATGTCATCGATGCCTTCTATGTGTGTCGGTTAGATCACACAGGAGGACTGCAGCTCACTGACTTCGAAGTTGCTCGAGAGCTGCTGAACCGTGGTGTCCAATTCTGCACATTTCTTCCTGTCAAGCCCTTGCCATGTTCTATTACCCCTGCAATCACCGTTCCAGTTCATCTATCCAACTACAAATTCACCCAAAACAATTATTTTGCATACAAACAACAATGTGCTGCCCTCCTCAGTGACCCTGGCGTAGCTCGGTCTGCATTGTTACACGGTGGGATCGTTTGGCGTCTTGCTGTTGCAACATTAAGCTTTGATGATGTCCTTGAAGGACCGACAACTGCTGCCACCCTACAGCGTTGTGGCATTGTTACTAACACAAGTGACAGTTCAACCCTGTGTGATGACGGACTGAGTCAACTTGAGCTTGATATCATTTGTGGTCTTTACTACTGTCATACAGGTCTATTTCTTTTACTTTTCTCATTCATTTTCTAACAGTCATATTTTTTCATAGGTCAGGGAAATAACTATGCCTCAAAATCATGGTGGCCCATGGACAGCAACTGGCAAAAAAATGCTCAACACACCCATTGGACAGAAAGGTCTGACCACTTTTTTAGAACTCGGCACCAGAAGCTTCAGGCTGGAACTGCTGAGCCCTTGAATTTTGAGCAATGGCGGCAAAACATCTGTGGGTCAAGTAGCACATGGCGTGTCAACAACTTTGTCACTTCATCCTACCAAAAGTTTGTTGAGGCACATCTATAGGGCTTGTCATTTCTCCGTACGCTTGCTACATATTGAACAATTTTTCAGCTCCATTACCCAATTTTAATTACTAGTCTTTCATGTTTTCATTTCTAGTAATATCGTAGCCATGTAATATATGTTTTTGACAACCTTTTGAGTTAGGCGATGATCGTCTAGTGAGCGTGTCACTTCCTGGGTGCTCGGCGCACAATGGATTTTGCATTGCCTAAAATGATATCTTTAGCAAGGAGTCGAAAATATTTAACCTAAACTTTTCTTTTTGTCTTTGTCAAAATCTCTTTATAAAATATATAAATTTGCTTTATATTAAACATAACCTTTTATTGGTCAGTTTTCAGGGCAACAAAAGTTAGCCTTTTGTTCTTCATTTTGTCGGCTGCTAAATCTATCCTAGATTCTAAATCTTATTCTAATGTTGGACTTGCGAAAATGTATTGTTTTGTAGCAATCAAAACTTTATCAAAATTTTCAATTTATGGCATGTTTTGGACCAAACAAAAACAATGGAAAATTTATCATTTGTTACTGATCAAAATCTGATGTAGATTATCAATTTTGGATGAATTTTATTTAATACAAAATGTTAAATTTTGGCTTCCTTTTGTAAAAAACAAAATATTTTTACAAAAGTTTGCACATTTGAATCGGATTTTCAATAATTACAAAATAGTCCCACCGCAGCAGTGATAGGGTCCATCTATCGATGGATTTCTTCATCATGGTCTGGGGCTTGCCAAAAATATCAATATAATCTCCACAGTATGCTCCGATTTTGACGGGGGGTAAACATCTATACAGTACTTTTGTAAGTAGATTAGATATGTAGATTACATTACATTATGGACCCCTTTTTATATATGGGGCTGTGATGATTGTATCATGATCCAATCAAATCCAAATTAACTTCCCTGACCGTAGCCAGGACCCTGGGCAATAGGCCAAGAGGCAGGGTCCCAGATTTCAACTTTTTGTCCAGACAGGGCGTCGCAATTCAGTGCAATTCTTGTCCGGACTGCACCTAAGGAGGAGTTAGAAGCCTCGGAGATGGAAATGCGAGAGGACTTGGAGATTCCAAAATATCAACGGGCTTGTACAGGGTTTTTAAGTAGTTGTCAAATAAAGATTTTTGAGCTAGAATGAGTGAGCCAAGCTGGATTAGCTCCGCTTCGAAGCCACATGATTCCTAAAATGGCCAAAGCTGAGCTGAGCCAAGCTGCGGTAACAGAAGTTAATTTGGATTTGATCGGATTATGATACAATCATCACAGCCCCATACATAAAAATAATGTAATGTATTCTATCAATCTAATCTACTTACAAAAGTAGCGGCGGCCGGCACTGTATAGTAGATGTTTGCCCCCCGTCAAATTTGCGGAGATTATATTGATACTTTTGTAGCCCACAGCCTCTCACATTCGACGGGGTAAACAGGCTGCCCACAGTTCTTGACAGGGAAACTAAGCCATGAATTGATGATTGCCAGTAATCCATGGCCTTGGAATTCCCTATATAAAACCTGCAAAGGTTGTATGTCTTTGTCTAACTGCATATGTGCTATAGAATGAGTAGGTAGTTTCCAGGTCCCTTATGGAATCACTGGCTTACACGAGGGTTCTCATAGAATCCCTCCAACAATTCATTTTATTTGCCATCGTCATTCTCGCCTTTTGGCCAACCTCAGTCATTGGACGAACAACAGACTTCAACAATTGCATGATTGAGGTGAAGAGCGGCAAACATGGGGATGTAGGTGGCACAGATAGCCATGGACGTCCCACAAACCGGTCCAACGCCACAGGTGTCACCTATGACTTCTGTGTCGAGGTGCAGGGGTGGCCAAGAGCCTTTCAATTGGGCCATATTCTCACAGCAATTCACAGCATGGCTACTTCCTTGGCTTGCTTTTGTATCCCAGCTCCCATTTGGTGCTAATGATAAACTCGACAACCTACATTCCGTGATGCTGACACTTGGTTCGCCGACGTTGGCTGCCTATTCACTGGTTCTAACCGTCTTGAATGGGCGCTGGGTTGCACGGCGCTTTTCACAATACACCTATCCCAATGTTCGAAACGCCATTCACATTCTCAGTAGCCTGCAACAGTCACCTCTCAAAATTGAGACAGAGGATGGGCTTCTTGCGTCTCTTGTCGTCCTTCCTCAAAACGACGAGTGGTGGAGGGAGCTCGTCGTGTGGATGAATTACACTCACACATGGTCTATATCTGCCATCAATAACATTGCGTGGGTTGTCATCGCATACATCTTCACCCTCGTCGACTCCTTAACAGTAGGCCCAACAAACTTCATCAATTCCAACAGCCAAGCCATAGGTTCACTTTGGATGTGGCTTTTTCCCATTGTCATAGGATGGTTACAAATCTCCCCAAAGTGCGACTCGACCCATCTGACCAGTGCCGTCAAACGCACAAATAAGATAGCCTATGTCACTACGGATGACGACATTGTCCTCGTGAAGAATGCGAAGACCGAAGCACGAGCTATCAAGCTTACCATCATGGAGGTAGACTACTTGTGTCTGGATGAGAAGTGTACATCACCAATCTTCAATTACACAAGATTCCTCCCCTGGGTGCAAGCAGTTGAGAAGGTGTCTGAGACTTTCAAGTCTGTGTCCAAGCATTATTAAGCACACAAGTCAGTCAACCCTTCTAAGGAGTGGTGCACCGTGGCAAGTGGTGAACCTCATGAAAGCAGTCATGTGGGCAACAAGACGCAGGTCACAAACTATTGTATGCCACCATACGACAGGCAGCATCATAATCATAATCGTTGGAGACACCGATGGGAGGTTATGTACAGGACGTTTATTGCATCCGCCCTTGCGTTAATGTTGCAATGGGGTACTGCTGGTGCTGCAATTTTAGATGTCTGGTTTACACCCACACAAGGTGAGTAGAACACGGCAATTCCCTCCTTTACCTCTTGTATTCACTTCTCTGTCACAGGACTCGGCTGTCGTTCTGCTGCATATCTTCTCTATGCAGTACTCTCCACCCTCGTCTGGATGCTACTACTCACCTCTAGTATCCTAACCCACTACTACACCCTTACGAATGGCTCTATTACCTACCGCTGGTCTACATGGGCAGCCAAGCACTTATCAATATTTTTTCACTGTCTCGGGAAGGTCATCACTGCTTTCAACTCAATCTTGGTAGTCCTCGCATGCCTATTCCAATTTGGCAACTTCTTTAACAGATGTTATTGCAATAGCAGCGTCTTCGGGCTGTGGGGCGGCGCATATAATGTCATTACGTTGTTGCAGGATGAAATTATAGGCTTAAGGACTGTCTGGGCTGGGGGTGTAGGTTTGGCGGCTGGGAGTGCTGTCCTTTTCCTCCTTTTCCTCAATATCTATATCGAGCCGGCTCTTCCTGAATCCTGATTAATGTCAGGATCCTATTTTTCTTTCCATCCCCCAAAATATACCCACAATGTTGTAATTATTGTACGTATAGAAGTCCAAGTACCCCAATCCAGTGAAAATAAAAAGGATCGGCCATTTGGCGTGTTGTATTCTTCTAGTTTTTCATTCTTCTTGTTTCATCTGTTGACTTGTCATACAGAATGGAACCCTTTCTGTTTGTCATCGAAATACATGTGGTTCTTTTATGTTGAGTTTAAAACCTGAAGTTACTGGTTAGAGCTCACTAAATTATACATTTTAACCCCCATGACCGTGTGCGTGACCCTACCAGCCATTCTTGCCAATGCCTTCAAAGCCGTTGCAGAGCAACCTTCCTACTATGTTCCAGACTATGTTCCGGCCAGCGTGGCCCAGATTACTCATGACTGTTGGTAACATTGGAGAATGACTCACACCATACAAAGATTTTGATACCTTCCTTAAGTCGACACGGTGGCTTCACGTGGCAAGAAGTTCATCAAGATGCCCACCCCTGGGAATTTGGTGATTCTGGATCGGTTGTAGAGATGGATAAAGACGAGGAACCGATGGATCACATCCTTTTACAGTACGGACGAAGGCTTGACCTTAGAAGAAGAATTCCAGTGAATTCCAGTGGAAAGATGGCTGTAAGAGATTACAATGTGAATTGGAGGGAACTTCCCATCCTAGGTACAAGTGGGCAGTATCTATATTGTACCACTTTGATTAGTTTGTGTCTGTCATGCATTACAGAACCTTTGGTCATGGACAAAATTGTGTGTTTGTCCCTGGTCACATTGGGAGTGGCTGATGGTTGAAAACCATTCTCAAAAAACCTTAAAAAACAAAATTCAAATTGAGTATTTTTGGGATATGTCACAGGTCACTATGCCATTGGATGGAGATACAAATTTGTCCACAGGTCACACCCCAGACAAACTAATCAAAATAGTACATTATTTCAAGGATGAAGCTATGTGAACAAAGCAAAATATGTGCTGTCAAAGGAAGGAAGGACAGCTACAAGCACAGAAAAATGGGAGAGAAGGGAAGACAATAATAAAAATTATTAAGATGACAAAGTGCAAGAGAAAAGGGAGAAGGTAGTAAATATCATCCAATAGAAAAATAAATCCAGCTCCATTCCTGTGGACATGTCAAAAATGTAAAAGGTCCTGTGTCAACATTTGAGATGCACAGCCTTGTTCCCATAAAACTTCTGTATGTTCATGATCCCATGTTGTGCAGCCTTGATAACACACTTGACATACTGTAAGAATAGACCTCTCCTGCTGATTCATCCACACCTTCTGCTTGGCCATGATCCTTCTGGACTTCCTATGAGACAGTGGATGACTTCCTGTAGGAATCTGAAATTTCAAACTGGTATCAAATTCCAGCTTAAATTAGATAGCTTAGATTGAGAATCATTTGAAACCCAGTCTGCATCCTGTGGACATGCAAATTCCAGGTTTTTTTTCATATCAGATTGTGTTTATGTCATCAAAGACCGTCATCAATCTTGGATTATTTGCACTGTCAATAATTTCAAATTCATTATATCACATGTAACATACACGGAATTTCATACCACGTTACAATTTTCCAAATTCATACATTTCCTATTTTATCAATTTCAAATCCATTCCCCTTTTGGAAATTACTCCAAAATTACATATTCTATTCTTACATACTAATTTGCTACCTCCCCATTTTTATTCTCAGATCTAAGATTCCCTTTTATCCATTTTCAAAACATAGTACTACAAACCAAAGGTATAAAAACCTGTAGCTATATTGTAGTATAAAAACCAACAAAAACATAACAAATAACTCAGAAACTAAGAAATTTGATAGCCAAGCACTAAAATAATAAAACAATCAACACATTTGGAGCACTAGAGTTGACAGAGTCAACTCCCCCCCTATATACTTGCACACCCGGAAACTATTCCTCACACTGCTGTTTTACCTCATTATTGTTTCTGAATGTCAGGACAATTGGTGATTGGCTGGATGATGGTTATCAGCATATCCTCTGGTAAATGCAATGGAGGGAGTCAATTAGCAAGATGTTGAAGGTTCACAGCCCTGATTATTATCAGGCTTGTAACACCCAAATGAATCCATGAAGGTCCATAAACAGCAAAGCAGATAATATAGGTGAGAGGACTGTTGGAAACAGCTGATCAACAACTAAACATGGATCTTGGTGGTACATATACCATTTATGGACCCAACATGACATCAAAATGCATTTGAAATGCCCTGAAATGTTTGTAAGAGGATCCTGACCCTATTTCAGACCAAGCAATCTGAAATCATCTGAAATGCCCTCTCAATTTGAAATTATGTGTGATAGGGGTACGGCATTGGGGCTGATGGGAATTTGGAACTATTTAGAATATCAAACTCATATCAAATCTCTATGGGAAGTCATCCAGTCTGTGAGATAAATTCTGTGGGAAGTAGTAATGCCACAGTCCAACCTTGAACCAAAGTTTGAACCTGAGAACCAGACCAAAGGTTAGTTCAAAGTTCAGAGCATGGCTGAACTGAACCTGTTTTGAGGTTAAATGAGGCATAATTTGCATCAAGTGCCCATCCCTGTTATGAACTTTTTACTTTTTCTTTTTCCTTTCTTAACTCCACTGATACATGCTTTATACATACCTTTTCATCTCTGTCTACATGCCTTTACTTGTTATTGTTTCACTAACATGCATATGACTTATTGCATGAGTCATTTCTATATTTACTCCTGACTCACTGTTTACATACAACTATGACTCACTCACATATGTGACTCCTCTTTTACTATAAATACTGTATTTACTCCTTTGTACATCATCTAGCTAGTTCTTGAGAATAGTACCCACTTTCTACTTGATCTCTCTCAAATTCTTAAGACAATACCAAGAGATGACCTCTTGGCACTCTTCTGAGCTCACTATATGAACAAACCAATCTCTACATGACTGTTAAAGGTCAGAACACTTCTGAACCTTTTGAAGTTGTAACAATACCTGTTTTGAATGCCCACCCCCCATTTTCAAGACCAACCACCACACAACTGCCTATTTTCAACACCAATTGCCCATTTTGATGCCCACTGCCTATTTTTAAGACCCAACTGCCTGTTTTTTCAACCCCATCTACTCATCTAAACCCTAAACCCCTCTTGTGGGGGGAGGGTTGCTATTTAATTCTATCTCTTATGTATTACTCAATCTTATTTTATTTCATTCACATAATATGACAGGCAGAGAAACCCCTCACAAGAGGGGATTTTACTTTTCATGGAGGTCTTTACACTAAGCCACTAATTGTTAGGGGACGCTAGCTATATTCAGTACTTTACCCTCCCCCACATATTCCAAGTGGGGTCCAAGCAGGTCTGAGCAATCCAACCAAATTCTGAGTAAATTCCAACCAAATTCCAACCAAGTTCTGACGTTATTTAGGGTTAGGTTAAGGTTTGGTTAGAGTCTATTTAGGGTTAGGATTAAGGTTTATTTAAGAGGTTAGGGCAGTATATTGATCCTAGGTAGTTATAATGAATTTGATGTAAAATTGGTCAGAATATGGTTGGATCCACTCGGATTCTGGTCAGATTCTGGTCAGATTCTGGTCAGACCTGCTCGGACCTGCTCAGAATGTGTGGGGGAGAGTAAAGACCTCACTATAGTGGTCACTACTATTAGCTTAGAGAGCAGGTTATTGCCAGGAAAACAATAGATGGACCTAGGTAACTACCCCAGGTCCAGGTAATGACATGACAGTAAGTAAAAGTAAATGTAGGACACACCTTCCCTAAGGAACATGTGGTAAGTATCTACCCAGATGCACATTTACTATTAAGGAATGTTTGTCAGTGACTACTAATAACTGTTTGTATGACTAAGGACAGGGGCAGGTGGAGTATGTAGTGGTAGGTAAGTACATACATAGTGTCCTCTTACACTAATTCCAATGGGAATCTGATCAGTCCAAGTAAAATTTTCCTAACTGGGATTTGGCTGCAGACTCACTTGGGCTGACATTTGGTTGGTGTTCCAGCAGTTTCAAATTTTGAGTCTGAGCTCAGTCCAAGTTCAATATTCTTGTCTTAGATTAGAAAGTCTTTGAGAGAACATGTGATGTCACAGCGTTACACACTTCTTCTTTCCAAGACATCCATTGTTCACTCTCAGCATCTGGCTCTCTGCCTCGCTCTGGCTTGTTTTTTGCTCCCTCCCGCCACTCCCTATATAATGCAAACCCACTCCCCAGGCCAGCACCAATCAGCATTGATCTGACCTGAGAAGCTCTTCCATTTAGATTGGGAAATTTTTCAGTTTGCGAGTTTTCCCTGCCGCCCTTGCAGCTCATCTCTCCCAGTCTAATTTGGTTGCTACTCGGTCGGGAAGTGCTTTGCGCTTTCACCCATCTAGCTTACTGCGCTCACATCTTAATTATCATTTCGGTCTTAGTAGTCTATTAAATATATCTTCACCCTAGAGCATCAACTGCAGTTGATCTCGGGTCTGCATGCTCAAACAAACAAGTGTATTTGCAAAGAAATTTTACTCAGAGTCTGAGCTCAGTCCAAGCTGAGTCCAAGTAAATGTACTTGGAGTCCAAGCTGAGTCTAATCAGAGTCTGAGTTCAGTCTTAATTTACTTGGACTGCTCAAAATATGTAAAAAAACCTTTGCACAATACTATATCCCCTAAATCCTTAACCTAACCTAACCAAACCAACCTTAAACAGCCCTAAAAAAACCCTAAAAAACCCTAAAAACCTAACAGACTGAACTTGGACCGAACTGAGCTTGGACTGAGCTTGGACTCCAATTGGACTCAGTTCGGACTGCTCAGACCCTACTCAGAGTCTGATTAGACTGGTGGGGGAGTGTAAAGTCTTGTTTTCATGTATTATTATTTTTTGTAAATTAATTGTAAATTAATGATAAACAAAGTATAAACATTGTTTATATAATATTAATAATGATATCCCTCCTGTTAAGGAAATATTAACTGAGATGTTGATACTGATTTGATACTGATGTTACACTAGCAATTGATTTGGAATGAATGAGGAATTGACTTGGTGTTGGAATTATTTAGTGACATGCTGATCATCATCATTCATGTCATATTGCATTATTATGAGCACAGTGGAATACTGACCAATAGTGGCAAAGACTCATAGATTATTATCTTGCATAGCCACATATCTAGGTAGTATAAGTAGTAAACTGTTGAGGAGAGGACTCCTACATCAGGAAAAATGACTTCTGCCCTAGGCTGTCCTGAAATGTCCTGTGGTGCCCCAGGCAGCTCAGGGCGCTCAGGTCAAGAGGTCGCCCTGGGGTGCAAGTTACCTATGTATGAAAAGTCTTAGGCTGTCCTGGGGCAACCTGAGGCAACCTGAGAGCATCCTGAGGCAACCTGAGGCAACCTGAGAGCGTCCTGAGAGCGTCCTGAGGCAACCTGAGGGCAACCTGAGGCAACCTGAGAGCATCCTGAGGCAGCCTTAGTCCCTTCATCAGGAAAAATGACTTCTGCCCTAGGCTGTCCTGAAATGTCCTGGGGTGCCCCAGGCAGCTCAGGGCGCTCAGGTCAAGAGGTCGCCCTGGGGTGCAAGTTACCTATGTATGAAAAGTCTTAGGCTGTCCTGGGGCAACCTGAGGCAACCTGAGAGCGTCCTGAGGCAACCTGAGAGCATCCTGAGGCAACCTGAGGCAACCTGAGAGAACCTGAGGCAACCTGAGAGCATCCTGAGGCAGCCTTAGTCCCTTTGGATCTGATGCTAGAAAACATATATAAACCAGATATTTGAGTGGTCTCACACAACAGAATAATAATAATAACAATAAAATTATATTCAATTATTCTAAACATCATATATAGTACTAGTAATAAAATAATAATAAAATAGTGATACATAAATATACTAGTATAATACTGGGGAAGTAGGAAATAAGAAAACAAAATTGTGGGTGGTTTATATATCTTTTGGATGGCGCACAGACCATTGGTCACATGATCACAGATAAGCATGATTTCAAGCATATGGTACTGGGTCAGGGTAGATTACATAAATTCCAAAAAAGGAAATTTTTTTAAAGATGGTAGAGAATTGTTTTAGGACCCTGAATATGTTTAAATTATATTAATAGCAGCTCTCCTTATTGAGAAAACTTCAAAATACTTTCCTGGACACGGTGGTTAAAGATTTTCTAGCAAAATTCATAAATTCTAAGGGACTCCCAGGGCCTCCTGATGTGATTTAATTCAGATGGTCAATGCACCAGGATACACTAAAGGTGTCCTGAGAAAATGGGTGACACTCAAAACTTTATCTATGCTGTCCTAGGTTGTCCTGAGGTGTCCTTGGATGAGTGTGTAACACTCAAATTTTACCTGTGCTGCTCTAGGATGTCCTGGGGTGTCCTGGGGTGTCCTGGGATGTCCTGAGTAGTGATGTGATACTAACAAATTACCCAAGGCTACCTAGGGCCAAAATCATTTTTCCTGATGTAATCAGTTTGATCCAATACACATATCCCTGCCCTCATGTTCCTTAAGTGTTCTCACAGGTCTAGTTCATCAAACCAACACCAAACATTTTTACATTTGGAGTTGACTTGGAATTGACTAGGAATTGACTTGGAATTGACTGTGAGGAGGGAGTATCCCTGCCTCAAGCAAGAAAATACAAAACAATTCAAAAATCTAATTAAGTCAGTAACTCAATAATCCAGGACCTACAACCGAATGCACTTGCATTCTTGAAGACTCAAAATAGGACAAGTTTCATTCTTCCCAAATCCTTTTGTAAATAGCCCCAGAAAAGCTTAAATTCAAATTACCCAAAACAAAGGAACCTACAAAGTGTTGTACTTACTAAAATGAGATCTATGGATCTTACCCGAAGAATGAACAAATTCATAATGTAACAAATAAATAACTATGGAAAATTAGTATAAATAGTTAGGGAAGGAATCTAGGATCACTAGTCCAATATATCTCGATCATATATCTGCAGATCTAAACTACCTGGGACTCACTAAAGTCTATACTTGATTACGGAACATTATTGCAAGTTACACTAAGCAGTACAGAACCCTGAGGATCAACAGAGTCAATTCTCCCATGTACCATTCCTCTCTCACATGATACACAATAAACCTTCCTTACATGACTTGGAATTGAATGAACTAGGGATTGACTGGGAATGGACTCAGAAGTTGTATTATTATTATTTTACCTGGAATGTGCTCAGATTCTGCTTGGAATGGCACAGAATAGTACATGCCTCATTGTTTTTTTTTACTTGAACTAAGGTCAGAATTTACTTATATTCCACTTGGAATGTGGAAGGTAAAGTACTGGAATTTTCTGTGCCAGGTTGTTTGGGGATGGGATTGCTTCAGGCATACCTAGCAGTGCAATGAGAAGCTGCAAAGTGAAAGGCTGCCTGTTGAAGAAGCCTCACTGAGCAGTCACACAGCTTGATAGGACCACATTGTATTGTTGAGAACAAGACAGATATGAGTATGAGCATAATGTTAAGAATGAAAATGAGAATCTCCCTATATACTGTCTGATCATGTGACATGAATAAAAGATAAGATAAGAACCCTCAACAGATGAGTAAGACTGGCAGGCTTACACAAAGTCAGGTTATGGGCATTAGGGGCCTGTGTAGTATGGTATTTAATCAAGCATGTAAAGTCTACATGGAGCTCTGCTCAAAGACCTAAATTGATGTTGCAACAGATACCAAAAACCAAGGCAGCAGGACAGCAAATGAGTGATGAGCTACGAATTTGAAGTGAAGAATATTTTACTTACAGGTAACAGCAGAGTATTAATTAAATTTACATAAGCTACGGCTGTGGGAGTCACATCTTAACAATTGACACCAAAAAAAAGTACAGGAATTATCCTAGTATTTGTAGCATGGTATACAAATAAATATAGGTACTGTGGTTTCGGATATCTGTTTAGTACATAATAGTTTTCTACAATTAGAAGCTGGTTTACTATAATAGCAGCCGTCATTTTCATAACACTGAGAAAAATGATAAAAGAAGCAGTCATCTGGCAGCAGAATCCATTTCTGCAATCATATCTAGGAAAGAGTCAGTAACCAGTCTCACGGGAACATTGAGTTTCAGATAAAGTAAGGGAGATTTTGGTGTTGGCGGGGAGATGTCGAGAACAATAAAGTCCTAACAGAACAAAACATGGATGATTCATATCAAGGATGAAAGCACTGAACAAGTCATAAACAGAAAGGCCTACCTTCACTTGGACATTTGCGGCATTAAATCCACCAACGGTAACGTTGCTTTGACAGCGCACCTCGCCCTCCCAATCAATACTGCCCTCGGAATATCCCCCAAGCGTAGCACAACAATTTGATAAATCTGGAGGAACCGGCCAAATGGTGCCTTCGCCCAAGATGGAATTACTCCAGGCTTTTTCTCTTCGTACCGCCACAGAAACCTGCCGTAGTAGAGTTACACGAACCAACGGCTTTGCGTTCTGAAAATTCCTCTCAGTGGGGGGACTATCAGAATCTGCAGAGGTAACGCGATCCAGATCCATATGCGCTCCAGAGAGGAGCATATACAGGGAACATGTCAGACCAGCCAGTTGTACATGAAATTTCATGGTGTCTGTAAGAGCATATATTCGACCACCGGGGACAAAGAGCTGTCAAGAAAGTATGTTAGAACCCAGGCTCGGAGGGTGCTAGGCTAGAAAAAACATACATGACAGATAATTGGAGTTATTTCCACATTTGGACGCATTTTGAGGTATGTTACTGCCTGATACCATTCCTCCGGAGACGTTTTGATAGATGAGAAAAGGCAAGAAGTAGCGACCGAAGGTCGCGGTGCCCGTGTTCGAGGCGCATATTTGAAAGGAATGATCATCCTAAGATAAATAAATAAACGGCAGACTGACTAAGGGTTAACAAATACACATACTGTTGTTTCTTAGGCCAGATGGCATCGGTTTTTGGATGGCGTGCATGTGTAACGATGAAACGAAGCTGATATGAAGACCGCGCAAGCAGACTTTGAATACCGTCATCGACGAAATGATACGAAGGCGGCAGAGGAAAGGAATTATTGTCGTCCTGAAATGTAGCGGGAAGTGTTATAGCGAATGGTACCTGAGGGGGGCAGGCTTTGTCTGACGTCAGGTGCGACCACAGAGTATGATAGCTGCTAATGAGCTTGATGGACCAACTTCCGCCTCCAGAAGTTGAGCTGTCTAGTTTGCCCTCCACCTATCAGATACGATAGCGATAAGCTGATGTGTCTCGGCAATGATGAGACTTACTTTAAGAACAATCTTACGAATCTTCTCGAGCTGGCCTTGACATAGGACAATCCCGCTAATCACAGCATGTCGGCCAAATACAGGGATGGTTGCATCCACTTCCTGGTCGTTCAACACAATGCTCAATTCTCCTGATTTCTTGATAAAAACCGAATTGGTTCGCGATTGCGGTGCCCGCAGACTGGTGTAATCCAGTCTTTGTTCACCATTTGGAAGTTGACAGGAGTAGGACGGTGATGGCAACGACTTGGAGAATGAGTCATCCGAGCCGTAGCTAGGTAGCTCTGGGGAATTTTCAACTGACATTAGCATGAGGAAGATAAGAAATAGTAGGGACTGGTATGTTCATACTCGTGTACACCTCATAAAAAGTATCCCCTATAAATAACCAAACTCTAGGTAAGTAAATGGAAATGACTCGCCACAGCCTTGTCATGAGTCATCGATGTCATGCCTTACCGAGAACAGGCACCAATAAGTACTTAACATAGACGCATGCGGGGAAGGGATCAAAGATTTCCCTAATCATATAGGTAGCAAAGGCACGGATCACAGTTGTTCTCATATCTTCGTGCGCCTTTGTTCAAGTTTGTGACAAACACCCAAAAATAGTAGTTATGACTCACACTACGCTCCAATACTCACAGCCCATGGCACCCCGAGTTCAATCATATATTGTAACTGGCACTGCTTACAACTACTCCACTGTGATTCTGAAGACCGATCACAACCTATGCCAGCTCAAGGCTAGTTTGTAAGCAAAGGCGCACAATGAAAACGTCTACAGATGAGAACAGCTGTAACCAGTTCGAATGGCCAACTATAGATTGCTCATGGTGACAATTTGAATAATAAATACAATGTCCAGCTAGCGAGTTAACTGAGTTACATATCATCAAGACCCAATCAAGACCTCGCGATGTACGCAGCCGAAGGTGGCTTAGCTCATCGATTCAGCGTTTCCTCCAATTGCCGCGGGTGAAGGTAGCTATACCGTTCTCCGCGTAAAACGGAGGAGGCGACGTTCCAAAAATACAAGCTGTACAAGGACGGTAAGGACGAAAAAAGATGATTGCTGGCTGTCCAGCGAATAGATTTTGTCCTGTTGGCAAATGTGCAAAATAAAACCCAGCCAGTGCCCCAGAAGAGTGAGTTGTGCAGCAAATATCAGAAGTGAGGTGAGCCGAAGACCTCCGAATGCAGGAGATCTTTCTGGCTTGAAAATATTCCATGGCGTTTATTGATAGAGTCACTGGATGAAGATTGTTCGCTACCGTGACATCTCCCGATTGAGCTGGAGGGATTACAGCATCAGGGGATGCGAGCGATGCGGGTGAGTGATCTCTATCAGCGGGATGCCTCGTCGAAGTAGTATTCAGTGAATTTTCTCCACGGCTGCGATATACCCAATCTCCCCACGTTCCGACCGCAATGGATCTGCTTGTGGTCGGCGTGAGCTTTCAGCTTCTTTGGAAGGTGCATCACTATGAGGCATTGGGAATGTTGAAGTGCTTAACCATGTACAACGATCTTGTAGGTAGACAACGACCGCGTAGCAGAAATTGAGAAAAATTGAGCATTGAATTGAAGGAGAGTTGTAAAAGGTGAACCGCCACGGTTGTCAAGGGCATATCATTACGTCACGCACCTCGATTACCACCACGACTATAATACATCCACTGGAAGGCTGACACCTTTTAAATATCCCATCTAGATGTCTCTGGTAGTTCCCCCAGGTATAATATCCATCAAGGATACGGTAAAAAACGCAAACGTCTTGATTTCTGGAGATGGTAGGCGTTTTAGAGGGACCAGCTCCTTCGTTGCTCTCTGACGGCGCGGGGTCATCTGAGCGACATCACTAGCATGTTAAACTAATTTGAAGCCAAGAAACGTTCAGTAGTGAACAAAGAGACATCGAATCGGAGAAACAACCTTTATAGTCCGTCTGGCCTCTTTCCAATGACGACTTCGCCGCCGACAAGGTGACGTTCGCACGTTTCTCTAGAACGCCGACAGTGTAGGTACGACCTTTTGCATCAGACTCCTTCCCCCTTGCCCAACGCCTCCGTCAACGTTAAACATGTCCTCATCGTCTTCATATTCCCATACCTCTGCAAAAGCAGCAACGGTAGAAGATGACGTTAGAAGAGAGACAGCAGAGGGCGTACGACGGGCTTTCTCCGGTGAGCCACCTTCTGTAGGAAGCACAGTGGAAACGTGCATCCGCTGGACAGATAATCTAACTTGTATTGGATCATAGAGAAGGTTGCTCAAGGCTAAATGGAAGGGGTACGTCTTTCCTGCATGCACATCCGATAGCGAATTTTTCTCCTCGTCTGCGGTCGATTTTCCGAGCGAACTTTTGGAAGCTTCAGCAGCCAGTTGCTGGGCATGAGGTAGAGCAACTGCAACTGTTATTGCCGGAAGATAGTTTGCTGCCACAAGCTTGATTTTATAACTCACAGACTCTGCTTTCTATTCTGGTTTTATCGAGCCGGACAACGTTTGGAACATTTGGATTAAAGGGGTATACGAAGGGGTTTAAGTTCTCTGGTAGCTTATTGGGTCAAAGCAAAAGAACGAGTTTGTAGCGTTCCGGTGGAGAGTATTAATTCTCACGTGGAAGGTCCATATCCACAGAAGCAAATCCACTCAAATACATGCCAACATGGACTTGACTTCATCCATCCATCACTCGATCGAGGTAGTGAATTGAATCCGGATCCTTCTCAGGCTCTCTATACGCAGTCTGGTTTTTTATTGGTGAATTTCCTATTGGTTTGAACCATGACTGAAGCTCAATTCAATTTGATTTTCTTCTCAGCCAACCTCTCATCATCAACACACTGATCCTGAAAGAGTGAAAGAGGCGCTGAATATGTTTTTGTAAGTGTCGCTCATCCAAAACCCAATCTCATCCTTATCGAAATTTGAGGCAAGGGCACAACACTCATTATGTTCCGAGGTATAAATAACATCGACGGCCCTGGCTACGCGTCGTGAGCTTTTATCATGATGCAACTCGAGAGGTTCGGGCCCTTCAAGGTTCCGGCGGGCCGTTAGGCCAATCCACATGCCCCCCCGGTCCACCCACATGTCGAACCAATATAAAATGCCAAACAGTTTGATAAGGTATCCTTTTTTCCCTTCGTTTCCAACCTTCCTACCCACCTGCAGTTATGCTTCTACCCATTCCAATCCTTTTTCTTCGTGTCTTTGCGCTTTTGCCAATAATTTCTCATGCATTGAATACTCAGGCATCATTCAATTTCCAGATGTCCAAGATTCCTGGCATGGGAACGCCGGAACGCTTGGATTTGGTCGAAGATAGGTCACAAGTTATAAATAACGCAAATTTTATCAGGGTGCGTTATATAGGTTATTGGCCTAATGTCTCCACAAAAAACAACTCAATTGGCTGCTTACATGGTAGATTCCCATCGATCATTTTACGAACAAGAATACCGATACTTTTCTCAACCGCTATTGGGTTAATGCAACGTATTGGGAACAAGGCGGACCTGTATTTCGTGAGTATTATCTTCTTACAATATTATTCCCATCCTTTTCTGACTTCCACAAAAAAAAGTCTTTGATTCCGGAGAGCAAAACGCCGAACCGTTACTTCCGTATTACCTTCAGGTATCCAAATTCTTCATATTTATGTTTAATAAAATAATAATGCTCATGAAATTGCAGGAATATCATGGCTTGTCTGCCGTCATGCGTCTTTCTAAAAAATACAAAGGACTTGCAATTCTCTGGGAACACAGATTCTATGGCACCTCTCTGCCTTTTCCCGTAAATGTAATGAATTTATTTTTAGCTCTTACACCTATGTTATACTACTAATACTTCTCCGTCAGGAAAATACCACAGCAGATCAGTGGCAGTTCCTCAACACCGAACAAGCTCTGGAAGACGTTGTATTCTTCGCCAATTCATTCGCTCATCCGGATTCGGCTCATCCATCTGCAACTACACTATCTGATCCGCTCGTCGGCCTTCCTGTTCATCCTAGCAAAACACCTTGGATATTTCTCGGTGGTTCGTATCCTGGAATTAGAGCCGCGCTTCTGCGTATTCGAAATCCATCTACTATCTTTGCATCTTGGGCTTCTTCTGCGCCTGTACAAGCCCAAGTCGACATGGCAAGCTATCACAAAGCAGCAGAACGTAGTCTGACCAGGAACTGCTCCGCCGATTGGATTCAAGTCACTCGGTAAGGTTCTTTCGTGGCATTGTTGCTCTCGTACCCGGATTGATTATATGGTCCGTAGATATGTCGACGAGACATTGAACGGAACAAACGAGACCGCTATCGTCGAGATGAAATTTGACCTGCTAAAAGCAAGACTGAGCGGACCTGGAGGAAATACCACTGGCGCGAATAACTTGACTATGGCGGTTGCCAATCAAACGAGCAATGCAGACGCTGCAGGCATCCTCATGGACCCTCTGGGCTTTTACCAGGTAAAATACCATTCTTCTACTCGACCTCCTCGAGAGCTTATTTTTTTTTACACGATTCAACCACAGTATTACGGTTTCCAAGCCTCTCTACTTCCCTTCTGCAATATCCTCGAAACACAAAATTTCACTCAGGATCCTGTAGAAGCGGGTGTTTTTACTGAGTTCGGAATTGAAAAGGGATTCCAATCATTTCTTACAGCCATTAGTGAAGTTGATTATAACGCTATACCTCGATCTGCGGATGATCCTGTTCAGGATCGTTCATGGATGTGGCAATACTGTTCAGAGTATGGTGTGTGTTTGTTCTCTAGTCTCTCTTCGGGTCAAGTCACCTTGACCACCGTAATTCTCGTATTCATCCAAATTGACCAGGTTACTATCAGCGTGGCGACCCTGCCAATCCTCTTTCTATTGAAACTTCTTTCATTTCGCTTGATCTTTTCCAACAACAATGTAATCAAGCGTTCCCGGATGGTCTACCATCTTCGCCTCAAGTTAATAATGTGAACAAATACGGCGGGTGGGATATGAATCCCTCGAATGTGATGTTTTCGAATGGTGAATGTACGTTCCACTGGCGCTTTTTATCCATCCAATTACCAAAGTCATTATCTTCCTTCGTTCGTTCAAGTTGATCCATGGAGAACGATGGGTCTAGCCTCTATTGAAACAAATTCTCCAAAACGTACCCCAACTGTCATAGTTCCAGCGTAAGTTGTCATTTTCGAAATTTCGCCCGAGTGACTGTTCCAATATGGCCAACCCCCTTTGCCACTTCAATTTAGGTGTAACACGACTTCAACCTCTTTCTTTGGAATCACCTACTCCAACATGGTACACGTCTCTGACATGCGAGTCCTTCTCACACCGGATTCGAATCACACCGATTTCAAAACGGTGGGTTTCTATAGTCCTATCTCTCAGGAACCGTTTTTTACAGGTCTTGGATTATTTCAATTGGCGTTGGATGAATGGTTGCCTTGCTTTGGAGCCGGAAAATGAGTTGCAAGGGAGTCCAGTTGCACTTGCTTGTCGTCCTTGCTACATATGCTACCATTTATCGATAGAGGAAGCTTTCTTTGTACTTAACGTTGAGCAACCGCACGGAAAAATAATATCTAGCCATGGCATAATCGCAACCCTGTTTCTTTCGACATGCATAGATTCCCACGATTTTGAAATCGTTATCAAGCCCGACTATGTCTTTCATAAATACCCTCCAACGATTTTCAACAGGGTGTAATGGCGGAATCGATTCCATCCCTGGAAATTAAATGATACATTGACGCGCCCGCCAGATTTAGGAAAATAGCGAGAATTGGCTTATTGGGCCCCGTGTATCAAGGAACAGCTCAACAGGATCAAAGGTCGACCTCCAAGCTGGGGACCAAGTCGCAACCAACGCGGCGGAGGGCGCCGCAGGACGGGGGTACAACACCCATACCAATTTTCACATGGATCATCGGGAACGACCACAAGAGATCGTTCCACTAGTATTCATGCCGGCCATGCCTGGATGGGTGCTGGCAACAACGCAGGAACTGGTGGGGCATCGAGACCCCCGTCAGGGAACCCATCAACAGCCGATTGCAACTCAACAACACAGATGCAGAAAAGACCGTACAAGGGGGATCGTTCGAGTCCCTCCTGGACTCGGAGGCGAACCGAGGATATCTCTGAGTATGAAGTCCTTATCATGGACTTGGGAAGTACGTTGATTTCGCAATCAATCCTTCATCGATTCTTGATTGACATTAACATCCCTTTGCAGAGGCGCGACTACAGGAGGCTCGAACAGCCCTCCTGTCATTCCAGCGCTATCTCCATCCGCGCCGCAGCCCTCAACACCTGCATGCGCTACATCAACATCGATAGCCTGTTCTGGGGTATCCGACAAGGATGTGGAGACGACCACAGACACAAATATACAAGGGGGTGCGCGTATCTTTCTTTGATTTTGTGAAAAGCGTTGCTAACATCCTTCTGAAGCGTCGGTCGAAGACGATGATTTAGGATCTCGTTACCCAATAGCAACATTGAAGGAACGATCCATTCCCTGAGAGATTCAAGTTCTTCAATCCAATCAGCGCACATAACTTTCTTGTTGGTACCTTTTGCTATGGCTTTCCTCCCTTCGTACGACGTTATATGCTACATAGAATGATATTGTCTTGAATTGAAAAGGTCGTTGAATGAGATAGAAGTGTCATCGATGGACGTGAAGAACTTGACAACGTCACGATGTGTGTAGTCACTTGGAACAATCCAGAAAAGGCAATAATAACAACAAACTGCAGTCTACTGCTCAAAACAACGGGAACAATGTGCTGGAGGCTTAGAAAATTTTTATTTTTGGGGGTCAAACTTTGAAAACTTGCATATAAGTACTTGCCCACACAGTAATACAGTCCCTGGACAGATTTATGGATTAGTTGTTCCTCATTTAGGTCAGCTGGGCCAATTTTTTTGACTACTGATGGTCCAGTGAAAGGCAAGTTAAGACTTCAAAATAACTTAGACCATGTACTGCTCACATATTTACTGCTTACTACATCCTCAAAGATGGTTATTTCTAGTTATCCAAAGTGTTGCAGCTTGGGCGGCTCAAGTTTGGCTCAAGTTCTAGGTCAGAAGGGAGCAGAGCCCAAAAATGTGGGAAAAACATACCACATTTGGATGAAAACATACCCGATATGGGTTGGGGAGGGGGGAGGGGGGGTTGGCGAGGCCTTAGAGAAAAAAATCTACCCCGTGTAGTTTTTCGAATCTTGGTGCCCCCTTGCACATAAATCAATTTCTGCTTGCATGGTAGTTTTCTATCGATCACTTTATGAAAAAGGGTTAATGCAACGTATTGGGAACAACTTGAAGGCGGACCTATATTTCGTGAGTATTATCCTCTTTCACTCTTATTCTCATTCTTTTCTGATTTCCACCTCGATAAAAAAAGGCTTTGAATCCGGAGAGCAAAATGCGTTACTTCCATATTACCTTCATGTATCCAATTTATTTTCATTAGGTTTAATAATAACATAATAATCATGAACTACAGGAATTATCATAGTTTATCGGCCATCATGCGTCTTGCTAAAAAACACAAAGGGCAAGCAATTCTCTGGGAACACAGATTTTATCCTCTCTTTTCTCGTAAATGTAATTCATTTATTTCTCTTGCACCTACCTAATACTTCTCCATCAGGAAAATGCCACAGCAGATCGGTGGCAGTGCATCAACACCGAACAAGCTCTGGAAGACGTTGTACTCTTTTCCAACTCATTTGCTCATCCAGATTCAGCTCGTCACCATCATCAACTACAGTATATGATCAGCTCGTCGGTTCTCCTGTTCGTCCTATCCTGTAATAGGAGCCACGCTTCTGCATATTCGAAATCCACCCACCATCTTTGCGTCTTCTGCACCTGTACAAGCCCAAGTCGACACGGGCAAGCTCTCACCAAGCAGCAGAACATAGTGTGACCAGGGACTGCTCCGCTGATTCTATTCAAGTGACTCAGTAAGGTTCTTCCATGGGACTGTTGCCCTCATACCCGAATTGATTATATTGTTTTTTTTTTTGATTTGTAAATATGTCGACAAGACATTGAATGGAACAAACAAGACCGCTATCGTGAGATGAAATTTAACTCGCTAAAAGCAAGAAAGAGGCGATCTGGAGGAAATAGTGGATATTGTGAGCTTGTGGACAATGTTTCCGGTTTTGAGGCAGTGAAGGGACGTTGAATGCTGCGAAGGTCTTAAAACTTTCTCGCGCTTCTTCATGGATCAGTATAAGTGAATTATTTGGTTCGTTTCTCGGTATATGATATGTTAAACCTCGTCATGATTATAGGTTGTGGGCTTCCATTCCCGCCTTGCAGCACCCCTTTTGGATTGCAACTGGGAGCTTCAAGTTGACGCTCCATTGGAGCATTTACCTCACCCTCACACAAGAGAGTAGAATTGGCCTACGACCCAAGGAACTACTACTAACCTTATGAAGAGCTCTGTAACCGCCGCAGAAGTTATTGGCCTGCCGAGGCGGCCTGTATGTGCTGAGGGAGAGAGGGATTTAGGCGAAGCAAACTTGTCACTGTTCGTCCCTTGCTACATATTGTTGGAATATGTTATCCGCGGGGCAAACGGTCACAAGCAGTATCATGTGCGATAGGCACCATCAAGCGCTCGATCAGCGCTCTCAGCGTTGCTATGCCCGAGTCACTTCTTGGACCTTCGTAGTTAATTAAAAGTCATATTTGTACTATCTACTACAAGCCATAGCGTATATAAATCCAGTATCATACTCGAATAAATCGGATTCTCGCTATCGTTCTTACAGGTTATGGGCCCCGACCGTTGCACTTAGAAGAAACTCGTCGCTGAACTCACTGTCCTTACTGCTTGCTTCATTAAACTATCGTCATACTCATTAATAAATGTCTACGATGCCCGACGTGACTATTCCCCTACTGTCAGATATCCTACCGTCCTCTGTGCCTATGCTCGAAGCCGATGGAAATAACTGGGCGACGTTCTATGTTCATTTCCGAGGTGCTGTCGAGGCGAGAGGCTTTTGGAGCCATTTTGATGGGCCGTTGTCTGTCCCGGTACTGTCAACCGAGCCTACCGCAGCCGAGATCGCTGCAAAGGGTCAGTGGGATGGAAACGAGAGATTCGCGAAGACATTACTTACCCAGTGTTTGCCGGACTCGATCGTGATGGAGGTTTATTCCAAGGAAACGGTGCGAGAGAGGTGGGAAGCTGTGGTGAAAGGGTATGGGGTCACAGGGGTGGTGTATGCAGAGACGGAGTGGAGGGCAAAGTTAGAGGCTGGCGACGAAGTGTTGATGGATGAGCCAAGATGGAAAGGCGGTAGAGACCAGGAGCAGGTTGAGTGTCGGGATTGTGGACAGATGGGGCACGTCAGGTTGAGGTGTTCAAGTCCAAGGAAATCCAGAAACGACTCACGGAATACTGCAGAAGAAAAGTCGAACCAAAGGATCGAAGGGCCATCTGAAACTGCGACTGAAGAAGCAAAGGGAGCGGAGGGTGTCGAGGAAGAGGTTGAAGTCGCCGAGGAGGAACCTAGGGACTGGTTTCAGGACGCAATCGACGAAATGATCAAAGAAAAAGACCTACCAACTGAATTTACGGGCAATGTTGAGGTAGATTCCAAGGTCTTGGATGACGAGGAATCCCGGGCGGCAGTGGAAGAGGTTGTTGGTGGTAGCTGTTTCCGAGTTGTCGAGAAGACGAGGGATTGGTTAGAAGAGGCGGTGGATGAAATGATAGCGGATGAAGAGAGATTGGCGAGGGAAGAAATGAGCAAAGAGGAGAGCCCGGTGGTCGTCAAGTTTTTTGGCAACAAGTCCAGAGATGCCTCCGCAGCGATGGAACCGAGAGTAAACGGCGAAATCGAAGAGCTCTGTGGCCCAAGACATGCCAGTCATACATCTCATCATCAACATCACTGCATTAACCTCGAAGAAACTCCAGATGCGAAAGTGAAAGTCGACGAACGAAATGCCTATTTTGACAATTCATCAGTACATTATTTCGAAGAGGAAGAAACAAAGACTTACGAGCTTCAAGATGAAACACCCGATGATATTCAAGTGGACGCACCAAATGGAAAGGACGAGGTTGTCCTTGGGAAGGAACCAGATAAGGTTGAGATTCGCGAGTGGGGAGAGCCTTGGACAAAGAGAGGCGCCACTGAACTAGGAGGAGAGGTTGACGAAGAGCCGAATGGTGTACAGATCCACTGGCTAGACACGAAGTGCATCGTTGTCAAACGAAATGGTTACCTTAACGCGATGGACATATTGGCGATGCTGGAGAATTGGAACATGGTGGACATACCTGAGGGGGAGCAAGTACAGGGGGTGAAATGGATTTTCTGGATGAAAACGGTCACGGCGGTCAGATATGAGGAACGGTTAGAGATTCGAGGAGCTTACAAAGTAGCTGGCGCTCGCGTTTTCGACACATACGCACCGGTGGGCCAGCAAACCTCAGTCAAGATAGCCATAGCGGCCGTCTGTCGACCTCAAAAAGGGATTTATTCGTCGACCCGAAAATACTCAATACGGCCAGCGATGCTCTGGAACGATGTGGTACCGAGTAACCAGGAGTTAGTTGAAAAGAAGATGGAGATGAAGACTGAAAAGGACGCACGAGTTGGATGTCGATGGAAGTTTGGAAGGGATGAAAGGATTTTTGGAATATGTTGCCGAGGAGAATTTCTTGGAGGGTGAAGGAGTCGAGCTTGTAACCGTTTGAGGGGGAGTGTTGGAATATGTTATCCGCGGGGCAAACGGTCACAAGCAGTATCATGTGCGATAGGCACCATCAAGCGCTCGATCAGCGCTCTCAGCGTTGCTATGCCCGAGTCACTTCTTGGACCTTCGTAGTTAATTAAAAGTCATATTTGTACTATCTACTACAAGCCATAGCGTATATAAATCCAGTATCGTACTTGAATAAATCGGATTCTCGCTATCGTTCTTACACATATGATACCATGGGCAGCGTTAGCTTTCTTTGTACTCAACCGCAAAGCTGCCGCATGAAAAAAAAAATCTGGCTATGTTCTATTCCCAACTTTCAACGATTTTAAACAGTTATCAAACCCGAATGTGTGTTTCATGAATTACCCTCCAACGATTTCAACTGGATGTAATGGCGGAATCAACCCCATTTCCTGGAATTTAAATGATAGATCAAACCGCCAGATTTAGAAAAATAGGTAGGATCGCCTTATGCCAAAACCTGTCAAACCCTAGCCTCTGAACAGAACAAAACCCTTGTTCTAAGAAAAGAAGAATACCTTTAAATTGTATGTCAATGAAACGAGGCGGCCAGCCATGGGTGACGACTGTTACTCGGGAACTACTAGTAGAACATGTGTGAAAATCTTGGCGAAACATTACATGGATGCCGGTGGCTGTTAAATTTGAAATGACGAGGAGATGGATACAAAAAGCGTTTGAATATGATTAACCAGGCCGCAGTGTGTAAAGTCAGCTATGCTTGACGATTACTCAGGAACTGAACATATGAGAGGCGAAAATATCGGGATAAGTATACGTACATGCAGGCCAGTGGCTATGAGCGGCTGAAGGATATACGGAGATAACCCATAAACGAGTTTTGACGGGCTCGAGCCCTATGCTTCGAAAGTACTCATTAGCACCTAAACCAACAGTGTGGAACAGAAGACTTACAGATATTGGGTGGAAGTAGCAGCGTAAGAGTTTCGCACATTACAATAACGAATTTCGAAAGTCGTAGATACGAACCAGTCAATGAACTATGATAGATTCCGAAAAACACTGACGTAACAAGAACCGTTCGGTGAACGTCTTGACCATTAGTCCATGGAGGTACAAACTGTCTAAACGGTCGAATCAATAATTGATATAGCTGTGAGGCAAACCATGACATATCTGCAGAGTGCAAGGCTTGATTCATTAATTAGAAAATGTTCCCTGCATTTACAGGGTTTTGCATAATTCCGTGAACGGCGTGATTTTAGTTTTCCGGCGTGATGTGACATGACTTCCTAAATAGGGCAAGGGTTGAGGATTATCAATAACCGCTCTCTGCATTCTACTGCTCCCCCTCGACGACTGCTGACCAGCTACAATGGAGACTAAGCCAATTACTTTCTGCTCTCCACCTCACTATTGCTAGATCCTTCCGTCTCTTTTGTCTGGATGCCTGCAGGGAACACAAGAGAGTGTTTCAATTGCTAGATAAATGTTTCGAGCTGAGTGAAGTCGTTGCTGAATTTCATCGAGATATAAGACAGGGTTGGTGTAGAGAAGGCTGTAGATACATACATTGTATGTCTCCGTCCTCAATTATACATGGCCTGCCAGTGCATTTGCTGAATGGATTGACGACCTGGCCAAAACGCTCATAGTTGCGCAAAACCTTTGAGACGAAGGCGATAGAAAATTTGAGCTCAGTCTCAGTCTCGTATATCCCGACATATCAAGCCCTCATCAAAGTACCAAGTAACAATTCAGATCATTAGATAGAGGAGCAGGTATAACAGATCAATCTTGTCTTCATCATCTTACCTTTTTAGGCTGACAAGGTCACATCACGCCGGAAAACTAAAATCACGCTGTTCACGGAATTATGCAAAACCCTGTAGAAACACATGCATTTTAGCGTTGTTATCCACGACAAAACAAGTCAAAAGGGGTTGGCTTAAGCCTAAGCCAAAGTAGTACACATTCATGAGATCTCTCTTGATGGGAACGAGTCACTGTCCTGAAAAAATAAATTTGTGAGCAAATTGTGTACGAAATAGACAAACAAGAGGAACACAAGCCCCACATATATAAAGGTATAATCCCGTGGCAGGGGCGACATCAATCTCTTCCCTCAGCTTTGACACAAACCCCTACTACCACGTATGTCGCACTCCAACTCCAACTCCAACTCCTACCCCAACTTCTACACCTCCCCATGGTCCCAACCACATACAAATCAACAACCGCCGCCTCTCCCTCAATTTTTCTCTCCCACTGTCTTGGGAGCACATGCCAACACCATGCCCTTGGGTGCACAACCCTTTCATAGCTGGCCATTCTGGTTTGGCCCTCTCTATCAGGGAACAACTGAACAGTATCAAGATCAACCTCCAAGCGCAGGCCCTAGTCGCAATCAACGCGGCGGAGGGCACCGCAGGACGGTGTCCACAGCAACATACCAAGTTTTACATGGGTCATCCAGAACAATCAGAAGTGATCGTTCCGCTGGCACCTATTCAGGCATGGCCTGGATGGGTGCCGACAACAACGCAGGAACTGGCAGGCCATCACGACCCCCGTCAGGGAACCCATCAGCCAAGTCGTACAACAGGCATCGCTCCGCTGCCTCCTGGACTCGGAGGCGTATGGAGGATATCTCAGTCTATGAAGTCCCTCTCATAGACTTGCCAGTAGGAAGTACGTTGATTTCACAATCCATCCTTTATCAATTCTTCATTGACATTTACATCCCTTAGCAGGCAGCATGACTACAGGGGGCTCGAATGGCCCTGCTGTCATTCCAACAGTATCTCCACCTGCGCCGCAGCCGCCAATACCTGCACCCGCTGCGTCCACGTCGTCAGCCACTTCCGGGGTGTCCGACGAGGACACACAGACCACAGATGCACAAGAAAGTGCGTACCTTTTTTGATTTTGCGAAAAGCGTAGCTAACATACATTTGCAGGGTCGGTTGAAGATGAGGATTATGATACGGTCTTACTTGGGTCCAATACCGAATAGCGTTATTGAAGGAGCGATCCATTCCCTGAGAGATTCAAGTTCAATCCAATCAGTGGACGTGATCTGTTTGTCGGTACCTTGGTGTTATGCCTTCCTCGTTTTGTGATATATTATATGCTGCATACTAGTAGAAGTCGTCGACTGAGATAGGAGCATTATCGATGGACGTGAGACCCTTGACAATGTCACAGTGACAGGTGTCATTTCGACGAATCCAAAAATGGCAATGAGAACCAGTTTAGGGTTGGTGCATACAACAATCTGGATGTATTCTGCTCAAAATAATGCGAAAAATGACCAGACACGCCTCTCGGTACGCCGCAATACTTTAATGAAACCACGAGGTAAGTATTCCAAGAATTTAGTTTCAGCCTTGTTTTCCAATTTCTTGTGGTTTCCGGTAACATCAATTTGTTGAGCGCTATTAAATGCAGCCTGCACCCCTGGCTCAAGTATGACATAAATGCGGCTTTATTTAAGAACAAAAAAATACACGTTTGTGGGTGCCGTACTCCTTTTGGGTGACATCTTCGTTGAAGGACGGGACCGATCTCCTGTACATCTTACGATACCAGTGAGGAATATTGCACTTTATGAACAAGACCACCGGTACTTTTCTCAACCGCTATTGGGTTAATGCTTCTTTCACTGGCACCTATTATTCCCATCATTTCTGACTTCCACCTCGATAAAAGTCTTTGATTCTAGAGAGCACAACGTGGAACTGTTCCTTTTGTTATTACTTATCTTCAGGTATCCAATGTCCTCGTAATAAACATAACACTCATGAATTACAGGAATATCACGGCTTGTCTGCCGTCATACGTCTTGCTAAAAAATACAAAGGACTTGCAATTCTGGGAATACAGATTTTATGGCGCCTCTCTTTTCCCGTATATGTATTAATTCATCTATTTCTTTCTTTTTTATACCTACTCATTTTGTAATACTTCTCCGTCAGGAAAATACCACAGCAGATCAGTGGCAGTTCCTCAACACCGAAAACACCCTGGAAGACATTGTACTCTTTGCTAAACCATTTGCTCATCCAGATTCCGCTCATCCATCCACTGACAACTACACCATGTCATCCGCTCGTCGGTTTTCCTGTTCATCTTAGCAAAATACCTCTGAAATTTAACTCGCTAAACGCAAGACTGGACTGACCTGAATAACCCTGACTATCCTAGCGAATGGTTTGTGTGCTCTGTCACTGAATGATTGGATTGGAACGTGAGCTTGGGGACAATGTTTTCGAGGTGGGAGGCAGTGAAGGAGACGTTGGATGCTGCGAAGGCGGGTTGCTTAGCGTCTTACAGCTTTCTGGTACTTCTTCATCCATCAGCAGAAGTAAACAGCGAGTCGGGGCAATGCTGCATTAGAGCATTGGCCTCATATAAGAGCATAGTGCCGGCTCACGATCCCAAGAGCTATTACTGCCCTTATGAAGAGATCTATAACCGCGATTAAGCGTCAAAACGCCTTTCTTCATGGCAAATTATACATTGACCGGCTAGATTTAGAAAAATAGCTAGGACCAGCTTATTCCAAATCCGTCGAACCCTAGCCTCTCAATCAAAAAGAACCCTCATTCTAACACCTTTAAATTGTGCGTCAATAAAATGAGGCGGCCAGCCGTGGATAACGATGTTACTCGGGAACTAGAACATGTGTGAGAAGGTGAAAACCCTTCGCGAAACACTACATAGATGCCAATGGCTGTTCAGTGAGAAGATGGATTGTATGAACATTAACGAGGCAGCCGCGTGCAAAGTCAGCCGCGCCTTGACAATATTACTCGGGAACTGAACACATATAGGAGGGCGAAATCTTGGCATATACGTACGTGCAGGCCGGTGGCTATGAGCGGCTGAAGTGTTGAGACTAAAACATAAACATTTACTAAAGGGTTATACGGAGATAACTAACCCATAAATGAGTCTTGACGGGTTCAAGCCCTGTGTTTCGAAATTACTCATTAGCACCTAAACCAACAGTGTTGAACAGAAGACTCACAGATATTCAGCAGACATCCTAAGAGTTTCGCACCTTACAATAATGAAAGGAACCAGATATTTTTGCTGTCGATGAACTATCGGAAAAAGGTAATGTACAAAAAAACCGTCGGTTGAACGAGGTGACTACTATTAGTCTGTTGAGGTACCAACTTTCTAAATGGACGAGTCAACAAATGGAGGTGCATTAAGATGGCTGTTAAGCAAACCATGAGGTATTCATAAATTACCAGCTTTCAGAAACACATGTATTTTAGCCTCGTTTTCCACGACAAATCATAGCAAGTCCAAAGGGATTGGGTTAAGCCTAAGCCAAAGTAGTGCAGATTCATGAGATCTTGATGGTAACGAGTCACTGTCCTGAAAAAAAAAATTGTGAGCAAATTGTGTACGAAATAAACAAACAAGAAACACAAGCACCACATATATAAAGCTATAATCCCATGGTAGGGGCGGCAGCAATCCCTTCCCTCAGCTTTGACACAAACCCCTACTACCACGTATGTCGCACTCCAACTCCAACTCCAACTCCATCCCCCACTCTCACACCTCCCCATGGTCCCAACCACCTACAAATCAACAACCACCACCTCTCCCACAATTTTCCCCCCTCCACCCATTGTGGGAGCGCAACCTTTCTATAGCTTCCCGTTCTGGTTCGGCCTTGTGTACCAGGGAACAACCGAACAGCATCAAGACCGACCTCCAACCTCAGGCCCCAGTCACAATCGACACGGAGGAGGGCGCCACAGGACGGGGTCAACACCATACGCAAGTTCACATGGGTTATCCGAGATGATCGTAGGAGACCATTCCGCTAGCACCCATCCAGGCCATGCCTGGATGGGTGCTGGCAATAATGCAGGAAATGGCGGGGCATCAAGACCCCCGTATCCACAGCCAGCTCGTACAACAGGCGCCGCTCTGCTGCCTCCTGGACTCGGAGGTGTACAGAGGATGTCTCAATGTATGAAGTCCCTCTCGTGGACCTGCCAGTAGGAAGTATGTTGATTTCCCAATCCATCCTTTATCAATTCTTCATTGACATTTACATCCTTTAGCAGGCAGCACGACTACAGGGGGCTCAAATGGCCCTGCTGTCATTCCAACAGTATCTCCACCCACGCCGCAGTCATCAACACCTGCACCCGCTGCGTCGACTTCGACAGCCACTTCTGTGGTGTCCGACGAGGACGCGGAGACCACTACTGGCACAGATGCACAAGAAAGTACGTATCTTTTTTTTGACTTTGCGAAAAGCGTTGCTAACATGTCGGTCGAAGACGATGATGATTATACGATCTGGTCTGAGTCGGATACCGAATAGCGTTATTGAAGGAGCGATTGTTTTCCCTGGAGATTCAAGTTCTTCAATCTGTCGGTACTTTGTTGCTATGGCCTTCCTCACCTTGTACAATGTTATACACTACATAGAATGTCATTATCGTGATTTGAAAAGGTCGTCAAATGAGATAGCAGCGTTATCGATGGAGGTGAGTGTTCAGAAGACCCTTGACAATGTCACGGTATGAATGTCACTGGGAAAGATCCAAAAATGGCAATAAGAACCAGTTTAGGATTTGTCGGAAAATTCGAGAAAAATGTATCTACACCAATATTGGCCCATATGTCAGTATTAGATGATCAGATTTTGGGGTACTCTATCAGCCACAGAACGTTTCTATAAGTGTGATAAGCTTTATTAGCTAGACTAGTAGTTATCATGCCAATTCCCCTTGATCAAACAATTTTGTGCTGAGAGGGTGCATTAATGACTCATTAATGACTATAATACTTATTTCCCCTGGTCAAACATTTTTATACTGAGAGGGTGTATCGGTGATGATATTACTTATTTCCCCTGGTCAAATATTTTTGTGCTGAGAAGGTGTATTGGTGATGATACTACTTATTTCCCCTGGTCAAATATTTTTGTGCTGAGAAGGTGTATTGGTGATGATACTACTTATTTCCCCTGGTCAAATATTTTTGTGCTGAGAAGGTGTATTGGTGATGATACTACTTATTTCCCCTGGTCAAATATTTTCATACTGAGAAGGTGTATCGGTGATAATACCACTCATTTCCTCTGATCAAATATTCTAGTGCCATGTCAGGGCTTACCCATATTATCGAGTTGATCAACTATCATCTATGATCTGGGACCGGAATTTCTCCTGTGGATTCCAAACACAATACTCACTGGCCAAAAAGAAAGAAAACTAAATAGTAGGTGATATTTCAGGCTGACTGTAGCTACTATATATTAGTAGGTATTACTCTGACCATGCCTCGGCACTGGCCCTCCTATTTCCATCCTGGTCTTCCATCTGGTTGTCTTCCTCCTCCGAATCCTCCTCTGAATCAGCTGCCAAAAGATTCAACACCTTCTTCAAGCCACTGCCCTCGTCACTCTTCTTATCCTTCACCAGACTCGAGTCGGAATCAGGGAATATCTTCGCATCCCACTGCTTGATGATGTTGATGACAGTCTTCTTCTTTTGTCGTAAGCCAGTCTCTAGAATTGTTAGATATTCCTCCAAATCCTTGAAATAATGTATGCCGGTGCTTGAGCCTATCTCTTGAAGAGTTTCATCACCCGAAAGTGCCCAGCGAGCCTGAGAAATACTATTAGAAACGCAGGATCAATAATATGAGTGGTGATAACATACCAGTACACCACAGGTAGCAATAGCGCCAGGAGTGATGTTCCGGATGTTATGAATCCGAGCCATCGTCTCGTTTTGGGGATGGAAGGACTCGCCATCCATGAAATGTTTTCCAGCCCTAGGCCCACGAATTAGGGCAACGTAGATCTACATAAAAAGTCAGTTTCACAAAAGTAGATACGAAACATGAAAACTCAGTGACTCACCCCCATAAGTTTCGGATTGAGGAAGATTGAAGAAAGCAAATACTCGCCACACCAATTCTTGTGAAGGATTGGTCCATCGACACTTGAATACACTCCAGTCTCGCTCACCCATCCAATTTCCTCACGGAATTTGGCCTTCCTGATGTCTCGTTTGAAGAGGTCACTTTCGGAGGCACCCAAGATCGATGCACAGCTGTGACGAATCCGGGTAGCAGTATTATGTCGTTGGGTGTTGAGACCATTCAGAAACTAGTCACCGGTGAGTACAGTGCTGTTGAATATGAACTGAACTGACCTGTCGCCGAAGCCACCTTTGATGTAGGGCCTGCTCAGGCTGCTGGAACCTCACCTGAAGGAGATCGAGAATTTCCTTGAGCTGACCCTGGGACTTATTCTTGTCGTTCTCGAATCTCTCAGCTGCGTTGTAGTGCTCATCAACATCAGTGTCGAAGAGATCATCCCCGGAGCGAATCCATGGAGCATAAAGAAGAGAAAACTTGTGTCCAGCTTGGTAGACAAAGTGCTCATTGGCGCGACTGCCAGTAGCGGCATCTTCTTCATCTGAAACTGCAGGTGGAGACTCATGGCGGGTCCTTCGACGTTTGGGCCTATGACTGGAGTTATCATTGTCGTTGTCATTGTTAGTGATATCTGCAAGCTTACAACTGAGACGATTCAATTCAGCCTGTGCTATGTTTTTGTCAACTTCGTACTGTCGAGCAATCTCCAAAACACAATCATATGATATCAATTAAAAAATGTTGCGCCAAGAATAACTAAGCAGTCACCTTGAGCAAGTTGGCAGGGGAAGTGTTGATGCTGAGTACTGGGATGTTCTCAGAATGTGAGGAGGCTGGCGAGTTGGAACGATTGACTGACTGTGTTGGTAGTGGTGGCATTGTGAATGAGCAGCGAGTAGAAGTATGAGTCGTTGATTCGTACAAAGGTCTACTTTATACATCGCACAAGCTCTAGGCTTGTGGAGCTGCTCGGAGCTTGCTCCACCTTGACACTTTACATCCACTAATTAATAAAGAATTGACGTGTTGTGCCAATTAAACCAAGACTGTGGGCGGCTGACCTTTTACAACTTGTGAGGGCTGCCATCATGACACGTGGCGTATGCAGGTTCTTTTAATAGTACTGGTGGGGGTTTGGCACAGGGGAAGGCTTCAACTAGAAATGCTAACGCGCATACAACTAGCCATATTGCTTTCCGCATCCACTTTAGAAGTATGTGAATGATTTGAAGTGGGTTGTAGAAGACGGCTGTCGTTGTTGGATGTTGTTGTATTTTAGGTGAATGTTTTTTTTTGAATTGGCCGTTTGAGGAGGTGGGTTGAGGAAGTCGACGTCGATTGGTACCCTTGTCTAGAGAGAAGTTAGAAAAAAGGAAGATGTGAAAGAAACAAAAGGAAAAAACTTACGATAGCTGATTTCTTTCAATTCCAACAGATCAAATCCACCTCCTTGATGAATAGCCAACCAATGTTTCCTAATTTATTTAAGTAGCTCTAGTCTCGTTTGTTTGACTCAAATGCAGACATGTGAAGTCGCTGTGAATAAGAAACGGAGGATGATGATGCAGGTGGCGAATAACATAAAGGAAGGCTTGAATGGCTGTGCGGCGTTCTTGGAGATAGACGTTGGAGGGATAAAGACCTATGCGCACACGTTTGTGGTGGATTCGGCACCTTATTGTCTCCTACTTGGCAGGCCGTGGCAGAAAGGGGTCAGGCTGGGAAAGATCGAAAAGGATAATGGAGAGGTGGATGTGGTAATAAGGGGGGATGAACAGAAGGAAGCAATGAAGGAAGTAAAGAAACGAGTAGCGGCATGTGCAGCAATTTGGCCAATCGATCATTCTCAGCCTTACAACATCATTTCATCGGTTGATACTTCAGTTATCGCAGTTGGGTTTATCCTAGCACAGCTAGACGGGGAGGGATGGCGTAGGCCAGCCAGATTTGGGTCCATTGCCTGGGACAAACGAATCGCTCGATATTCGCAAGCTAAGCTAGAGCTTTACGGTCTTTTCCGAGCATTAAACGCCACAAAACTCTGGATAATAGGAGCAAAAAAGTTAGTTGTAGAGGTGGATGCGCAGTACACCAAGGGGATGTTGAACAAACCGGGAATGCCGCGTCGATGAACAGGCGGATTCCAGCGATCTTGTTATTCGATTTTGAATTGGTCCATGTACCAGGGGCAAAACATAAAGGTCCAGATGGGTTATCAAGGCGTCGCAAAGGAGAAACTGAGGATTTAGAGGGAGAGGAAGAGGTGGAAGATTGGATAGATGAAGTACTGGGTTGTGGAGTTTGGATGGCCGGTGTAAGGGAACAAAGTGGAAGTGTTAAAGTTTTGAACACGGGTAGGACCTTGGAAGGCGACGAGGACGTCTCGATGAAAAAGAAAGGGGGAGAGGAAGGGTTTGACAGCTACTTGATGAGACAAGGAGACAAGGAGACTAGGAGGGACGAAGAGCTAGGAAAAGTCAGAAAATTCCTGGAAACATTGAAGATTCCCGAAGGACTTACGGGGAAAGGGGAGAAAGCATTTATCAAGCAGGCAGGAAGGTACTTTGTGAGCGGAGGAAGATTCTGGAGAAAGGATCATGGGGGACGACACCAACAGGTGGTTACAACCAAACAAGAATGTTATCAATTGATTATCGGAGCACATGACCGATTAGGGCACAAGGGATTCTACGCAACGCACCGCACTCTGACAGACTGTTTTTGGTGGCCTAATATCAACACAAACATCCGTTGGTTCATTACAACATGCCATCCATGTCAGATCCGTTCCTACGAAAATTTTGTCATTCCACCTACCGTCCAGAGTCCGGCCCCTCTGTTCCATAAAGCCCACGTCGATACCATGCACATGGTGTATACAATTTTTACAGCACCTGCAAATTGTAGTTGCCCCAACATGTTCAATCCACGACGGTTGTGCGCTTGCATACTCGCTTGACAGGGTTCTCCCTCTTGTCCGTGAGCACCAGCAAAACAGTAAGTCTCCGCCTTTAGTTGAATAGGTATATTTATGCTCAAATTTACCATCTCCAAGTTCTTGATCAACTTGAACTCCAATGTTCAAGTACCACACGACTCAGGAGGATCCTATCGAATCCGGTTCAGCCAGAGCAGTGGTGTACCCATCGTAAGTACAAGAGATATATTAATCTGTTCAATTTGTCCACTGATCCTCTTTCTAGTAATGTCAACCCATTGATACATCACCAACCGCAATTGACAGGTACCTTGAGTACTTGACTACTACAAACCTTTTGCAGTTGATCACAAGGCAACATCAATACTTGTATGACTGCAGCGTACGTTTTCTGCATCATATTTTGTGATTTTTAGCTTATAGTTTTCAGTTATTTGTCTGGCCTGCGTTGTCCTTTCTTTGGGTGGCCCACGTCTGTGCCCTCACTCTCGGATGTCGGAATGACCCAAAATCTAAACGGCTCAAGATGTTTCTCAACAATGTCTGAATCTCCATCCCAGTGTCCTCCGTACAAAGACAATCTGTGGTCCTATCGAGCATACTGGAAGCTGGGAAGTATGTCTTTTCGAAGAATGAAAGTCAGGACAGCACCGTCGCGGTATTTTCTCCTCCATTTATTCATTCGTTTCCGGTTGCTGATTATTCTATTTTATTTTAAGTTCCACTTCCAGCAAACACACAACATCTGCATCCAATATAATTGGCATCAAGTCCAACGGACACCCTCAAGAATATGCAAAGTCGAGCAAAGCAGCTTTGATTCGACCTAATAGAGCTGGGTCGATTTGTAATGCAGTCAAGTGCTGGGATGATGTCAGATATGGTACGTCAATTTACTCATTTGACCCTCTACTCGATCTGAAATTTTGCTTTCAGGTGCGATGACTCAATGCCTTCGGTTGGGGAGGTTCCTGGCCAATAACCAATACTTAATACACTAGTTTAGCTCAATGTGAAACATTGGTATTATAATTCAAAAGCCTTCCTTGTCCTTTCACGTTACAGCATTTCTTAATCATAAGTTTTTTTTGAAATTTCCGAACACAACTGTCTGTGACTGATTATGGCAACAAACCTCTTCTTATTGAGCTCGTTGGGCTTGAACAAAATCTCCTCGCACACCCATTTACTCTCAGGATACCCAAAATCATCTGTAGGGAATAGGGCGGACAAAAGGGAAAAGAGAGGCAATACCGTGGTGAGAACGGATTCCATAAGTGGAACTTGTAACTTGAGTCTTGGATTCCGTAGAATACAAACACTGACCGCTTCACAAATACAAACTAGGTTACTGTCCTGAACTTACCTCCCAATGCCACGTCGTCCAACATATTTGAAGAAGTCTGTAAAGCTCCAAGTTGAGAGGCTTGAGCGGAAATGTCATTATTGCAAGACCCACCAAAATAGACGGGGTTTTGATAAGCATGAAGCTTGGTGCAAGAAAACATGGATGATCCGAAGAGAACTTCATCAGGACTTGCACACACATTCAACCACCAACCGATTTCAAGTTGAAGCAACACCCCCAGTTTCGTTAACAATACCTTCGTCCCTCATAAATTTGGATGCCAACAATGAATTTGTGGAAGGGTCTAGCTCAATTCCTATCGAGGTTGAATATATGTCACCAGAGTTGGATCCTCAAGAGCCTCACAGTATGCTCATTCTTTCTCAAACGTCTCTTCCTGATTTTTACTCAGAATTTTACAGACTCTATTGACATGTTCGGACCTCTTTTACCACGGGAATACATTAAAATCATTCCCCACCCCCATTCTCCAAATCCAACAGCAAAAATAATTGTGCTGAATACCTTGAACTCCGAGTCAGCCTTTCATTCAGGGTGCCCGACCTATATGCCTCAGCCCGAGCCTCGCCTGTGGGCTCCATTTGAAAACCTTGCTGATTTTGAATACACGGAGACGGCTATACTGGGTTTGTTACCCAAGTGGATCATTGACAAGCAATTAGCCGGTCTCAATTCTAATTGGGCGGAAGGAAGCCGACTTACTATCAAGAATTTCACGGAAATGGACAAGGTTCTTTCCAAGGCTCGTAAATACTTTGTTCAGGTGAGTAGAAACCAGCTACTGAGTCCATTGCTCATCTTCTGATGCCTCTATCAGTTCAAAAGTGACCGTGTCACTGCAATTTATCTGGGTAAAGTATATGAATTCACCTTCAAATATCGAGATCCATGGGAATGGATCCTATCAGTCATCCAAGACGAGTCTCTAGCACCAATGGCCATGTGGAATGCAGTTCGGAAGTACTACTGCTCAGGCGACTTCGAAGAACGCATTTATGATGAGCCGAACACGGCTGATACATGGTGGAATGTCGACGTGAGCATATAAATTTCTGCCAACCTGTGGGCGTTCCTTATTTTTTCTTCTCAAGTCGGAGCTTCCAGATCAGGATATATTCCCTCATTCCTATCTTCCGCTCCATTTCTGGCTTAACAAGGGCCTGGTTACACGGCGTGTGAAGAAACATCCCATGTTATTGCGACCTGCATGGCTTCCGCGCCAGATAAGGAATGCCTCTGGGAATGGAGGTGGTGTTCTCATCGGATACATGCCCATTGTAGGTCATAAGTGCCTGTTCAAAATATATTCTCATATGAGACGGGTACAGATTGAAGACCCATCAGATCCAACCAGCCGCTCTGCAGCAGAGAAGGAGGAGTTTGCGCACTTTAAACGAGAAGTTTATCAAAAGGTTTTAAAGAAGGTGTTCCAAAGCTTGAAGCAACGTTCGCAAAATGGTGAAGCTCATCGTTGTGCAGATGGCGTCAACCGGGTGCTTTACCCTGGTATTCTGATTGAATCACAGGACGCTGAAGAAGCAGCATATTTCTGTGGCTGTCGTGCCACATCAGCCAATCATCCATGTCCTAAATGTCTTGTCGCGCAGACAGATTTGCATAAAATCTTGGGCGATTTTGAGCTGCGTACACCACAGTCCATGAGAGCAGTTCTTACACGAGCCTCAAAGGCAAAAACCAAGACCGCAAAGGAGAAAGTTCTCAAGGATAATGGTATGCACAACATTGAGGTAAGCCTCGGGTCCAACAGAACACCATTGATTTCTGTTCACTCCCCTAACATATAGCACTTCCTCTGGGATTTCCGATTTTCTGATCCCTACCAAGCATATTCATATGATACTCTGCATTCAGACGACTTGGGAAAATGGGGGAAACATTTGTGGGTGTTATTGCTCAATGTTCTTGAGGAAAATGGTGCGAAAGGAAAAGTTACACAAAGGTAATTATCATAGTTTCCCCGACTAAATATCTGATATGAGTAAATTTGTCTATAGAATGGCTATTTTCCCTCGGTGGAGCAACCTGAAACACTTTAACAACGTCACTACCACTCATTTTACAGATGGGCAGGCATTCTACGACATTCTCAAGGTATGCACCAATTTTTTGGCAAGTCAGCGAGTCATTAACTTCACGCTTAGTGCATTCTGCCATGCATCGTGGATTTCCTTCCAAAAAACTCGGTCCTAGTACATTGCATCCGCGCTTATCTACGTTTTCGAATACTTGTTGGCCTCCGGTGCATGACAGAAACTCGATTAGAGCGGCTTCAACAAGCCTTATCAGTCTACCAGAAATGCTGCGCTGTCAGTCCCACAAACCAGTCTCATTGCATGAAGCTCATAATGCTGGTTTTATTTTTAGGACGTCAGTCGGGAATGTGGAAAGTGCTTTGATTTTTTAAAGCAACATGCTGCCCATCACGTAGCTCAAGATATATGCGACAAGGGAACGGTAGACAATTTCTCAACTCGGACTGGTGAAGGATTTCAGCAAGAATCTGCGCAGGCTTTCGAACAGACAAATATGAAAGGCGCAGAGCACCAGGTATGTATATTATGACTACCTTCTAAAGGACATTTAATCAATGACTTCCGGAAGATGTGCATCATTGATGAGAAACAGGAAGCCATTGCTAGGATACGGATGGCCATAGATAACAACATAAAGGCACATTTAAATCTCGAGTCGATGGAAGACATGACTGAAAGTGATGTGGCATTGGATTTGGAGTCGGAAAGCTCAAAGACGTGGCGGTTGGGATCACCGGAAGGAAAGAAGATGAATGTTCGCGCCATGGCTGTCAACTTCCAATATCGTTCTCTTGATGAAAGATTGCGAGATTTCATTGCCTGTAACATGCCCGAGGAAGCAGTTCAGATGCGCTTAGAAGATGATGTCTATGTGAGTCTAGAATATTGATTCTGAGTTATGGCTCAGAAGGGGTGCTATCTAACGACGCATGTAGGTGCAAAGGTATAAATGTGTCGTCCTCAAGTATCAGTCAGTGGAAGATTGGACTGAAGGGACTGACATCATGCGATGCAATCCAAAATTTCATGGCAGGCGGCGATATGACTGTGTTATCATCCACAATGATGCACGAAAACTCAGCGTTGCTCGACTCTGCGATCTATTTCGCTGCTGGCTTCCATCTGGGAAGATAATTGATTTATCTCTCGTTCGCTGTTTCTCTTGCAGCAAATGGAAGCCTAGGACCATGTGGGATGGATGTAGAGTGCTGGATGAGGAGTCAGACACGATCTTGGTTCAGATGGACTACCTACTTCGTGGTGCTCTCGTCTGTCCAGTGAGCGAGCGAGCAAAGGAAAAGTCACACTATTTTATTGACAGTGTTGATCCTGATATTTTCCTCAGAGAGAACATCTGAACTAGTCAATAGAGTAGTCTTCAGTAACTGACTCTAATTTCCATGTTGTCGTTGCTCAACCATCACCAAGCTAATAGTTCGAGCAAATAAAATTGTAAGTATTATTATGTAATTAGGTTGTACATGTGGGAGGTATTGCCTACAGCGTTGCGTTCCACACAGATTCTGAGCTGCGCCTCCATGGTTCTTTCCATTACTATTAGGTGCGTCACTGCTATATCAAATTGAGTTGAATCCTTGGAGACTCCACAGACTAGAAGAGATTGTCATCATGCTCCATGACCCTGCCAAATGTATAAAGAGTCAAGATGGTGAGTGATCAACCCAAAATGAATCGCTATAACGCTCACCATAATTACATTCCGCTCTACTGCAGCCAACCCTCACAAACGCTGCCACAGGGTGATTCCGAAGTTGAACTTTCGGACTTCCCACCCATTAAAGAACGGAACAGCACACCTCCCATGTCTCCTGTTCCTGTTCATTCTCGTCCACTTCGTCCTAAGGCAGCTCCAGGAGGTTCACAACAACTTCCTGTATCTAGCGAGGAAGAACCTCCTCGATCACAGCATCGTCGACAGCCAGGACTTGGACAAGCCAACATACTCAACATGGTTGATGCAGTTGCACCGGTACCGCATGCCAAGGTGACACCATATATTCTTTTCAGGTAGCCATGCTAATCGTGAATGTAAATTCCAGGGTGTTCGTTCTCATCCAGGAAAATCCCTGTTAAAGCACCAAGACTCTGGAATTCAGGATGCTGCTGACGAACACCCGTTGAAAAAACAGCGTCTTGCTTTGCGCGATGAAAACAACATGAAATGGGTGCGGCAAGAGATTGCTGGTGTTAAGGAGAGTCTTGAGAAGATTGCTGCCGAAGCAAGAGAGGATAGACGAGATATCAACAGTATAATTGCAAGAGCTTCTCTGCGAAATCCAACGAAAGCCGTGAACTTGTATATACCAAATCTGACGAAAGCCATGAGCCTGTACATATATACCAGATACCTAAATGTCGAATTTTTATCAAGTCTATGCTTGCATCCTATTCACACACTGCTTACTACTGAGAGTCAACCTGCATCTGCTTGTATGCGTAGTTCTAGTTCCTTTACCTGTATATAAATTATCTATGTACTTAACAGTACTAATAAGGGATTTCGGAGATTAGCATGGGTTATACAAACTGATTACGTTCCGATATGCTCGCCCGCAGAAACTTATTAGCGCTCGCCATATATACCAGCAGTTAGCGTGGGTTACACGACCTGATAAGGTGCTGATATGTCTGCCCGCAGAGACTGATCAGCACTTAGAAGACCATCAGCTGCCGCAAGTGCCGATATGCTAATTGGCATTTTTCCGATACCTGTATATAAATTATCTATGTACTTAACAGTACTAATAAGGGATTTCAGAGATTAGCATGGGTTATACAAACTGATTACATTCCGATATGCTCGCCCGCAGAAACTTATTAGCGCTCGCCATATATACCAGCAGTTAGCGTGGGTTACATGACCTGATAAGGTGCTGATATGTCTGCCCGCAGAGACTGATCAGCACCTAGAAGACCATCAGCTGCCGCAAGTGCCGATATGCTAATTGACATTTTTCCGACATTCGTGCTGAAAATAACGGGAAAAATGAACAGACCCGACTCTCGGTATGCCGAAATACTTTAGTGAAACTATGAGGTAAGTACTCCAACTTGAACCTAGTTTCAGCATTTTTTCCGATTTCTTATCTATTTTTTGAGCGCTGTTAAATGCGGTTTGCATCTTTAATGGCTTAATATGAATGCGGCTTTATTTAAGAAAAAAAATCTACGTTTGTGGGTGCCTTGTTCTTTTCCTGGGTGACATCTTCGTTCAGGGACGGAATCGACTGGTCTCTTGTACATCTTGGGATACCAGTGAGGAATATATTCCCCTGGATGGGTGTAGACACTTTCTTGCGCCCAACATCTGTTAAGGTTTGTATGTCTTGATACTGGCAGAATACTAGTAACATTTTTACCACTTTGACACCCCGCTGTTTTCACCTCTCTTACCAGTTGAAGCGAATTAACACCTTTTATAAAACAGGGGCCATCCCTTATGCAGATAATGATGATCAATGAAGAAAATTATCGATAGATAGACCTATGCCCTCAACGTCAACTGTCGAACGCCAACATCTGTCCGGGAGAAGAATCATTATATAAACCTTTGGACACCGACGCGTAACTGTCGAGCGGCCGTATTGAAAGTCAGCCAAGCTTGACGAATATTTCTGGCAACGTGATCTGTTCAAGCTCCATATTTTCGTCTGTAGAGCGTATATCATAGTACCCCGTAACAAGCAACAAAATCCATCCAGTATCAGAGCCAACAGAGAGGCTGGCACGAGACGAAATATAGTAACGTCGAAGATATACCACAAACGTTTCATCGCGCCATCCATTGCGAAGACGACTATTCAAAGAGCAAGTCAACATCCAGACTTTGAAACTTGTTCTCGGTAACCACTTAGAAGGAGAGGATGAAAAGAAATGTGATGAGTCAATCATGATTCAACAATCAGGTACATCTCGGCTTTGAAGTTCGGCCGCGTTCCAGACCTGGTTCTCCCCATTGTTGCATGGGTAGGTCTGCACTTGCTCGCCATTACTAGTTGACGAATTTGGTACCTCGAGGCATAGATCTAAATTTGAGGTTAATCAGCATATGATACAATTGGAGTAGAAGGATTAGAAACAGCTAGTATGATAAAGTCACCATTGGTGAAATCCCACTGCTGTTGTGGTTTTTCGTTGCATTCCAAGATCACCACTTTGTTACTGGTATCAACTGTGAAAGAAAGGACAATCAGAAATTTGCACTTGAAGTGTCAAAAAGAGATGTATTGACCGTTAATAGCATCTAAACAAAATCTCACTGATAGCTCCAGGTCTACCGATCTGACGTCCGTACGTCCCTCGGAAATCAGCCATGTTTGTGCGGCGGATCCGTCGCAATCAGACCTAAAGATATAAAGGTTAAATCCCATCAGTTATTATCGTCCTATTAACTTTTGTTCAATCAAAGTAAACCAACATCTGAACGGCTGTTCAATTCTTAAACTTGTAACCTCTCACATCCAAACATTTCGAGGAAGCCGCAGACGTAATAGGGCCATGCCAACCTTGCGCACTGGCAGATGCGATGCTAGTGACGATGAGAGAGAGGAGAGTGGCGTGGAGCATCTTCATCATGATGGTGAAAATTGGAATATGTAGTAACAAAGAGTGCTGCTGTGCAACAACTTTTCAATGCGTTATTTACACCGAGTCGCTCTGGTGCCAGATTAGATCGCGAGCTAACCCATTGGCAGATCAATTGGTGCAAGTCAAGAACGTTTCGGACTGGTTTTACGACACCCTATGAATTCAAGAATTGTGATTGGAAGATTAGTGAGATCTCGAAAGTCGACATACGGAGGTTTACTTGCTTACTTACATTGGCCAGTATTCTCGTCCTAACGAAGAATGAGTGTAGACTAGAATTAAGTACGAGTGAAAGGGGTGTGTCACAGCGTTACACACTTCTTCTAACTGCAATCGTTCGCTCAGTGCTTCGCTCTCACTTGGTTTTCGCTCCCTCCCACCGCTCCATATAATGCAAACTCCTCTATCGCACCAATATAAATCTGACTTGAGAAGCATTTCCAACCAAAAACCAAACCTTAGCTCGCAAAATTCCCGTCCCGCCCTCGCTTACAACTTCGATTGTTATCATTGAATATTTCATCAACACATTAGTTCTAACAAGCATCAGAAATAGTTGATCTTTTGACGTATACTAGTATGCTTAGAGAACAAACTGAATACGCAAAGACAAATTCGTCACTGCTAGTTGACTGGAGAATTGGAAATTAAAGAATTTAGTTTGACGGCAAATAGGTTAGCGTACTAAACCTCTTTTTGGCGAGTGGTTCAAGCCGGATCTTACGGTGAATAAGGACGAGGCATGATTCAATCTGACTAGATTTGATCTAGTTTTCATTGGGAATGAGACACTTGTCATATTCGTTCAGTCAACTTGACATGGCATCGAAGATATACCAAAAACGTTTCATCGCCCTATCCATTGCGAGGACGTTGACTACTCAATGCCCAAGTCCACATTCAGACCTTGAGGACATGGACTTTGATCCTATCCACATCGTCGACGTCGCCCCAAGGCCCTCAACATGGCCTTCCATAAAACATCATCTTTCTCCAAGCATTTAAATTTTTCACAGCAGGACAACTGTTCTGACAAATAAGGCAACCAGATATCTATTAAAAGGGCTTTTTAGCTCGTTCTCAATGACTACTTAGATAGAGGGAAAGCAAGAAAGGAGATGTGATGAGTCAATCAAGAATCAGGTATATCCCGGTTTTATTCGTACTTGCTCCAGACCTGGTTGGGGTTACCGGTGCATTGGTAGGTCTGCACTTGCTCGCTATCCTCAGTTGACGAATAAGGTACGTCGAGGCATAGATCTAAATTTGAGGTTGTTAACCAGCATATGAATAAATCGATACAATTGGAGTAGAAGGATTATAAACAGACCCGTGAGCGCCAGTGCGATAGGGCCTCTATGGGAGAAAGTCCACTGCTGCTGTGGATTTCCGTCAGTGCATTCTCGGATCACCACTTTGTTACTGGTATCAACTGTGAAAGAAAGGATAATCAGAAATTTGCATTTGAACTGTCAAAAAGAGATGTACTGACCGTTAATAGCATCTAAACAAAATTTCGTGCCTGCCAGTCTGACTTCCGTAGTAGCGAGTCCGTTATAGTCATAAATCTGCCATTTTTGTGCGCTGGACTCGTTGCAATCATAGCTAGAAAATAAAGATTGAATTCCATCAGTTTTAACGTGTGTTCAATCAAAGTAAACGAACATCTGAACGGCCGTTCCATCCTGAAAGTTGCTATCTCTCACATCCAAACATTTCCAGGCAGAGTTAGATATAATATTGCCAGTCCAAACTCGCGCATTGGCAAATGCGATGCTAGTGGCGATGAGAGAGAGAAGAGTAGCGTGGAGCATTCTCATCATTTGGTGATAATTGGAATGTGTAGTAACACGACCGCGTTGAGGAATTGAGGACTTGAGGGTGGTGTGCAACAACTTTTCAACATGTTATTTATACTGAGTTGCTCCGGTGCCAGATTAGATCGCGAGCCGACCCTTGGCACAAGTCAAGAACATTTCGGACTGGTTTTACGACACCTATGAATTCAGAATTGTGATACGAATACTGTATTAGTGAGATCTCATAGGTCAATAATATACGGAAGTTTACTCGCTTACTTACATTGGCGAATTCGTCACTCCGAGTACTAGTTGACTGGAAAAATGGAAACTCAAGAGTTTAGTCTGACGGCAATTATGTTAGTGTACCAAACCTTGTTTTTGGCGAGTGGTTCAAGCCCAATGAGAACCGGATCTTACCGCAGTGAATAAGAATGAGGCATCCAATCTGACCGTATTTGACTCAAATTTCGAGGAATGAGACAGTTCTCCGAGTCATAAGTTCCCACTCCGTTCCAGTCAAATTGATATGGTTAAAACGAGAACGATTAAATAATGTTGATTGACATTGGTTTGGTTTTTATGAGGCTAAGACCATCCTGCTAACTGTTTACAGGTCATTTGAAGTGTCGAGACTTGAGTCGATGTCAGACGGCTTCAGTTGAAAAGAGACGACGGGCCAGGCAGCGTTGTACACGACGTGAGCCTGTTGCTATCGATGCGAACGAGACAGAAGTGAGTGTTGACTCAGGGTGGACTCGGACATGCACCTACTCGTGCTGGAGGACACTGTAAAAACCTGTATTAGTGCATCTAATAGACGCAAACCTTCAAATAGAGCTAGAAGAGGAATACCTTCATGGAAGCACCGATAGCAGAGCAGTTTGTTGCCAGAGAGGGAGGAGGCAAAAAGCAGGATGATGTGGCGAGTAAAAGAGACGAGGTAACTTGGGAATTTCTGATTTTCAATTGTCTGCGGGAAACCCTCTGTATCATCGCTCTTCTCATCTCTAATAGGCTCTGACCCAGTTTTGACTGGTCTTGGGGTAAATTGAACGATTTGATCAGATTTGGTCAGACGCTGGGAACGTTGGAGCTCAAGACGTTCAATATTCTTCAAGTTCCCGCACGTTGGCTGGAGTGCCAAAACCTTACTCAGCCGCTTACTCAACGCTTTTGTACTTTTGTCACAACCTCCATGACATCTCCAAGAGCGCCTTGCTGCAATACCCAAACATCTCAACCCGAAGGCAGAGTAGCTTATATCTTGCTTATATCCAACGTATAAATGCATAAAACTATTGTTGAACGCAACAAAAGGGTGAGTTCTTAGACAGAGTAACGTCGGTTGAACTCGACAGGCTTTCGACACAACCTCCCGGCCCAGCCATCCTTCTAGCCAATTCTATGGGTGGTCTCTTAGCTGAATGACACAAACAAGTCAAGATCGTTGATGAGAAAGTTACGGATGATTGGGAAGAATACAAGAAGCGTTCGGAACGCGCGGTGGCTCGATTCAAGTTCTCGTATGACCATCTGCTGATTCCAATGAAAATCATAATTTACCAGTGCATCCAGCCTCAAATTCGAATTCTTCCTTGAAGGTTTCCCCACCACAAAGCATATATATGTCAATGAACTCGTCCTCTTGAGCATCATTTCCAGACTCTATCCCTCGTTTAAATTCACCATCACTATTAGTAGATCATGCGTTTTTATAGATCGCGAAAGACTCCGATGCTCCTATCGTCCGCGGGCTTCGCACGCACGCCGACGACCCTTTGCCTGCTGGTAAACGTTGGGCAGTCGAACATTTCCAATGTGGTATCTCCATATTTGATCCTCACGCTACATCCACCTCCTAGAGTGGCAAGGCGGCTTATGGGCCAATCATTGGATTCTGACTGTACCACACCCCGTTCAAAAACAACCTGCGTCTGATGCAATGCAAACATCAAAAGAAATACTTCTCGACAACGACAAAGCCTTGCTTTTGAACGGCATATTTTCCTCAGGCGTTGGTGATGTTGGACTAATATTTTCTGAAGGACGAGGAGTCGCACCAATCTTCCAACCCCTCAATACAGAGCCCATCTTCCTACCAGTAGAAGGTCACATATCGCACATGACTGACGCCTTAGAATATCGCCAAAAACTCAAAGACAAAACAATTATGAGAAAACTCAGGGACTCAAATCAGGGAAGCACTTTTTGTCCTCCCAAACTGACTCGGTCAAGTTCTAGGCAGAATGAGCAAATGGGAACAAGTCTTAATAGGAGGCGTCGAAGGTGAGGTTGCTGCGCACACTGGGTTATTCGTCATGATCAAGCAGGATCTTCAATTCAACATCTTTCCTCAAATCTTGACAAGTTCTCGCACCAACCTAAAACTCTAGCCTTCACCCGTTTCACCAATCCTTCATAGTCAAGATTTTGATCCAGTATGAGTAACTTCAAGGTAGTTGACTCGGACTTGCAGCATGTAACAAACCCATCAACCACTACGAGTGTATATATGCCTGGACCCCTTAGAACAACAAGAATAAACCTCAAAGCTATCTGCGAAATGGTATTAGGCAGTACAAGTTATGTAAATTATCGACGTGCAATGACCATAAGTTAACGGTCCCTAGACCGGTGACCGATCCCTCTGAGAGGTGATGCCAAATGTTCTCCATCATCTGTGACACCTCATTCAACGGCTGGTTACGAGTCTAAACGGTCCCAGGAGGGCAGCATAAAGTCGACCTTGATACTATGAGATACTATACCGACGCGTCATAATACATATAAGACCGTCCTTCTATGGTTTCAGACATCGGAAATCTTTGATGAATATGTATCTCATGACTATGCCACTTTGCCACTCAAATTTATCATCAAAAATCTAGCTATAGCATAGACCGATGGCGTCCCTTCTAAAAGGGAATATCTGAGTTTGAATTACTCGGAAATTCATTCTCAATTAGCGCGCGCATGTACTGTAAGGACCCCGGGCAATGCCAGAAAATGCCAGATCCCGAAAATGGGGTTTCTGTCCGGACACAATTTGGCTGTTTTTGTCCGGATGGCACCTGGCCTCCTCCCAAAATTTTGGTTTTTGTCCGGGTATCGGGATCTGGCCATTTTTTGGCTGAAATTTGTCCAGATTGACAGACCAAGCCTCCTAGGTGCCAAAAAATCATTTCTGGCGCTTGGAAAACTCTCAGAAGGTCATCTACGTGAAAATATAGTTGATTAACTAAATTTTGTATCGAAACTCACAACAAACTCACAATGACCCCCACCACCATCCTTGAGAAATCCGCGCTTTCGAGAGAGCTTACCTTTAGTTCTTTCTTGCTGCCTTGAAGTACTCAGAACCGGGCCATATCAAGTGCTAATAATTCAACAGAGGGCCCCGGAATCACGAACTTTGGTGTCAAGCAAAGATAAAAATTGAAAAGGGGGAATAGTGAGAAATTGTACCAGGATTCACCGTGAAATTTACAATCAACCGACAAAAAGGTATTTAAAAATAGTGCTGGTGGGAAGTTATACAAATTATCCAAGATTATATAATTTATATTATCCATTGCGCCATTATAGTCCGGATAACGGATCTGGCAATTGACTTCGAGGCCAAATTTGTCCAGATTGAGACTCTGGCCTTCTCCGTTTTTTGGCCAATTTTTGTCCGAATTGGACCTGGCCTAAACGTCAAAATGTATCAAATCTTGTCCGGATAGGGATCTGGCATTTTCTGGTATTGCCCGGGGTCCTGTACTGTACGACCTACCAAAATAGCCCCAGCAACTGCCGAGTTATTCAAACCTCAGCGCTCAGCTGTAAACGCTTATGGAAAGTCATCTAATTTTACATGCATTCCATAAAGGACGATCTCGGACCCTATCTCCGACGTATTGACGTATCTACAAGCTCCTTGATCGGCAAACATCTATACTAGTATTAACCCACACCTTCCTCCGTATATGCCTGGGATAAAGATCACGAAAAGGTATGGGTACAAGCATTATGAGTTAAGAGACTGGTAACTGTATTTTCAACACCATAGTTCTATATTGATGTTTACATGGTTTTACCTAGCTCTGGAGAAAGGCTGTGGGGGTGAGACGTGTTGGGAAGAGCATCTTGTCAAAGTCAGATATCCCGTCGACCTACCAATACTTATCTCACAAGTCCACCATTGTCTTTGACAAAAAAGACTGACCGAGGTGACCGACAGGAATCATTGATATCATCACAGTTCCTTCTAAGCATCTTTCCAGGGCTGTGAAAGGCTTCGATTTCACACATAAGTAGGATTTTCACACATAAGCAGGAATTGAAAGTATGCCTTGAACCACTCAAGAGGGCCCACAACAACGGCAAGAAAGAAATGAAGGGAGGCACAAATGCAGTCCCCACTGTCGGGAACTTGAATGAAGCCTCTTCCAAAAATTTCGGGGGAGATAACAATGGAAGAATAATTTGATCGTCGTCGATATCACTGCCAGTGAGAGTGATCTGTTGTCATATACAGTTGATTGAACTCTATTAACCCGTGGATGCCTGAGGCTATTTTGGTGTAAAATTATGATTCGGTAGCGAAAGGTACGAGTACTAGTTAAGAGAGTTTCAACTATATTTTTACTATCAGAGCTCGTCAACCTCTCTTGCACAGGTTTTAATTTCCGCAGGTTCCAGTGACAATACCCACATATATCCACCTAGAAATTGACAGGATGGCGGTGTATATAGCTCAAAAACTCTGAACTGAATTGGACATGTGCACAAAGCTTTGAATTTCTGATGGGCCTTCTACAAGGTTTCGTTAATATAGTACTAATGTTGTACCGCAGTAAGATGAAAATTCCACCCTTTTCCGAGTCCTTCTTCACCAGAAGGTGTATTTTTTCCATACTTTTTCTCACTGTCAAAAAAGTTCAAATTCTCGCAGCGGTTCATTGAATCATCATTTCCAAAAACTTGAAACTAGAAACTTGTAGTCCTTCCACAGGAGTTAACTAAGTGCATAGACCGATGATCAGCCCCTTTTAAAAGAGGAAGTTTACATTTGGATTCCTCGACACAAGGACCAAATATCAGAGTTTAAAATTTCGTTGTGGAAGCGCGTGTAGTATACTGTAACTGCGTACGAGAGGTTATTTAAAAATAGACGGCACATTATTCAAACTCAGATAAAGTTCCACATTCACCAATACTCGTCGACCTTATCTCTGACTCCACTGACTGGCGGCAATCATTGACACTGGCACTGGCATTAATTAGCGCACAGCCTTGGAATTTCCTTCTATCTTTACAAGGCTGTATAATATATAATGGCCTACAAAGGTTGTATGTCTTCGCCTAACTGCATGTGTGCTTAGAATGAGTAGGTAGTTTCCAGCTCTCTTATGGGTCACTGGCTTACAGGAAGGTTCTCATAGAATCTCTCCAACAATTCGTTTTATTCGTCATCGTCCTTCTCGCCTTTTGGCCGACCTCAGTCATTGGACAAACGGACTTCAGCAATTGCATTGTTGAGGTGCGGAGCGGCAAACATGGGCTCGTAGGTGGCACAGACAGCCACGGACGTCACGTAAACGTGTCTGATGCCACGGGTGTCACCTATGACTTCTGCATCCAGGCGTGTGGGGGTGACCAAGAGCCTTTCAGTTGGACCGTATTCTCACAGCAGTTCGCATCATGGCTACTTCCCTGGCTTGCTTTGGTATCCCAGCTCCCATTTGGTGCCAACGATAAACTAGACAACCTACATTCCGTGATACTGACACTCGGTTCGCCTACATTGGCTGCGTATTCACTGGCTCTAACCGTCTTGAATGGGCGCTGGGTTGCACGGTGTTTTGCACAGTACACCTATCCCAACGTTCGAAACGCCATTCGCATTCTCAGTAGCCTGCAACAGTCACCTCTCGAAATTGAGACAAAGGATGGGCTTCTTGCGTCTCTTGTCATCCTTCCTCAAAACGACGAGTGGTGGAGCGAGCTTGTTGTGTGGATGAATTACACTCACACGTGGTCTATATCTGCCGTCAATAACATTGCATGGGTTGTCATCGCGTACATCTTTACCCTCGTCGACTCCTTCACAGTAGGCGTAACAAACTTCATCAATTCCAACGGCCAAGCCGTAGGTTCACTTTGGCTATGGCTTCTTCCCATTGTCATAGGATGGCTACAAATCTCCCCGAAGTGCGACTCGGCCCGTCTGAGCTGTGCCGTCGAACGCGCAAATAAGATAGCCTATGTCGCCACGGATGACGGAGACATTGTCCTCGTGAAGGACGCGAAAACCGAAGCACGAGCTATCAAGCTTACCATCACGGAGGTAGACCACTTGCGTCGGGATGAGAAGTGTACATCACCAATCTTCAATTACGCAAGATTCTTCCCCTGGGTGCAGGCAGTTGAGAAGGTGTCTGAGGCTTTCAAGTCTGCGTCCGAGCATTACCAAGAACACGAGTCAGTCGACCCTTCTAAGAAGTGGCGCACCATGGCAGGTGGTGAACCTCACGAAAGCAGTCGTGTGGGCAACAAGACACAGGTCATAGACTATTGTGCGCCACTATACAATTGGCGACATTGTACTCGTTGGAGACGCCGATTGGAGGTTATGTACAGGATGTTTATTGCGTCCGCCCTTGCGTTAATGTTGCAGTGGGGTACTGCTGGTGCTGCAATTATGGATGTTTGGTTTACGCCCACAAAAGGTGAGTAGGACATGGCAATTCTCTCCTTTACCTCTCTTATTCATTTCTTTGATCGCTCTCACAGGACTCGGCTGTCGTTCTGCTGCATACCTTCTCTACGCAGTGCTCTCCACCCTCGTCTGGATGCTACTAGTCACCTCCAGTATCCTAACCCACTACTACACTATCACAACTCCCGGGCCACGTGCACGCCGCCACAATGGCTCTACCGCCTATCGCTGGTCTACACGGGCAGCCAAGCACTTCTCAATATTTTTTCGCTGTCTTGGGAAGGTCATCGCCGCTTTCAACTCAATCTTGGTAGTCCTCACATGCCTATTCCAATTCGGCAACTTCTTTAACAGATGTTATTGCAATAGCAGCGTCTTCGGGCTGCGGGGCCGCGCGTATAATGTCATTATATTGTCGCTGGACGAAATTATAAGCTTAAGGAGTGTCTGGCTTGGGGGTGTGAGTCTGGCGGCTGGGAGTGCCGTCCTTTTCCTCCTTTTCGTCAATGTCTATATCGATCCGGCTCTTCCTGAATCCTGATTGATCACGATACATATCTTTTTTTACATCTCTTGAACTATTTCCCTTTCCGAACTCTCCTTTTATAATGATCCCAATTGTTGTATGTATATAAGTCGAAGTACCTTCGGTTTGTCAGCAAAATACATGTGGTTCTTGTATGACGGGTTCATTGAGTGCAAAGGTTCTCGTCGGAGCTGACTAAATTGTACATTTTAACCCTACATTACTGTGTGCGTAGGTGACCCTACCAGCCAATCTCAATGTCAATGCCTTCAAAGCAAAAAAGCGTTGCAGAGCTACCTTCCTATATTCCAGACTCCATCCCGGAGTCCAGCCGGTGTGGCCCGGATTACACATGGTATTTGGTAAGCGTTGGAGAACAACTTGCACCATACAAGGATTCTGATACTACCTTCCTAAGTCGAGACGCTGGCTTCACCTGGCAAGAAGACGCCCCACCTCTGAGAATTCGGTGATTTTGGATCGGTTGTAGTGATGGCTAACGATGAGAAACCGACGGACTTGGCGAGAATATCACTTCACGCAGGAGAAAATGAGAGTGCTCAGTGAACTCTATCGTTACGGTTCCTTCTGAGACAAGTCGCAAGTTTATCTTGTTTGGGAATATAGCTTACCAGTCGATGGGATGACATGATCCAGACAAATCATATGTTGTGGATACGCCACGATGGGCTTTAGATGCGATGGGGGCAGGTATGTTATTGTTGTTATAGCTTCAAAATATATCAGCTGAAAATAAATTATAGCCAGTTTTGACTACCAGTTTGAATCCATGGACGGCGGGAACAACGAACTTGGTCAAGTCTATGCAGATTTATTGTAGATCATTGGTAATATTAACGACGTGCTCATGAACACAAGGTTGGGTGTATTTGGCAAATTCACGGCCAGCCCCATGCTTAAACAAGCCCCAGCTGAAATTCTTTTACTGAACGGTTAACGGATATGGCTCCCAACCCAGACTTGAACTACTCCGCCATGGATCTGCGGTCTTCTGCGGTAGCAACAAAGGTTGCAAAGTCATTTGTTGATACTAAAACGGAAGCTGAAATGGCAGGAAAGCAAGGCAGTCGCGATACCTTGAGCCTGTTAGGTGGGTCTTATCCTAGAACCGCGTATAACTCTCACCAAACGGTACCGAAAACATAGTTCGTTCAAACTTATCTGAAGAAGCAAAGACTTGTATCAACAAGGAAGAAATGATGCCTCAAATGCGGTATGTTTTTGACTTGTGACACAGTCATACATTTCTGCTGACTTTGACGATGATAGGACCATTCTTATCGATGGATATGATACTACGGCGACTACATTATCCTGGACACTTCTAGAAATCGTACGACGTCCTGAAATGCAGCCCAGACCCCGTGACGAAATTCGAGACATGGAGCGAAAAATTAATGAGTTTAGCGCAAATGATTTTGAGAATATGCCGTATCCTACAGCCGTCATCAAGGTCAGCCTAAATTCAAATACTCGGTACTTAATATTGTCTTACCTTTAAACCAGGACCCTCATTGGTTTATCAGCTTGGCCGTAAAACTAGTAATTTCATTCTGACAAAGTATCGACTTATATTGGAGATGGCCACGAACATGCACTGGTTTTGGAATGCGAAGGAAGATAGACGACCATGGAATGACAGTTGGCGAATATGCTGTGATGCATGGCGACAGCAAGATTGCAAAGGGAAAAATTAAGGACATGGCTGCTTTCAGTCAGTGGACCTCGGTGTCTGTCATCCCAAGAGCGGTGTGGCATTGTCCTTTGAAAATTATTGAGTTTCTCGTCCATATTTTGTTGTATTTTGTTGAGATATATGTAACACATTCAACATAACTTGAAGCTTGAACGTTGAACAGGAAAGGCACCGACCTTACTTAGACCTGGGGTTTGCGTGGTGTAAGTATAAATTATGTGATGCCCATACTAGTACCAGCGCGTCCCAATACTTGGTACGATTTGGCTTTGCGGTTTGTTGTACTCCAGTCATTCATACCTTTCAGCTTTGAATTCATTGTGTTGATAGGATCCTTGGTTATTTTGGCGCCTGAAACATTGTTAACGCTCGTCGCTACTGAATTTGGGAAATGGTCGCAAAAACCAATGATATATTTCATAACACATAGTATGTTCAATTCTCAATTTGGGTATCCAGGATGCAACCAAAATTATCAAAATCTACATGTCCTCCGAGAGTCGATTCGTCGAACACAGAGTTGGCCTGCTTCCCCAATGATTTCACAACCATCGTCTCGTCATGATCTGCTCGTGCCTGTAAACCATCTCGGAACATTAGACGCATCTGTGAAGTCCAGATCATAACTCTTTGAAAGTCTGCGGTGGGCTGCGGTGCTGGATCAGTGAGAAAGGCCTTCTTCTCCTTCCCCAGGGCGTCTGCTCCAAGGTCGAACCATTCCTGAAGTGGTGGATTTTCAATTTCTCGACCTTTGTGGTACCTAGATGTGAGAACGACGATGACGTAGAAGAGCGACTCAAGATCATGGCGGTAGAGATGGGTCGGGGGGGTAGGGTGAAGGAGATCGATGGCCATATACGGCTTGGTGCCCGTGCGCTGATTCGACGTTGGCCCAGGATTCTGTCTCAATAGTGAAAGCGACAAATCGTAGTCACTGAGCACGCCGTATAAGTAATCATCTTTCTGCCGGTACATGATATTGTTCAGGCTGACGTCTCGATGAATGACCTTCGCCTCCTCATATAGCCATCTGTAGCCTTAGGGGGAAGGGGAAGGGGTTTAGCCAGGTATGCTAATAAGTGAATCTGCATCAAAAACTCACAGCGAAAAACATCTCTGAAGACGGGAGCAAGGGTAGCCGTAGTTGTAATCTGCGTGATGTTGAATAGCTCTGTCATAACTAAAACTTGCAGCACCCTGTTCTCATACGAGACATCACGGTTGCGGAGGCATGACGAAAGACGTGTCTGCAACTCCGTGACTGGAAGCGCCTCGTAATGGAGGACTTCAGGGAGATGGTTCAAAACCCATTTATGGTTGTCATGGCTGTTTGCGAGACTGGCGATACGACTGAGTATTTCTCCTTCGGGTGTCCTGGTGTCAGGGGTGAAGCTGAACTTCACAATAATTGACTTGGACGCCCACGGGTCATTTGCGTCCTTGACCTTGGCACGGATAACACAAGTCCCCCGACCAATCAGCGCGTGTTGATGAAATACAAGCTCGCCGAGTTCGAGAACTTTGTCATTATTAAGCAGTAACTGTGCCCCAAGTAGAGGTTTAAGGGAATTATGTGTGGGGGGAGAAGTCTCCGTGTTTCCGCGGGTCCGCGTGGAAGCTCGAGGGAGAGGGGAGGCCTTAGCAAGAGAGGGCTCTATAGCTCTCACGTAACCCCATTCATGGGACTTCAAAATCAGCAAGCCGTACAGGAAGACGACTAGGGCGATGGGATCCTTGAGAAAGCAGACGGGCTTGGATTGAACTGGAATAGAGCGATCGTAATACAGCAGTTCGAGGTCGCTGTCAGTGATGAGCGCACCGAAAACGTGAGAGCGAAGGCCGCCATGGGACAGCATTTCGAGTGCATAGCTCGCGCACTGCAACAGCGTGTCCGTCCTCGACAGCGGAACTTCTTCATCATTCCTTCGTCGCTTCCGTGGAGAATCCAACGAAAGATCCTCTTGTTGTCGCTTTTGAGATGACGAGCTTTTCCCACCCGTGGACGTGGAATTGGGGAGGGAAGGAACGAATGAAGGTGCGAGAAGGGAGACGTTCGAGAGCGACGAGCTGGGACCAGAGTTAGATGGAGTGCCTCTGGGGCCTTTTGAAGACAAATCACCTGCAAGGTCGAAGAGAAATGTCAAGTAGGTTGTAATACAATAAGATGAAATAGGGTGGATTCGTACCTGAAGGCAAGGCTTTGCTCTTTTTCTTTTTCAGGCCCTTCAAGTCGGCTGGTGCGCTTGTCGACGAAGCTGGGGGAGCACTGCGGAGATCGCGCTTCTCTAATTTGAATTCCAGAAACGCCAAGAGCTCAAACCAATGGAAAGGGTTGGTTTTCGGGCCGTCCTTGGACAGGTTGTCCCAGCCGGTCCTCTCGCCTTGAAGCATTGCACTCATGTGTACCGCAACACAATCCGGAATTCGTTGAGCAAACGAGCCCTCAACTGGGACGTGGTCGTTCCGACAGATGACGATGATTTCGGAGGGAAAATATTTGTTTAATTCTGTGGCAATGTAGTTGGCAAGGCTGTTGAATGGGTCGTATCGTTCCGTCTCATAGTTGACTTTGTCCTGGTACTTTGAGAGGAGAGTCTCGAACTTTTCCGAACTGACGATAGTATGGAAAGCAGTGTACTTCTCATTTTCTCTCCAATTAGACTCTATGCTGAAAGCAAACTGTAGGAACTCGTCGAAGGAAACGATAGCAGCGTTAGCGATGTCGGCTGCGAGAAACGGCTTGTAGTGGGCTTGGGTATTCTGGGTTCGATGATGTTCGTGGGACGCAGAGCCCGCGGTCCAAGGAGTGCTCTTCAAGCTCTGGACTTGCTCGAGAGGTGTCAAGGCCGTTGGAGGCGTCGTGGTCATAGTTAAAGACAGTGAACTCCTAATTGGGAAATAGTATTACATAATATAAAGTTCGGCCATTCAGCAAGCTATCGTTTAGAAAGCTCGAACTACATTAATGGCGATGGCACAGCGCTGTGAATATGTTTGTTGCTTTCGATCTTTATTATTCTTTTGTCCCATGTCCCACCTGACTGCGGACGCACTGACAAAACGATTTCGAAAATTAAAATTAAAATAATTCCAAGAATAAAATGCAGGACAACTACCGAACGCATGTTGTTGTCTTTGATGGTTCAGAAAGTATGAAAGGTCCCGGTCATGCATCATGCACCGTTAAAAATACATCTCACCTTTGTCGATGGTCACAATCTTGAGAGGAGAGCCCCGAACTTTTCCGAGCTGACGATAGTATGGAAAGTATTGTACTTGTCGTTTTCTCTCCAATTAGACTCTATGCCGAAAGCAAACTGTAGAAACTCGTCGAAGGAAACGATAGCAGCGTTAGCGATGACGGCTGCAAAAAACGGCTTGTAGTGGGCTTGGGTGTTCTGCGTTCGATGATGTTCATGGGATGCAGAGCCTGCGGTCCAAGGAGTGCCCTTCGAGCTCTGGACCTTGCTCAAAAGGCTGTTTTTCGGAGCCCGAATAACATCTGGTTTCGAGACTACCGTAACAGGGTTATATCTGTGAACGTCAGCACGCTACTTCTAGATTATATGATCGTCTGGCAAGCGAGGCTAACTTCTACCTTACAAGCAACACAAACTACCTAGACACACATCGACGACTGGCCACTACAGCAATGAGCCGAAAACTACACAATGGATTTTATCAAGAAAATACTTATAAATTTCCTGCTTCCTGGTAAGTTATACTTAGACTCTTTTGGCATATTATAAAGAATAAGTACTTTGGTTCAGTCCTGTAGTCATATAGCATATCATACGGCAATCAGTATGTTGACTAGTGGCAAAATGCCTCTATTCGGTGGTGGAGCAGACACCGTGACCCCGACTGGTTTGAAAATCGTCTGGACCTTTACGCCGCCTTCGAATACTCTGCTTTGATAAAAGTGCTGAACCAAGCATGTGCTCCGCTTTCCAGTGATCGAAACATAGCCCTACCAGAGGATGCAGTCGCTCCAATTCATCAATTTTGTTCATCCATTCGGCATGGTGGAATAAACTGAAATATGTCCTTGTAGGCTCTTGAACACGAGTGCACTTTTGAGTTTTGTCCTTTGGTGGTATAAGATGAAGTAGGTCTGCCGCTAGGTGACGAGCAGCTAGCAAGATGCGGCCATACTCGTTCTTTGAAAGCAGAGTGCCGTCAGCATGCCGAAGTGCCTTGTGCATTGGTGGACGTGATGGATTTGATTTCGATGGGCATGCATGCGAGTCACGGTGACAATCTGTAATGCTCCAAAGCACCTCGAAAGGGTACTGGGTTGGTCGCACTGAAGAACGCGACTCGTCAACGCATGTCGACTTGGTGGATGAGGTTGAGCTACTTGGCATGAGAGAGCCTGATGCACTGTTTATGACTTAAAACTTTGCATAATTTCGGGTGAGTCGAATAAGACGCCTTACCTACTAGACTCATGTAACGTTGATACTACGCGCAAACATTGCCGCAAGACTTCTACTTCCTCCCGAAGTCGCGTATTCTCAGCCATGAGGGTGTTCTGCGTCTGCGTTGCAGTTGACTGGGCTCTGTACACTTCGGTAACATCATCATCCATCATGGGTTTGGGAAGAGCAACCGCTTCAGCGGAAGGAGCAAATGAAAAAGGAAAGACACAAGGTGGAAGGATCGAAGAGAGAGAAGTGGTGGGAGCAGCGGTTTCAAGAAAGGTGGGTGAGACGAGAGCATCAACATCGGAGCAACATGAACTAAGCTGATCAGAGCTTCCAGGCAGCATACTTGTACAGCCGTTTGCAAATTTTTATGAAACCCAACTTTTCTTGCACGCGAGACCACGTGATTGTTCCCACAGCCACTTCTTCATCTCGTTCATGACGCCTTCAACAGTTGCTTCCCGGTAAATTCCAAGGAAACAAGAACCCGTGTGAGCGTCGCAACTGAAACCTCTACATTTCGTATATCTCTGAGCTTCTTGTACAAATGAATCATAACTGACATTATGATGCTTCAAAGGTCCATTACGTGGGCGGAATCAGTCGCAGCTCAACTTTGAATTTTTGAGTTCGAGCCTGTCCCATGTCAGCATACTTTCTGATGATGATGATTCTGAGTCGTACCGATATTTTTAGGGTTAATGATATCGAAGAACTTTAGCGTATCTGAAGCATCTAGGAATTGCAGACTGGACAATGTGACATCATAAAAATACCCTTATATATATAGGTCGCTTGGCCATTGGAAAACTTCTTTTGTCAATCCACTCCCATCTGTCTACGATCATCAAATCAGGGATGGCATTATTTTCTATATACAATGGGAGGGTTCATAATGATACTCTGGGCTATCCGATTTCTTTCTTTCACATTATACGAATGCCCAAAATATCCTTGCTCAATACAATGGAGTATTCGTCATTGAGCATCGATTGGCTTGACAATGCTGCAGTGGTGTTGGAGAAACGGAGCCTAATAAGGGCGCTCACACGAAGGGGGTTGTTAGAAGACAAACCATGTTTCTCCGTTGTTTCCGACGAGGAAATTAGCCTATTCGACCTCACTTTTGATTACACTGTGGGTGAGTGAAAAGTCTATAATAAAATGGCTATAGACTGACGGAAAAGCTTGGATAGACTTGATTATCTATTCGTTTCTACCCCGCGGCACACAACATATACAGAGAATCCCAAAGACCTGACGTCCTTCTGTTATCAAAACCGGCCTCATCACATCCCCTGGAAAAATAATAAACAAAGGCCAAAAGAAAATTGCCCCGATCAGTCAGTCATCTTAGGGGCTTTGATATTTACATTCTGGCACCGATATCATTTTGTTAGAAACACAGAAGTCTTTGGAGCTAATACGCATACCTTCAATTTGAAATGACGAATGCTTGAGGAGATGGATACAAAGAGTCTTTGAACATTAACAAGGCAGCAGCGTGTAAAGTCAGCCGCGCTTGACAATATTACTCGGGAACTGAACCATATGTGAGCGCGAAATCTCGGTATGCAGGCCAGTGGCTACTATGAGCGGCTGAAGTGTTGAGAGTGAAGCATAAATATTTAATAAGGGTTATACGGAGATAACCCACAAATGAGTTTTGACGGGCGAGCCCTGTGTTTCGAAAGTACTCGGTAGTACCTAGACCAACAGTGTTGAACAGAAGACTCGCAGATATTGGGCGGACGTAGCAGCGTAAGAGTTTCGCACATTACAATACGAACTCGAGTCAGAGATGCGAACCACTTTTGCACACAAATAGACAGATATTTCTGTTTTCGATGAACCATAACAGATTCGGAAAAAGACTGATGTAACGAAAACCGTTGGGTGAAGGAGGTGTGGTCTGTTGAGGTAACAACGGTCTAAATTGATTTGCGTGGACGAGTCAATAAATGGAGGTGCATTGATACACGGCTGTGAAGCAAGCCATGAGGCATCACCCATGAATCAACAGCCGTTACCTCCCGCAATATTAGATCCGTTTGTCTTGGGATCGCAGGCCAACACTATACCCTGGGGTGAGCAACCCTTCACCCCTTGCTGTTCTGCATTGGCCCTGTATATCAAGGAACGGCTAAGCAACATCGACATCAGTATCGAGCTCCAAATTCGGGCCCTATGCGCCATCAGCACAGCAAAGGGCACCACAGGACGGGAGCGCATCCATGCAGGCCATGCCTGGATGTGTGCTGGCAACAACACAGGAGCTAGGGGGACATGGGGACGCCTGTCAGGGAACCGATTGATGCTCGATTGCAACTATAGGGATAAAACCGTACGATAGGAATCGTCTGGGTCTCTCCCGAACTCGGAGGCAGACCGACAAGGTGGAACTCTCTGTGTATGAAATCCCTATCATGGACTCGGGAAGTACGTTGATTTCGCAATCCATCCCTTATCAACTTCTTGACATCAACGTCCCTTTGCAGGAGGCGCGACTAAGTCTACGGGAGGTTCGAACAGATCTCCATCCGCGCCGCAGCCATCAACACCTGCATCCGCTACGTCGACATGGACAGCCTCTTCTGTGGTGTCCGACGAGGACTCAGAGACCACCACGAACACAGATATACAAGGTACATATCTTTCTTGATTTTTTGAAAAGCGTGCTAACATACCTTTGTAGAGTCGTTCGAAGACGACGATTTTGATACGATCTCGTTTGGGTCGGATACCGATTACCCATATTGAAAGAACCTAAGATATTCAAATTAATTCAATTTCTTCAATCCAATCAACGGACATGATTTTTGTGTTGTTACCTTTTTGCCATGCTTTCCTTGCCTTGTACGATGTTATACGCTACACAGAATGATATCATCTTGGATGCAAAAGGTCGTCGAATGAGGTAGGAGCGTTATCGATGGATGTGAGTGTTAAGAAGAAATTGACAACGTCACGGTCACTTGGAAAAATCCAAAACGGCAATAATAACCCTCCTCATTTTCTCTTTTGTTTTGTCTTATCTTCACTTGTTTGGTAGTCTCTCATAGACGACATGAGTTATGGACGAAGGAGGCTTACAGGCAGGTATGTGGGCGATGTATAAATATAAACGAGGGCCAGAGCACGATTTATGAACATATCTAAGCATCCATTAACTGCGAAAAATTGGTCGATGACAACATAATGGGGGAATACAAAGTACAATTGTGTTATAAAAATCTACCTGCGCCGCTTTGACACCGCACACTCTGACCCGTCGACATCCTCAGCAAGGCGTTTGCCAAGGGAAGAACCATCCATTCCATGTATCATTGAACTTGTTATCGAGCTCGTTTGGCGCATCTGCACCTGGGTCGATTTTTCCGGATTTCCCCCTAGAGGCATCGGGAAGTAGTCCGCTTTCAAATCATTTGGGCTCGCGGATTCCCAGGTTCGAAGATCATCTGGTGGATTGGAGTCATTGGTAGGTGACTTTATTGCGGTTGGAGTGATGCTGAGAGGCTCCATCTTCATCGCCGCCTCTCGGAGACGCTCAGAGAACCATTTTTCATCAGGGTCATCCAAATTCAAAGATAGCGTGCTGATCTCACGATAACGCTCCTTGAAGACTTTGCCCAGTTGGTCCAGGAGTTTGTTGACACCCAAGTTCTCGAATTGGGTGAGGCCCAAAAAACTTTCATCAAACGCACAGTACGTTAACACGTTCATCTTGCCTTGACCGCCAACTACCGACCCATCCAGGAGGTGAGCCTTATGGGAAAAGATGGTCTGCATCTTGTCATAGAGAGGACCGGGGTGCTTTGCATGTTTCAGATAGAGTAGAGCCTCGTAGACGAAGACCCAGAAGGCAGACTCTATATCATCCCATAGCGTATGTGTTACAGTAGGACCTTCGTTCTGTAGGATTTGAACAGAAATAAATGCCCAAGTGCCCTGCATATACAATGTCAGTAACCACAAACTTAGACATGAGTCGTAACCCACGGTGCGTCCAGAACGTGGTTCGCCTGCATGCTTCCTCCACAGCAGGCACATATCCCAGTCGATAAGAATACCTCTCCATTCTTGGGTCTCTTTATCTTTAACGACCATTAATGTTGCCGGCGCTGAGATCGGATGTAATATACCGGCTCTGTACGCTTGTTGAGCTCCTGGTAGAGAGATCGTTAGAATTGCCAACCAAAAATGGACCAAACACGCACCTTCAACCGCATCGGCAATACAGGATAGCAGTACTTTGCACCAGACGAATGTGGATAAGTCACGAGCGACAGTATCCAAAATCAAACGATGGCAGACCATTTTGAATTTCATGCGCCTTGATTGTGAAGAGAGCTTCTCGACCCATTCCTGCGTTTCCGTCCCCAGCTCGGGAACGTCGCCGCCCAAACGCATAGATGCCACATGCTTGACATCCTGCTCCTTCAGCATCCGGTAGATAGCTGCTTCGCGAGTCGTATCCTGCGCGTCCTCCTGCCATGAATCTTTCAGAAAACACATTGTAGGCTTTTTTCGATGCTCTTGATTGTCCACGTTCTCTTGATTCTCTGCGGTCTCTTTAGCAGGATCAGGATACGCTAGACAGCGTCTAGTAGCACGACAAAAAGGAAACAGACATGCACGCGAATATTTCAGAGGCGGAATGAAGAAGGGAACCCGCTTATTTGTTTTGTCATCTGTCACATATATGCGAAAGAATTCTTCAAAGGAGAGGAGGTTGTCACCCATGCGTGAACTTAGCACACCATGCCAAGTGGATGGGGGATGATGTGTGAAGGCGACACGCACGGACTCTGGAGGCAGCACTCGCTTAACTGTGGGGTCGAACCCTCTCTGAAGAAGTGTGAGTTGGCCATAGCGTAGGTAGAAATTGAAGATGTGGAGTGGGTGCTTGGTGTAATCGAATCTCCGAGTGACGACGGCTCCTCGACGGTCCGCGAATGAAGCGAGCGTATGGACCAAGAATCAACATTGAGAAGAAGTGGTTTCGAAAAGACATGGACAGACCGACGCCTGCATAGGCAGTAATCTGGCCGCGCGTGTGGATACCAGACTCGGTGTCGGTTTCAACGCTCGAGGAGGCGGAGGGTGTTGGTATGTTGGCCTCGTCCAATGCGATGTTTTCTTCTTTCTGAGGCTCTTGCTCGCCGGGAGATAGTTGAAGCAAGGCATCATCGTTCAGTGCGACATTTACGTCCGTCTGGTCCCGATCCTCTTCATCCTTCTCCTTCTCTTCCTCCTCCTCCTCCTCCTCACCCTCATCCGTGTCCCCGGGATTCTCGTCTGATACATTTTGGAACCCATCGTGGCTACGGTCAGTTTTGAATTCTTGATGTGTTTGTTGGCGCGAGAAGTCGGTATGTGCTTTAAGGCCGTCATTCCAGTAGGTAGAAATATCTGGGTTGAGGTTGTTACAAGAGGTATCTGGTCGTTTGGTATTTAGAAACCGGAGAGTCTGCGGATTTGGAACCTTGGCGTTCGTCAACGCAACCTTTGTAACCCATCCGCTAAGAGCCTTCACCTGAGATAGATATAAGTTATACATTCAAACAATCTATTATCAAGGATGAACTCACAAACGGTTTATACATCACGCTTTCCGCCTGCCCTGTTTTGGGAGCCACGCTCCGCAGATCCTTCAGACGCTGCTTTGAAGGGTGTTTTCCCCTGTAAGCATCGGGTGTCGTGTCGTTCCAAGGTAGTAATTCTTCAAGGAACGTCTGGGGATCCATTCCGACGACAAAATAATCTTTTGCCTCTATGGCGATCCTTTCATATTCTTTCTTCATATCCCTTGTCGCGTCCATTGAGAACGGTTGAGTTAAAGACTTATGAGCAATAGGGGTCTGGTGAGTAGGAGGAACTGTTGGAGGTGGAGTCTTTGGGGGTTCAGAAGCGGGTACCACCGCTGTTGTTTCTGCCATGGATGGTGCAAGTTAAGAACAACGGACCCGGTGAACCTTGGTTTAACAGCAGCACGTGACTATTTGCCCCTCTGCTATATTTGACACTCCGACGGATCGCCGAGGGGCGGCATGCACGTGTTCTGACGCGTTGCGTTAAATCAACAATCCTTATTATAGTTGACTCTGTCATAACCCTTACGTCCGGGGGGTGAAGGTCGAGGTGTTTAAACACGTCGTGTGTTGTGGGGTCACATCTATGTTTACCTGCCGTACATTGATCGACATCATAGATTGCAGTTGAGACAGGAGTGTCAGTGATGAAAGATGTGGTATGTGTTGGTGAGGACAGTCTTACTGGATTTCGGAAATCGAGCGTGGCGTACCATTGATAAGTTGCAATAGTTGGGGATGACATTGTTGTGGTTGAGTCATCAGCAGCGTTGCAGTGCGTGCATTCAATGATGACGCTGAGGTATTGGGTGACTGCTGCCATGAGGGATGAATGAGGAGAGGTGTCCTAATCGGGGTATACTTAGGTGGCTGGTTGCTCATGCTAAGAAGACATCTTTGAGGAGTTTTTTTTTGAATTTAATTTCTCTTTTGAGATGGATTGGTAGAATGGGAGCTGGTGGTAGGGATGGTGTGGATGATGGCCTTCCATGCATAGCATCGTGCAATGAGCCAAAGTTGGTCGATTTACGCCCTGCCGTGAGCGGGGCTTTGGAAGGGCTCGCCCTCTAGCAATACATCGTATTCCAAAGTGCAAACCTTTCCGAACTTCTCAGCTAAAAATATCATTCATCGGACGTACATGTCAGTAATTGGCGTGAAAAGGAAAGTTCGGGTTAAGTGGAGGATCAGGCACACATTAGCCTGCTCTCACGGAACACACGGTCTGAAAATAAAGTGAGGTTTACGTTGATATTGCGAATAATTCAGTCAGAGTTATTTCCCATGGCTTGGAAACCGCTCCATTGGATCTATTTTAATACTCCGCCGATTCCTATACACAGGCACCTTCTTGAGTCTCTTAACGTGCTTTAACTCGTTAATTTTATATTTTACAACGGACTCTCAGACTTTCCACTAGGACTTAATGAGTTATGTAAACTCAATAAATTTCCCTCTAGCATCGAAGCTGAATGCATGATCAAGTTGAAATCAACCCCCCGTCCAGTCTGGAATATCTACCTGAGTACAAGGACTACCGTGTATAGTTGGATTTCGATTTGTTCACCAACCAGATGCTTTGTCCCTGCTCATGGCATGTCAGTGCTGTATTTTCCAATATTAGCAATAATACCCCTTTTTGATCTAATACTCAAGGTTACCCTTCCGCCGGAACAGCTGTAAAAGTAGACCCCTTTACAAGTTTCAACTTCAAGTACACGGTTCATACTTCCCGGATTGCTGCCAGGTCTTTCTCGCTGGAAACTTTTTTTTTGAATAGTTTCAATCAGCCCGTCAATTTCAACTCGTATGTGAACAATGCTCGGTTTCTTCGGGTCCCGATGCTACAGTTCTTAATCTGTCAACTGCGACATTACCCGGAGCCATCCTTACCATCATTTTCATTCATTTCCGTCAAGCAGCCTTGCCAATCTTGGGTGTCGGGATTCCATGGTGCCCTGGGCATGACATGTTGTGCGGTCATAGATTTGGCTTGCCATTGTTTGGCTTTGGCGCTGAGAAATGACAAATTCGACCCCGTGAGGTGACTAGACACTATTATCGCATGATCCATACTAATACTCAGTGCCGCCGCCGCAAGCACTAGTGACTATGTGCATTGCATTTGCCTTGCAGATACCTCGGATGACTCCTCCCTGACTCGATGTGTCGCGTAGCTCGCAACAGTTGCTGCTGTTCCACCACAGCACTCGACGATCAACATTCCTTGTCGATCTCATTTCTTATTTTACAAGTTTATTTGCACCTGACAGTACTTTGGTCCCTGTCCTCAATACCAGAATCTCGGTTGGTTTCGTCACGCTACCATTCACCTGGTGTTTAGGTGTGCGACTGTGCCTCAAAAGTTGCGTTTTAGTATTTACTAGGATGGTCTCCGGTTGATTATTTTAGGACACATCTCTCCTTGCCGGTAGATCACTGGATTGTAAGAATCTGTATATAAAGTGCATCGATTCAACGTTCTGACTCTTCAGGATACTCTCGTAGCTACCTCCCAGACAATCTATCCAATCGGACACAAATGATCTTCTCTCGTCTCCCAGTTATTATAACTCTGGCTCTTGGAGCCTCCCAGCTTTCTAACGCAGCAGTTACCAAGCGCTCTGCTTGCAGTGGTTAGCAAAATCCATCATTTTATGAACGCATTTTTTTTCTTACACATTCACATTAGCTTTGGTCCCAATTATCCAATTTATCCAAACTAACTTGTTCGATGGCGGTGAATGTGGTGAAGAGGTATTAACTCTTGTCCCTATGAGCCAATGTCACGCCGTTAATGTACCTATCAATACAGGCACACTCCGCTCTTCGTCTTGCCTTCCATGATGCTATTGGGTTCTCCATACATGGTACGTTGGTCCAATTTATTTTCTAATTCTTATCAGTAATCTATCTTGCTCAGGTGGAAAGTTAGTAACTTTTTTTAGTTTCACCATTCAAGTTCTTCTAACGCTGTTTATCACCCAGAGGTGGAGGAGCTGATGGTTCCATCCTCATTTTCAATGCAACTGAAACTGCATTCCGTAAGTAGCAAATAACCTTGGCGTGTGTGTGTCAAAACTGATTCAATTTTCTCCTAGACGCCAACAACGGGTATAAATTACTTTCTATGATCTGTATTATCTATCTGACAACTTAGTATCGCAGAATCGACGACATAACTGCCCGTCAATTCCCTGTCTTCCAGCAGACTGGTTTGAGTGCTGGCGATTTGTTAGTACTTCCTGACGATGACTACTCACATCGAGCTAAACACTGTGTTTACCTAGCGTCCACCTTGCCGCAGCTGTCGGCATTACCAACTGCCCTGGTGCTCCCAGCCTCAAATTTTTCTTAGGCCGCCCCCCGCCTCTCGCCCCTGCTCCGGATCTCACTGTTCCTGAGCCCACAGGTGCCATTTGAACCTCTATATATGTTACTTTGTCAATTCTGACTAAGCGTACAGACAGTGTTAGCGCGATCATTACGAGATTCGCCGATGCTGGGTTCTCAGTACATGAAATCGTGGCATTGCTCGCATCTCACACGATTGCTGCTGCTGTGCGTTCTGACCCTTTTCCCACATTTTTAAAATATAAATACTGAATGTCACCATAGGACAAAGTCGACCCGGTAAATAAAAATAAATTCTGTTCTGCTTATCGATTTGATGATTAATTCTCGTGCATTCTAGACAATCCCAGGAACGCCATTTGACTCGTAAGTTCGTTGTTGTGTATTCATAAGCCATGCCTCTGACTTATCCTCATAGCACCGTTGGCGTATTGTGAGAGAAATTTTGGATTGTCATCATTGACCAGTGTTGATAGAGTTTCTACTTTAGCGATACTCAAGTCTTCCTCGAGGTCCTGTTGACAGGTTCCTTTTTCCCCGGAAACGGATCGCAACCCGGTGAAGTCCTTGCGCCTCTTCATGGAGAAATGCGTCTCCAGAGTGATTTCTTGGTTGCTCGCGGTAGGTTCTAGGCTGATTCCGATGAGCTTTCTCCGTTTGTCTGATACATGGCAAACAGACACAAGGACCGCCTGTCTCTGGCAAAAGAACGTTAGTGAGTACATGATGACTACTTTCCTGCTTTAATTCTCACAGGTACATCTCATTATATAGACAACCAGACACACGCCACTCACAGTTTCAAGAGAGCTATGACTAAGATGCAACTTCTCGGACAACACGTCAATTCTCTGACTGACTGCTCATCAGTAAGCCTATTCCTCTTCGCTCCTCCGTGTGTTGTAATCATGATTGAAATCCAGGTCATACCCACCTCGGCGCCTTTTGTCGGCCCAATCAAGTTCCCAGCTTCGTTCTCACAAGCTGATGTCGATGTTTCCGTTAGTGTTCTTCCACCATAGCAATTGAAAACGACTAACTCCTTCCTAAGTGTGAGGAGTTCCCATTCCCCAGCATTGCCACAGTTGCTGGTCCCGCTCCTACTGTTCTCCCAGTGTAGGTCCACCTTTTTTGTATTGTCGAGTATTCTAGCTAACGTGTGGGTTACCTTTCGCAGCCCCGGATCTTAAATTAATGAAAGTCGGTTCGCATTGAAATGTTTTACTTAACACATTTTGACTGCTGTTGTATTGGTATTTATGCATTTATGACGGATAAATTGTATAAAGATTTTGTTGGTATCCAAGGATTTGATTTCGCAACCAAAGGTTCGACCGATCATATCTTCATGTAAGGAAAACCCAGTACGATTTTGACACTCAGAGTGGGCTATTATATTATTCTTTCCTGACTGAGGATATACTATGAGTATGATACAGGAAGTCATCTATGTCGATTACATGCTGAAGACGGGAAAAGAAATTCTGATAGAGAAGATTAGTCATATGCTATCAGTTGCGGGGCCAGTTCTGGAGCCTACTATGAGTTCTCTGGACCAGAAAAGAGCCCTTCGAAGTTGTGCTGCTACTAAGTTTTCAGCCTTATGTACTGCACTTCATGTCTTGGAGCTCTTTCTGCCCAAAAGCCACTTGTCAAGCCTGTGATAATGACTGTTTGTCTATGTTACTGTAACGGTGATTGGTTTACAGCTGCCTGCAAAATGCTAGGCCGTTTTTAAATCTTCTGTGTCCGCCCGTGTTTGGTGTAAACACCTGTTTTTGGTACAGTTGCGGGAGTGATGATGTGATTGCCATTTCAGCTCCACGCTCCCCTCTTCTCGCTCGCAGCCTCCCTCATCGAATACAATAACTATGTCATAGTAATATATACAGTGGTCAATGTCTGTAACCTCGGCAACCATGCTTGCAACAGTTTTCAGATCCCGATGGATTGCTCCACATTGGCTCCAATTCGTCATATCTACTACGGATCTACCCAAAAAGTGTATTTGCACCAAACAAAGGCGCACACAGAAGATTTAAAAACGGCCTAGCATTTTGCAGGCAGCTGTAACAGCTGTGCCTAAACACCACTTGGAGCCCTTTACACAAATGCTGACTATCGGCTCACCTTCTCTATTAGAGATGGTAATGATTGTAGATCCTGACTGGGCCTCTCTTCTCCTTCTATTCAACTTGATCCAAAGAACTTGAACGTTAATAGCCTTGAAGTGCAGTGTCACTTAGTTGCCTCCCTCATCCTCTTCCTTGGGGTCTATAGTCACTGAACGTTCCAACTCCCCAGCTTCTGACCAAATCGCTCAATTTACCTCAAGACCAGTCAAAAATGGGTTAGAGTTGAGCCAGAGGAATCGACAAAGAGCGATGATATCGAGAGTTTCCCGCAGACAATTGAAAATCAAAATTTTCCAAGTTACCTCGTCTCCTTCTCGCCACGTCATCCTGCTTGTGCCTCCGCCTTTTCTGGCAACAACTACTCCGCTATTAGTGCTTCCATGGAGGCATTCCTCTTGAAGTTTGGATCTAATACATGCACTAATACAGGTTTTCACAGTATCCTCCAGCACGAGTAGGTGCATGTCCGAGTCCACCCTGAGTCAACACTCACTTCCGTCTCGCTCGCATCGATAGCAACAGGCTCGCGTCGTATACAACGCTGCCTGACCCGTCGTCTCTTTTCAACTGAAGCCGTCTGACATCGACTCAAGTCTCGACACTTCAAATGACCTGTAAACAGTTAGCAGGATGGTCTTAGCCCCGAAGTCATCACAAAATCAACCAATATCAACCAACATCAATCAATCGTCCTCATCTTAACCATATCAATTTGACTGGAACGGAGTGGGAACTTATGACTCGGAGAACCGTCTCATTCCTCGAAAATTGAGTCAAATATGGTCAGACTGGATGCCTTCACTGCGGTAAGATCCGGTTTTTATTGGGCTTGAACCACTCGCTGAAAAAAAGTTTACTACGCTAAACTAATTGCCGTCAGATTAAATTCTTGAGTTTCCATTTCTCCAGTCAACTAGTACTAGGAGTGACGAATTCGTCAATATAAGTAAGCGAGTAAACCTCCGATACGAGATCTCGTATCACAATTCTGAATTTATAGGGTGTCGCAAAACCTGTCCGAAATGTTCTTGATTTGCGCCAAGAGTCAGCTCGCGATCTAATCTGGCACCAGAGCAACTCAGTATAAATAACACGCTGAAAAGTTGATGTACAGCACCCCTCGAGTTCTCAACGCCTCAACGCGGTCGTGTTACAACATATTCCAATTATTACCAAATGATGAAAATGTTCCACGCCACTCTTCTCTCTCTCATCGTCACTAGCATCGCATTTGCAAGTGCGCAAGTTTGGCAGGGTCCTATTAAGTCTGCGGCTTCCTCGAAATGTTTGGATGTGAGAGGTTCCGAGTTTAAGAATGGAACGTTGGTTTACTTTCATTGAACAAAAGTTAATGACGATAACAATTGATGGAATTTCACCTTTATATTTTAGATCTGATTGCGACGGATCCGCCGCACAAACATGGCTGATTTCCGAGGGACTTATGGACGTCAGATTGGTAGACCCGGAACTGTCAGCGAAATTTTGTTTAGATGCTATTACAAACGGTCGGTACGTCTCTTTTTGACAGTTCAAGTACAAACTTCTGATTGTCCTTTCATAGTTGATACCAGTAACAAAGTGGTGATCTGGGAATGCAACAAAAAACAACAGCAACAGTGGAAGTTCACCAATGGTGACTTTATCATACTAGCGGGCACGAGTCTGTTTCTTATCCTTCTACTCCAACCTGTATCGACTTATTCATATGCTGGTTAACAACCTCAAATTTAGATATATGCTTCGACGTACTGAATTCGTCAACTAGTAATGGCGACAACCAGGTCTGGAACGCGGCCGAACTTCAAAACCGAGATGTACCTGATTGTTGAATCTTGATTGACTCGTCACATCTCTTTCTCGCTTTCCTTCTATCTAAGCGGTTACCGTGAACGAGCTTCAAAGTCTGGATGTTGAATTGCGATTGAATAGTCAACGTCTTCGCAATGGATAACGCGATGAAACGTTTGTGGTATATCTTCGACGTTATTATATTTCATCTCGTGCCAGCCTCTCTGTTGGTTCTGATACTCGATGGATTTTGTTGCATTGTTATGGGAAACTATGATATGCGCTCTAAATATGTAGCTTGAACAGATCATGTTGCAAGTTATATTCGTCAAGCTTGGCTGACTTTCAATACGGCCGCTCGTCAGTACGCGTCGGTGTCCAAAGGTTTATATAATGATTCTTCTCCTGGACAGATGTTGGCGTTCGACAGTTGACGTTGAGGGGTCCATCTATCGATAATTTTCTTCATGATCTACATAAGGGATGGCCCCTGTTCTATAAAGGTGTTAATTCGCTTCAACTGGTAAGAGAGGTCAAAACAGCGGGGTGTCAAAATGGTAAAAAATATTACTAGTATTCTGCCAGTATCAAGACGTACAAACCCTACCAGATTTTGAGCGCAAGAAAGTGGTCTACACCCATCCAGAGGGATATATTCCTCACTGGTATCCCAAGATGTATAAGAGGCCAGTCGATTTCGTCCCTGAACGAAGATGTCACCCAGGAAAAGAACAAGGCACCCACAAACGTGGATTTTTTGTTCTTAAATAAAGCCGCATTCATGTTAGTTATGTCATAGAATTGAGCCATTAATGATGCAAACCGCATTTAACAGCGCTCAACAAATAGATAAAAAAATCGGAAAAAATGCTGAAACTAGGTTCAAGTTGGAGTACCTCATAGTTACTTACTAAAGTATTGCGGCGTACCGAGAGTCGTGTCTGTTCATTTTTCCCGTTATTTTCAGCACGAATCCTAAACTGGTTCTTATTGCCATTTTTGGATTTTTCCAAGTGACATTCATACTGTGACGTTGTCAAGGGGTCTTCTGAACACTCACCTCCATCGATAACGCTGCTATCTCATTTGACGACCTTTTCAAATCACGATAATGACATTCTATGTAGCATATAACATTGTACAAGGTAAGGAAGGCCATAGCAAAAAGGTACCAACAGATTGAAGAACTTGATTCTCCAGCGAAACAATCGCTCCTTCAATAACGCTATTCGGTATCCGACTCAGACCAGATCGTATAATCATCATCGTCTTCGACCGACCCTGCAAAAAAAGTATGTTAGCAACGCTTTTCGCAAAGTCAAAAAAAAGATACGTACTTTCTTCTGCATCTGTGCTAGTAGTGGTCTCCTTGTCGGACACCACAGAAGTGGCTGCCGAAGTCGACGCAGTGGGTACAGGCGTTGATGACTGCGGCACGGGTGGAGACACTGTTGGAATGACAGCGGGGCCGTTCGAGCCCCCTGTAGCCGTGCTGCCTGCTAAGGGATGTAAATGTCAATGAAGATTTGATAAAGGATGGATTATGAAATCAACGCACTTCCCACTGCCAAGTCCACGAGAGGGACTTCATAGACTCTGATGTCCTCCGTACGCCTCCGAGTCCAGGAGGCAGCGGAGCGATGCCTGTCGTACGAGTTGGCCGACGGGTTCCCTGACTGGGGTCTTGATGGCCCGCCAGTTCCTGTGTTGTTGCTGGCACCCATCCAGGCCATGCCTGCATAGGTGCTAGCGGAACGATCTCCTCTGATCGTTCTGGATGACCCATGTACAAATTGGTATGGTATTATGGACCCCGTCCTGCGCCCTCCGCCGCGTTGGTTGTGACTTGGGCCTGTTCCCTGATAGAGAGGGCCAAACCAGAACGGCCAGGTATGAAAGGGTTGTGCACCCCAGGGCGTGGTGTTGGCCTGTGCTCCTAGGACAAGGGGGGAGAAAATTTGAGGGAGAGGTGGCGGTTGTTGATTTGTAGGTGGTTGGGACCATGGGGAGGTCTGAGAGTTGGGGTAGGAGTTGAAGTTGGAGTTGGAGTTGGAGTTGGAGTTGGAGCTGGAGTTGGAGTGCGACATACGTGGTAGTAGGGGTGTGTGTCAAAGCTGAGGGAAGAGATTGATGTCGCTCCTGCCACGGGGATTATAGCTTTATATATGTGGGGCTCTTGTTTGTCTATTTCGTACACAATTTGCTCACAAAATATTTTTTTCAGGACAGTGACTCGTTCCCATCAAGATCTCATGAATCTGTACTACTTTGGCTTAGGCTTAAGCCAACCCCTTTGGACTTGCTGTGATTTGTCGTGGAAAACGACGCTAAAATACATGTGTTTCTGAAAGCTGGTAATTCATTAATACCTTATGGTTTGCCTTACAGCCATCTTAATGCACCTCCATTTGTTGACTCGTCCATTTACCTCAACAGACTAATAGTAGTCACCTCGTTCAACCGACGGTTTTTTTGTACATTACCTTTTTCCGAATCTGTTATAGTTCATCGGTGGCAAAAATATCTGTGTTTCCTTTCATAATTGTAAGGTGTGAAACTCTTAGGCTGCTATGTCCGCCGAATATTTGTAAGTCTTCTGTTCAACACTGTTGGTTTAGGTGCTAATGAGTACTTTCGAAACGAAACACAGGGCTCGAATCCGTCAAGACTCATTTATAGGTTAGTTATCTCCGTATAACTATAACCCTTTACTAAATGTTTATGTTTTAGTCTCAGCACCTAGTAATATCGTTATCCACGGCCGGCCGCCTCATTCTATCGACACACAATTAAAAGGTGTTAATAGAACGAGGGTTCTTTTGATTGGGAGGCTAGGGTTCGACGGATTTGGAATAAGCTGATCCTAGCTATTTTTTCTAAATCTAGGCAGTCAATGTATCATTTGCCATGAAGAAAGGCGTTTTGATGCTTAATCGCAGTTACAGATCTCTTCATATGGGCAGTAGTAGCTCCTGGGATCCTGAGCCGGCACTACGCTCTTGTGTGAGACCAATGCTCTAATGCAGCATTGCCCCGACTCGCCGTTTACTTCCACTGATCGATGAAGAAGTACCAGAAAGCTAGACGCTAAACGGCCCTTCGCAGCATGCAACGTCTCCTTCACTGCCTCCCAACTCGAAAACATTGTCTCCAAGCTCGCGATATCCACCATTGCAATCCAATCATTCAGTGATAGAGCACACAAACCATTCGCTAGGATAGTCAGGGTTATTCGGGTCAGTTCAGTCTTGCGCTTAGTGAGTTAAATTTCAGAGGTGTTTTGCTAAGATGAACAGGAAAACCGACGAGCGGATGACATGGTGTAGTTGTGGATGGATGAGCGGAATCTGGCTGAGCGAATGGTTTAGCAAAGAGTACGTCTTCCAGGGCGTTTTCGGTGTTGAGGAACTGCCACTGATCTGCTGTGGTATTTTCCTGACGGAGAAGTATTACAAAATGAGTAGGTATAAAAAGGAAAGAAATAGATGAATTACATATACGGGAACGAGAGGCGCCATAAATTCTGTGTTACCAGAGAATTGCGAGTCCTTTGTATTTTTTAGCAAGACGCATGACGGCAGACAAGCCATGATATTCCTGTAATTCATGAGTGTTATTTTTATTAAACGTGAGTACGAAGAAATTGGATACCCTGAAGATAAGTAATAACAAAAGTAACGGTTCCGTGTTGTGCGCTCTAGAATCGGGGACTTTTATCGAGGTGGAAGTCAGAAAATAATGGGAATAATAGGTGCCAGTGAAAGAACATAGTAATACGTTGCATTAACCCAATAGCGGTTGAGAAAAGTACGGGTGGTCTTGTTCATATTCCTCACTGGTATCGTAAGATGTACAAGAGATCGGTCCCGTCCTTCAACGAAGATGTCACCCAGGAAAGGAGTACGGCACCCACAAATGTGGATTTTTTTTAGATAAAGCCGCGTTTATGTCATACTTGAGCCAGGGGTGCAGCCATCATTTAACAGCGCTCAACAAATTGATATTTATCTATAAGAAATTGGAAAACAAGGCTGAAACTAGATTCTTGGATTACTTACCTTGTGGTTTCATTAAAGTATTGCGGCGTACCGAGAGACGTGTCTGTTCATTTTTCGCGTTATTTTGAGCAGAAATACATCCAGATTGTTGTATCCACCAACCCTAAACTGGTTCTCATTGGATTCGTCAAAATGACACCCTGTCACAGTGTGTGACGTTGTCAAGGGTCTTCTGAACACTCGCGTCCATCAATAACGTTCCTATCTCATTTGACAACTTTTTCAAATCAAGATAATGTCATTCTACTACTATGCAGCATATTTCTTTCACAGTTGATACCAGTAATAAAGCGGTGATCTGGGAATGTAACGAAAAACACAGCAGCAGTGGGATTTTACCAATGGTGACTTCATCATACTAGCGGGCACGAGTCTATTTCTTATCCTTCTACTCCAACCTGTATCGACTTATTCATATGCTGGTTAACAACCTCAAATTTAGATCTATGCTTCGACGTACTGAATTCGTCAACTAGTAATGGCGAGCAAGTGCAGACCTACCCATGCAACAATGGCGGCAACCAGGTCTGGAACGCGGCCGAACTTCAACGCCTAGATGTACCTGATTGTTGAATCTTGATTGACTTATCGCATCTCTTTCTCGCTTTCCTTCTATCTAAGCGGTTTCAAAGTCTGGATGTTGACTTGCGTATTGAATAGTCAATGTCTTCGCAATGGATATTGCGATGAAACGTTTGTGGTATATCTTCGACGTTATTATATTTCGTCCCGTGCCAACCTCTCTGTTGGCTCTGATACTCGATGGATTTTGTTGCATTGTTACGGGGAATTATGATATGCGCTCTACAGGCGAAAGTATGTAGCTTGAACAGATCATGTTGCAAGTAATATTCGTCAAGCTTGGCTAACACGGCCGCTTGTCAGTACGCGGTCGGTGTCCAAAGGTTTTTATAATGATTCTTCTCCCGGACAGATGTTGGCGTTCGACAGTTGACGTTGAACGTTGAGGGGTCGATCTATCGATAATTTTCTTCATGATCCTCATTATCTACATAAGGGATGGCCCCTGTTTTATAAAGGTGTTAATTCGCTTCAACTGGCAAGAGAGGGTCAAAACAGCGGGGTGTCAAAGTGGTAAAAATATTACTAGTACTCTGCCAGTATCAAGGCGTACAAACCCTACCAGATTTTGAGCCCAAGAAAGTGTCTACACCCATCCAGGGGGATATATTCCTCACTGGTATCCCAAGATGTATAAGAGGCCAGTCGATTTCGTCCCTGAACGAAGATGTCACCCAGGAAAAGAACAAGGCACCCACAAACGTGGATTTCTTGTTCTTAAATAAAGCCGCATTCATATTAGTTATGAACCATTAAAGATGCAAACCGCATTTAACAGCGCTCAACAAATAGATAAGAAATCGGAAAAAATGCTGAAACCAGGTTCAAGTCGGAGTACTTACCTCATAGTTACTAAAGTATTGCGGCGTACCGAGAGTCGTGTCTGTTCATTTTTCCCGTTATTTTCAGCACGAATCCTAAACTGGTTCTTATTGCCATTTTTGGATTTTTCCCCAGTGACATTCATACTGTGACGTTGTCAAGGGGTCTTCTGAACACTCACCTCCATCGATAACGCCGCTATCTCATTTGACGACCTTTTCAAATCACGATAATGACAGTCTATTTAGCATATAATATTCTACAAGGTGAGAAAGGCCATGGCAAAAAGGTACCGACAGATTGAAGAACTTGATTCTCCAGCGAAACAATCGCTCCTTCAATAACGCTACTCGGTATCCGACTCAGACGAGATCGGATAATCATCATCGTCTTCGACCGACCCTGCAAAAAAGTATGTTAGCAATGCTTTTGGCAAAATCAAAAAAAAGATACGTACTTTCTTCTGCATCTGCGCTAGTAGTGGTCTCCTCGTCGGACACCACAGAAGTGGCTGCCGAAGTCGACGCAGCGGGTGTAGGTGTTGATGACTGCGGCACGGGTGGAGATACTGTTGGAATGACAGCAGGGCCATTCGAGCCCCCTGTAGTTGTGCTGCCTGCTAAGGCATGTAAATGTCAATGAAGAATTGATAAAGGATGGATTATGAAATCAACGTACTTCCCACTGCCAAGTCCACGAGAGGGACTTCATAGACTCTGACACCATCCGTACGCCTCCGAGTCCAGGAGGCGGCAGAGCGACGCCTGTTGTACGAGCTGGCTGTGGATGGGTTCCCTGACGGGGGTCTTGATGCCCCGCCATTTCCTGCGTTATTGCCAGCACCGATCCAGGCATGGTCTGGATGGGCGCTAGCGGAATGGTCTCCTACGACCATCCCGGATAGCCCATGTGAATTTGCGTATGCTGTTGACCCCGTTAGTTCCCGAGTAACATCGTTATCCACGGCCGGCCGCCTCATTCTATTGACACACAATTAAAAGGTGTTAATAGAACGAGGGTCCTTTTTGATTGGGAGGCTAGGGTTCGACGGATTTGGAATAAGCTGATCCTAGCTATTTTTCTAAATCCAGCCGGTCAATGTATAATTTGCCATGAAGAAAGGCGTTTTGACGCCTAATCGCAGTCATATGTCTCTTCATATGGGCAGTAGTAGCTCCTGGGATTGTGAGCCGGCACTCTGCTCTTGTGTGAGACCAATGCTCTAATACAACATTACCCCGACTTGCCGTTTACTTCCACTGATCGATGAAGAAGTACCAGAAAGCTAGACGCTAAACGGCCCTTCGCCGCATCCAACGTCTCCTTCACTGCCTCCCAACTCGAAAAAATTGTCCCCGAGCTCACAATATCCACCAATGCGATCCAATCATTCAGCGACAGAGCACACAAACCATTCGCTAGGATAGTTACTATCCGCGCCAGTGGTGTTTCCTTCAGGTCAGGTCAGTCTTGCTTTTAGCGGGTTAAATTTCAGAGGTGTTTTGCTAGGAAGAACAGGAAAACCGACGAGCTGGTCACATGGTGTAGTTGCTAATGTATGAGCCGAATCTGAATGGGCAAATGGTTTAGCAGAGAGTACAACCTCTTCTAGAGCTTGTTTGGTGTTGAGGAACGATCTGCTGTGGTATTTTCCTGACGGAGAAGTATTACAACATAGGTAGGTGTAAGAAAGAAAGAAATAGATGACTTACATATACGGGAAAGAGAGGCGCCATAAAATCTGTGTTCCCAGAGAATTGCGAGTCCTTTGTATTTTTTAGCAAGACGCATGACGGCAGACAAGCTATGATTCCTGTAATTCATGATTATTATCTTTATCAAATGTAAACACGAAGAAATTGGACACCTAGTGACGGTTCCACGTTTTGCTCTCTAGAATCAAAGACTTTTTATCGAGATGGAAGTCAGAAAACAATGGGAATAGTAGTGAAAGAAGACAATACTGACGAAGTACAGGTCCACCTTGTTCCCAATACCTTGGATTAACCCAATAGCAGTTGAGAAAAATAGTGGTCACCGGTCTTGTTCACAAAGTGATCTAGTCAATTAAATTGATTGGTGTGCGGATATAATTTCGGTCAAAATGTCCGCATGTTACCCCCAGCCGACTTGATTTAAATGCTGCAGTGTTCCTCACTGGTATCTTAAGATGTACAAGAGATCGGTCCCGTCCCTGAACGAAGATGTCACCTAGGAAAGGAGTACGGCACCCACAAACGTGGATTTTTTGCCCCCAAACAAAGCCGCGTTCATATTAGTTATGTCATACTTGAGCCAGGGGTGCAGTCCGCATTTAACAGCACTCAACAAATTGATGTTTATGTAACCATAAAAAATCGGAAAACAAGGCTTAAACTAGATTCTTGGAGTACTTACCTCATGGTTTCATTAAAGTATTGCGGCGTACCGAGAGGCGTGTCTGTTCATTTGTTGCGTTATTTTGAGCAGAATACATCCAGATTCACCAACCCTAAATCGCCATTTTTGGATGTGTCAAAATGACACCCTGTCACAGTGTGTGATGTTATCAAGGGTCTTCTGAACACTCACGTCCATCGATAACACTCCTATCTCAGTCGACGACCTTTTGAACCAAGGTAATGTCATTCTACTAGTATGCAGCATATAATATTGTACAACGCAAGGAAGGCATAGCACAAAGGTACCGACAAACGATCGTGTCCGCTGATTGGATTGAACTTGAATCCCTCAGGGAATGGATCACTCCTTCAATAACGCTATTCGGTATCCGATCCAGACGAGATCGTATCGTAATCCTCGTCTTCGACCGACCCTGCAAAATATATCAGCAAACGCTTTTCGCAAAATCAAAAAAGATACGTACTTTCTTGTGTATCTGTGGTCTGTGCGTCCTCGTCAGACACCCCAGAGGTGGCTGACGATGTGGATGCAGCGGGTGCAGGTGTTGATGACTGCGGCGCGGGTGGAGACACTGTTGGAATGACAGCGGGGCCGTTCGAGCCCCCTGTAGTCATGTTACCTGCTAAGGGATGTAAATGTCAATGAAGAAATTGATAAAGGATGGATTGGGAAATCAACATACTTCCCACCGGCAAGTCCACGAGAGGGACTTCGTAGACTGAGATGTCCTCAGTACGCCTCCGAATCCGGGAAGCAGCGGAACGAAGCCTGTTGTTCGAGCTGGCTATTGATGGGTTCCCTGACGGGGGTCTTGATGCCCCGCCATTTCCTGCGTTGTTGCCAGCGCCCATCCAGGCATGGCCTGGATGGGCGCTAGTGGAATGATCTCCTGCGATCATCTCGGATAACTCATGTAGATTGGCATATGGTGTTGACCCCGTCCTGTGGAGCCCTCCGCCGCGTCGATTGCGACTCGGGCCCGAGGTTGGAGGTCGGTCTTGATGCCATCCGGTTGTTCCCTGGTACACAGGGCCAACCCAGAACGGCGAGCCGTTGAAGGGTTGCACACCCCACGGCATGGTGTGGACTTGTGATCCCAAGGCGAAAGGAGAAAAAATTTGTGGGAGAGGTGGTAGCTGTTGATTTATGGGCGGTGGTTGATACCATGGCCAGGTTGGAGAGTTGGAGTAGGAGTAGGGGTTGGAGTTGGAGGAGTAGTAGTAGTAGTAGGAGTTGGAGTGCGAGTTGGAGTGCGACATACGTGGTAGTAGGGGTTTGTGTCAAAACTGAGGGAAGGGATCCTACCATGGGATTATAGCTTTATATATGCGGTGCTTGTGTTCCTTGTTTGTCTATTTCGTACACAATTTGCTCACAATTTATTTTTTTTCAGAACAGTGACTCGTTACCATCAAGATCTCATGTGTACTACTTTGGCTTAGGCTTAAGCCAACCCCTTTGGACTTGCTATGTTTTGTGACTTCTGTCGTGGGTAACGACGCTAGAATACATGTGTTTCCGAATGCAGGGAACATTTTCTAATTAATGAATCAAGCCTTGGAATCATAGTTTGCCTCACAGCCATCTCTATGCACCTCTATTTTTTGACTCGTCCATCTAGACAGTTGGTACCTCAACAGACTAGTAGTCACTTCGTTCACCAAATGGTTTTTGTTGTACCAGTGTTTTTCCAAATCCCGTTATAGTTCATCGAAAGCAAAAATATCTGTTTCGCATCTCTTGCTCTGCTACGTCCAACCAATATCTGTAAGTCTTCTGTTCAACGTTAACGTTCAACACTGTTGGTTTAGATGCTACTGAGGACTTTCGGAACACAGGGCTCGAGCCCATCAAAACTCATTTGTGCGTTATCTCCGTTTATCCCTTTATGAAATATTTAAATATTTATGTTTTAGTCTCAACACTTCAGCCGCTCAAAGCCACTGGTGTGTATGTACCTATATCCCGAGATTATCGCACCGTCACATATGTTCAGTTCCTGAGTAAAATCGTCAAGTGTGGCTGACCTTACACGCTCGTTAATGCACTTTTTGTATCCAGCCTCGTCATTTCAAATTTAACAATCACTGGCATCCATGTAATGTTTCGCCAAGATTTTCACACATGTTCTAACTAGTATAGTTCCCGAGTAAAAGTCGTCACCCACGGCCGGCCGCCTCGTTTTATTGACACACAATTTAAAGGTATTCTTCTTTTCTTAGATTAAGGGTTTTGTTCTGGTTCAGAGGCTAGGGTTCGACGGATTTTGGCATAAGGCGATCCTAGCTATTTTTCTAAATCTGGTGGATCGGTCTATCATTTAAATTCCGGGGGTGGGGTCGATTCCGCCATTGCACCCAGTTGAAATTGTTGGAGGGTAATTATGAAACACACATTCAGGCTTGGTAAAGATTTCAAATCGTTGAAGGTTGGGAATATGCCATACCCAGATATTATCTTTTCATGCGGCAGCTTTTCGGTTGAGTATGAGGAAAGCTAACGCTAAAAAATGGTAGCATATGCCAGGGACGATAGCAACCAGTTTGCTTCGCCTGAACCCCTCCTTCGGCTTTTACAGTACATACGGCGCACGCCGGCTGCCTCGGCGGGCCAATAATTTCTGCCGCGGTTACAGATCTCTTCATAAGGGCAGTAGTAGCTCCTGGGGTTGTGGGCCAGCACTACGCTCCTGTGTGAGGCCAATCCTCCAATGCAGTATCAAATTGAAGCTCCCAGTTACAACCACCAAGGTGTGCCGCAAGGCGGAAAGCGCACAACCTATAATCACGACGGGGTTTAATATATCATATACCGAGAAACGAACCAAACAATTTACTTATGCCGATCTATGAAGAAACGCGAGAAAGTTGTAAGATGGTAAACCAACCTTCGTAGCAGCATCCAACGTCTCGTTCACTGCCTTCGAACACATTGTCCCCAAGCTCACATATTTCCTTCGGATCACCTCACTCTTGCTTGTAGCAAGTTAAATTTCATCTCACGATAGCGGTCTCGTTTGTTCCGTTCAATGTCTTGTCGACATACAAAGAAAAAAACTCATATAATCAATCCATAGTGCCACGAAAGAATCTTACCGACTGGCTTGAATCCAATCGGCGGAGAAGTTCCTGGTCAGACTACGTTCTGTTGCTGTGTAATAGTTTGACATGTCGACCTGTGTTTGTACAGGTACAGCACGCGCAACAATGGTAGATGGATTTTGAATACACAGAAGCGCACGCTCTCATTCCAGGGTAGGATGAACCGGAAACACGACGAGCGGATCACATGGTGTAGTTACGGATGGATGAGCTGAATTTGGATGAGCGAATGAATTGGCAAGGAGTAGAAACGTCTTCCAGAGCTTGTTCGGTGGTTGAGGAACTGCCACCAATCTGCTGTGGCATTTTCCTGACGGAGAAGTATTAACATAAGTAGGTGTAAGAAATAAATGAATTAGATTTACGGGAAAAAGGCAGAGAAGAACCATAAAATCTGTGTTCCCAGAGATTTGTGAGTCCTTTGTATTTTTAGTAAGACGCATGACGGCAGACAAGCCATGATATTCCTGTAATTCATGAGTATTATTTTTTATTAAACCTAATGCGAAGAAATTGGATACCTGAAGGTAATATGGAAGTAACGGTTCCACGTTTTTCTCTCCAGAATCAAAGGATTTTTTATCGAGGTGGAAATCAGAAAAGAATGAGAATGATAGTGAAAGAAGACAATACTCACAAAATACGGGTCCCCAATAGCGGTTAGCAGAGTAGCGGTGGTCTTGTTCATAAGGTGATCGATACATGTGAGCAGTCAGATTTATGTGGAGCATTAGGCCAATAAGAGTATTAACGGCCTAAACCGTGACTGGTTTTTATTGCCATTTTTGGATTTTTCCGAGTGAGCGTGACGTTGTCAAGTTCTTCTGAACACTCACGCACGACGTTTCAATCTCGTTCAAGGACCTTTTGGATCAATCTAGCATATAACAACATCGTACAAAGGAGGGAGACATAGCACAAAGGTACCAACAAAGAAATCATGTCCGCTGATTGGATGGAAAGGATCGCTCACGAGATCGTATCATAATCGTCGTCCTTGACCGACCCCGCAAGAGTATCAAAAAAGATACGTACCTTCTTGTATATCTGTGCTGGTGGTTGTCTCTGGGTTCTCGCCGGACACCCAAGAAGTGTCTGTCGATGTCGATGTAGCGGATGGTGTTGATGGCTGCGGCACGGTTGGAGATACGGTTGGAATTACAGCAGGGCTGGTCGATCCCTCTGTAGTCGCGCCTCCTGCAAAGGGATAGTAATGTCAATCAAGAATCGATAAAAGATGAATTGCGGAATCAACCTACTTCCCCAGTCCACAATAGGGACATCATGCGCGGAGACACGCTCGGTATGCCTCCGAATCCAGGAAGCACCCGCACCCCTGTGATGCGAGTTGGCTGCTAATGGGTCCCCTGACGAGGGTCTCGATGCCCCGCCAGTTCCTGGGTGGTAGCGGATCAATCTCTTGTGATCGTTCCCGACGATGCATGCATTTTTTGGTGTGGTTGTTGTGCTCCCGTCCTGTGGCGCCCTCCCCTGTGTTGTTTGCGACTTCGGCCCAAGCTTGAGGTCAATCTTGATCCTGTTGAGCCGTTCCCTGATACACGGGGCCGAACGGCAAGCTATTGAAGGGTTGTGCACCCCAGGACATAGGGTTTGCCTGCGATCCCGGGTCGAACGCAGAGAAAAATTGCAGCAAAGGTGGCGGCTGTTGATTCATTGGAGGGATTGGAACCGTGGCGAAGTCTGAGAGTTGGAGATGTGCGTCATGCCTAATAGTAGGGCATTGTGTGACTTGTGTCAAAGTTGAGAGGAGGGATTGCGGTCGTCCCTGCCATGGGATTATAGCCTTATATATGTGCTGCTTGTGTTCCTCGTTTGTCCATTTCGTACACAATTTGCTCACAAAATATTTTTCAGGACAGTGACCCGTTTCCATCAAGATCTCAATGAATCTGTACTACTTTGGCTTAGGCTTAAGCCAACCCCTTTGGACTTGCTATGATAACGACGCTCAAATACATGTGTTTCTGAGTGCAGGGAACGTTTTCTAATTCACGAATCAAGCCTTACACTCTCATGGTTCGCATCACAGCCATCTTAATACACCTCTATTTGTTGACTCGTTCATATAGACAGTTGGTACCTCAACACAACTAGTAGTAATCACCTCGTTCACCCAACGGTTTTTAGTATTTTTTCCGAATCTGTTATGTACGTATTATCCCAGGGTTTTGCCCTACCATATATGTTCAGCTCCCGACTAATATCGTCGCGGCTGACTGCTGCTGCCTTATTATGTAATACTCGAACACTTTTTGTATCCATCTCAAAGCGAACAGCCATTGGCATTCACCTTCTCACAGATGTTCTAGTTCACGAATAACATCATTATCCACCACGGCCGACTGCCTCGTTTCATAAAGGTATTATAGAACAAGAGTTGTTTTTGGTTGAGAGGCTAGGCCTCTAGTGTTCGACGCATTTTGGCATAAGCTGATCCTAGCTATTCTTCTAAATCTGGCGGGCCGACGTATCATTTAATGAGGTCGATTCCGCCATTACACCCAATTGAAATCATAGGTAGGTTGGAAAGTATCAAAGTAAAACACACAATCGGGATATGATTTCAAATCGTTGAAGTTTTCTACTAGTATACATGTGGAGAGAAACTCGCTTGTGAGTATACCATGGCCAGATATTATGTTTTCATGTGGTTGCTCAACGTTGAGTACAAAGAAAGCTAACTCTGATCAGCGGTAAGTTTACTTCGCCTGAATCTTCGGCTTTTGCGGCACGGTGCTCGCCGTGATATCTTGAAAAGTGTTGGCAAATCCAGCTAGGTTTGGACTTCCTGGCTCTCGGAAGCACAGCCTAGGAGCGCTATGGCAAGGATTGAGATGATAAAGCTGAGAGAGAATTGGAGATTAAATCGGAGTCAATGGATTTATTAGAAAACATGTACTTTACCCGAAGTTTATGAAAGCGTCCTTGTGGGTTGAATGTCTTTCAAAATGTGTAAGATGAATAGCACAAACTGATTGAAAGGTCAAACTTACGTTAGGTTGCCTTTTATGAAGCCGCCCACACTACACCAAAGCATCGTTATAATCAACTTCACCAATGCATGTCAGAAACGATTGGAATCCCTCAATTCGGTGGCAACACCTGCTTCTACAGGATCCTGAGTGAAATTTTGTGTTTCGAGGATATTGTAGAATGGTAGTACAGAGGCTTGGGGGCCGTAATACTGTGTTGAATTGTGTGAAAAATGGGCACTCGAGATCGAGTAGAAGAATGTTATTTACCTGGTAAATGTCCAGAGGATCCATGAGGATGCCAGCAGCGTCCACATTGCTCTTTTGATTAGCCATAGAAAGGTTATTCGCGCCAGTGGTATTTCCTCCAGGTTCGCTCAGTCTTGCTTTGGCGGCTCAAAATTCATCTCGACGATAGTAGTCTCGTTTGTTTCGTTCAATGTCTCGTCGACATATCTACAAATCAAAAAGAATCATATAATCAATCAGGGTATGAGAGCAACGGTCCCACGAAAGAACCTTACTGAGTGACTTGAATACAATCGACAGAATAGTTCCTGGTCAGACGACGTTCTGCTGCTGTGTAATAGTTTGCCATGTCGACTTGGGCTTGTACAGGTGCAGAAGATGGATTTCGAATAAGCAGAAGCGCGGTTCTCATTCCAGGATAGGATGAACAGGAAAACCAACGAGCGGATCAAATGGTGCATGGATGAGCCAAATCTGGATGAGCGAATAAATTGGCAAAGAGTACAACGTCTTCCAGGGCCTTTTTCGGTGCTGAGGAACTGCCACCGATCTGCTGTGGCATTTTCCTGATGGGGAAGTATCACAACATAGGTAGATGTAAGAAAGAACTAAATGAATTACATTTACGGGAAGTGGCAGAGAGGCGCCATAAAAGCTGTGATCCAAGAGAATTGCGAGTCCTTTGTATTTTTTAGCAAGATGCATCACGGCAGTTGAGGCATGATATTCCTGTAATTCATGAGTATTATGGTTATTAAATATAAATATGAAGAAATTGGACACCTAGTAACGGTTCCGCGTTTTGCTCTCCAGAATCGACGACTTTTTAATCGAGGTGGGAGTCAGAAAAACATGAGAATAACAGTGAAAGAAGACAATTACTTGTGAAATACAGGTCCCACTCGTTCCCAATACGTTGCATTAACCCAATAGCGGTTGAGAAAAGTGGTGGTCTTGTTCATTAGGTGATCGATAGGAATCTACATGTAAGCAGTCAATTGAATTGGTTTTTATGGAGACATTAGGCCAATAACCTGGGTAAGACCGGGGGTCGTTTGCGTTCATTGTTTTGAGCAGAACCTTGCTTGTCCCAAACTGAGTGACACATCGTGACGTTGTTCAAGTTCTTCTGAACACTCATGCACATCCATCGATAACGGTTCAACAAGCTTTTGGATTCATCATTCTAGTATATAACAGCGTACAAAGGAGGAAGACATAGCAATAAGGTAACAACCAAGAAATCATGTCGACAGAGTTCGATCTCCAAGGAAAGAATCGCTCCTTCATATAGGCTCATTCGGCATCCGACCCAGACGAGATTGTATGAAAATCGTCGTCTTCGACCGACCCTGCAGAAGTATGTTAGCAACCCTTTTCACGAGATCGAGAAAGGTATGTACCTTCTTGTATCTCTGTACTGGTCGTCTCTGTGTCCTCGTTGGACACGGCAGTGGATGTCGATGTCGACATAGCGGATGCAGGTGTTGGTGGCTGCAGCACCGATGGAGGTATCATTGGGGTTACAGCAGGGGTATTGGGGCCCCCTGTGGCCGCGCTGCCTGCTGGGGGGTGTAGATGTCAGTGAAGAATCAATAAAGGATGGATTGTGAAATTAACGTACTTCCCATTGACAAGTCCGTGATAGGGACTTCATAGACAGAGACATCCTCAGTTTGCCTCCGAGTCCGTGAGGGACCCCTGTGATACGAGTTGGCCGACGATGGGTTCCTTGACGGGAGTCTTGATGACCCGCCAGTTCCTGGATTGTTACCAGCACCCATCCAGGCATCGCCTTGATGGGTGCTAACGGAATGACCTCTTCTGGTCATTCCTGACGATGCATGTATATTATGGTTTGGTTGTTGTGGCCCCGTCCTGGGGCGCCCTCCGCCGCGTTGATCGTGATATGGACCCGAGCTCGGAGGTCCCTGTTGACCCAGTCCCTGATACATAGAACCGGTCCAGAAGGGCAAGCCGTAGAATGGTTGCGCACCCCAGGGCATACCGTTTGCCTGCGATCCCGGGACGAACGGAGGGAAAAATTGTGGGAGAGGTAGTGGTTGTTGGTATGTTGGAGGGGGTTGGAACCATCGCGAACTCTGAGAGTTGGAGTTGGGATTGTTGTGTGTCATACTCAGTAGTAGGGGGTTGGGTGACTTGTGTCAGAGTTGAGGGGAGGGATTGCTGTCGTTCCTGCCATGGAATTATAGCCTTATATATGTGGTGCTTGTGTTCCTTGTTTGTCTATTTCGTACACAATTTGCTCACGAAATATTTTTCAGGACAGTGACTCGTTACCATCAAGATCTCATGAATCTGTACTACTTTGGCTTAGGCTTGAAGTCAACCCCTTTGGACTTGGTATGTTTTGTGACTTCTATCGTGGATAACGACGCTAAAATACATGTGTTTCTGAATGCAGGGAATGTTTTCAAATGAAATGAATCAAGCCTTTCACTCCCCATATCTCATGGTTTTCCTTCAAAGCACCTCCGTTTGTTGACTTGTCCATTTAGAAAGTTGGTACCTCAACAGGGGGTCACTTGGTTCACCGAACGGTTTTTGTTACATTAGTGTTTTTCGGGATCTATTTCATTATAGTTCATCGGAAGCAAAAAAAAAACTGGTTCGCATCTCTGGTTTTCATTATTGTAATGTACGAAAATCTTACGCTGCTACCTCCACCGAATACCTGTAAGTCCGTTGTTCAACACTGTAGTCTGTTGGCTTGGTGCTAATGAGTACTTTCGAAACACAAGGCTCCAGCCCATCAAAATTCATTTGTGCGTTATCTCCGTATAATCAATCCTTTATGAAATATTTACGTTTTAATCTCGACAACTATAGCCGCTGGCCTGCATGCATATTCCACGGCTGGTGGACTCATTTTATTGACACACAATTTAAAGGTGTTAGAACGAGGGTTGTTTTTGATTGACAGGCTAGGGTTCGACGGATTTGGCATAAGCTGATCCTAGCTATTTTCCATAAAGAAAGGCGTTTTGACCCTAATCGCGGCTAGAGATCTTTTCATAGAGGCAGTAGCAGCTCCTGGGGTCGTAGGCCAACACTATGCTTTTGTGTGAGGCCAACGCTCCACTACAGCATTTCCCCAACTCGCCGTTCTGCTTTGGCCCTATACATCAGAGAAAATATCATGTACCGAAAAACGAACTGATCGATGAAGCAGCGCCAGAAAGCTGTAAGACGCTAAATAACCTTCGCAGCACCCAAACGTCTCCTTCACTGCCTCCCAACTCGAAAACATTGTTGCTAAGCTCACGATATCTACCATTGCGATCCAATCACTCAGTCGCAGAGCACACAAACCATGCGCTAGATAGTCAGGTCATCCGCGCCAGTGGCATTTCCTTCAGGTCAGCTCAGTCCCGCTTTTAGCAGGTTAGGTTTCATCTCACGATAGTGGTCTCCTTTGTTCCGTTCAATGTATTGTCGACATATCTACAGATCTAAAAAAATAAAATATAACCAATGCGGGGATGACAGCCATAGTCCAACGAAAGAACCTTACCAAGTGACTTGAATACAATCGGCGAAGCAGTTCCTGGTCAGACTGCGTTCTGCTACTTTGTAATAGTTTGCCATGTCGACTTGGGTTTGTACAGGTGCAAAAGACGCAAAGACGATAGATGGATTTCAAATAAGTAGAAGCGCGGCTTTCATTCCAGGATAGGATGAACAGGAGAACCGACGAGCCGATCACATGCTGTAGTTGAGGATGGATGAGCTGAACGTGGATGAGCAAGTGGGTTGGCAAAGTTGAGGAATTGCCACCGATCTGCTGTGGCATTTTCCTGACGGAGAAGTATTAGGTAGGTGTAATAGAAATAAATGAATTACACTTACGGGAAAAGAGAGGCACCATAAAATCTATGTTCCCAGAGAATTGCGAGTCCTTTGTATTTTTCAGCAAGACGCGTGATGGCTGACGAGTCGTGATAATTCCTGTAGTTCATGATTATTATCTTTATCAAATGTAAACACGAAGAAATTGGACACCTAGCTATAGTGACGGTTCCACGTTTTGCTCTCTAGAATCAAAGACTTTTTATCGAGATGGAAGTCAGAAAACAATGGGAATAGTAGTGAAAGAAGATAATACTGACGAAGTACAGGTGCTTGATTGGTGTGGGGTGGCCGGAGATATAATTTCGGCCAAAATGTTACCTCCAGCCGAAATTGATTTAAATACTGCAGTGTTCCTCACTGGTATCCTAAGACGTACAAGAGATCGGTCCCGTCCCTGAACGAAGATGTCACCTAGGAAAGGAGTACGGCACCCACAAACGTGGATTTTTTGTTCTTAAATAAAGCCGCGTTCATATTAGTTATGTCATACTTGAGCCAGGGGCATTTAACAGCACTCAACAAATTGATGTTTAACTATAAGAAATCGGAAAACAAGGCTTAAACTAGATTCTTGGAGTACTTACCTCATGGTTTCATTAAAGTATTGCGGCGTACCGAGAGTTGTATCTGTTCATTTTTTGCGTTATTTTGAGCAGAATTGTTGTATGCACCAACCCTAAACTGGTTCTCATTGCCATTTTTGGATTCGTCTAAATGACACCCTGTCACAGTGTGTGACATTGTCAAGGGTCTTCTGAACACTCACGTCCATCGATAACACTCCTATCGCAGTCGACGACATTTGGGAATCAAGATAATGTCATTCTACTAATATGCAGCATATAATATTGTACAGAACGAGGAAGGCATAGCACAAAGGTACCGACAAAAAGATCATGTCCGCTGATTGACCGAACCCGAATCCCCCAGGGAATGGATCACTCCTTCAATAACGCTATTCGGTATCCGATCCAGACGAGATCGTATCGTAATCCTCGTCTTCGACCGACCCTGCAAAATATATCAGCAAACGCTTTTCGCAAAATCAAAAAAGATACGTACTTTCTTGTGTATCTGTGGTCTGTGCGTCCTCGTCAGACACCCCAGAGGTGGCTGACGATGTGGATGCAGTGGGTGCAGGTGTTGATGACTGCGGCGCGGGTGGAGACACTGTTGGAATGACAGCGGGGCCGTTCGAGCCCCCTGTAGTCATGTTACCTGCTAAGGGATGTGAATGTCAATGAAGAATTGATAAAGGATGGATTGGGAAATCAACATACTTCCCACCGGCAAGTCCATGAGAGGGACTTCGTAGACTGAGATGTCCTCAGTACGCCTCCGAATCCGGGAAGCAGCGGAACGAAGCCTGTTGTTCGAGCTGGCTATTGATAGGTTCCCTGACGGGGGTCTCGATGCCCCGCCATTTCCTGCGTTGTTGCCAGCGGAATGGTCTCCTACGACCATCTCGGATAACTCATGTAAATTGGCATACGGTGTTGACCCCGTCCTGTGGAGCCCTCCGCCGCGTCGATTGCGACTCGGGCCCGAGGTTGGAGGTCGGTCTTGATGCCATCCGGTTGTTCCCTGGTACACAGGGCCAACCCAGAACGGCGAGCCGTTGAAGGGTTGCACACCCCACGGCATGGTGTGGACTTGTGATCCCAAGGCGAAAGGAGAAAAGATTTGTGGGAGAGGTGGTAGCTGTTGATTTATGGGCGGTGGTTGATACCATGGCCAGGTTGGAGAGTTGGAGTAGGAGTAGGGGTTGGAGTTGGAGTAGTAGTAGTAGTAGTAGTAGGAGTTGGAGTGCGAGTTGGAGTGCGACATACGTGGTAGTAGGGGTTTGTGTCAAAACTGAGGGAAGGGATCCTACCATGGGATTATAGCTTTATATATGCGGTGCTTGTGTTCCTTGTTTGTCTATTTCGTACACAATTTGCTCACAATTTTATTTTTTTTCAGAACAGTGACTCGTTACCATCAAGATCTCATGTGTACTACTTTGGCTTAGGCTTAAGCCAACCCCTTTGGACTTGCTATGTTTTGTGACTTCTGTCATGGATAACGACGCTAGAATACATGTGTTTCTGAATGCAGGAAACATTTTCTAATTAATGAATCAAGCCTTGGAATCATGGTTCGCCCCCATTTTTTTGACTCGTCCATTTAGACTGTAAGTCTTCTGTTCATTTTGGTCTAGTTGCTGGTGAGTACTTTCGAAACACAGGGCTCGAGCCCATCAAAACTCATTTGTGCGTTATCTCCGTTTATCCCTTTATGAAATATTTTAATATTTATGTTTTAGTCTCAACACTTCAGCCGCTCAAAGCCACTGATGTGTATGTACCTATATCCCGAGATTATCGCCCCCTCACATATGTTCAGTTCCCGAGTAAAATCGTCAAGTGTGGCTGACCTTACACGCTGCTGCCTCGTTAATGTTCAAACACTTTTTGTATCCAGCCTCGTCATTTCAAATTTAACAATCACTGGCATCCATGTAATGTTTCGCCAAGATTTTCACACATGTTCTAACTAGTATAGTTCCCGAGTAAAAGTCGTCACCCACGGCCGGCCGCCTCGTTTCATTGACACACAATTTAAAGGTGTTCTTCTTTTCTTAGAACAAGGGTTTTGTTCTGGTTCAGAGGCTAGGGTTCGACAGAATTTAGCATAAGGCGATCCTAGCTATTTTTCTAAATCTGGTGGGTCGGTCTATCATTTAAATTCCGGGGATGGGGTCGATTCTGCCGTTACACCCAGTTGGAATCGTTGAAAATTGCGAATATACCATGGGCCAGATAACATTTTTTCACGCGGTTGCTCAACGTTCAGTACGAAGAAAGCCAACTCTGATAAATGGTAGCATATGTAGAAGGGACGACTCGCCTGAATCCCTCTCTCCCTCAGCACATATGGACCGCCTCGGCAGGCCAATAACTTCTGCGGCGGTTACAGACCTCTTCATAAGGTTGGTAGTAGTTCCTTCGGTCGTAGGCCAACACTGCGTTCTTGTGTAAGTGTGAGTTCAATGCTCCAGTGCAGCAACAACTTGAGCTCCCAGTTGCAGTCACCAATGGGTGCTGCAAGGCGGAAAGCCCACAACCTATAATAATGATGGGGTTTAATATATCATATACCGAAAAACGAACCAAATAATTTACCTATGCGGATCCGTGAAGAAGCGCGAGAAGTTGTAAGACGCTAAACACCCCTTCGCAGCACCCAACGTCTCCTTCACTGCCTCCCAACTCAAAAACACCGTCGCCAAGCCCACTATATCTACTATTGCAATCCAATCACTCAGTAACAGAGCACACAAACCATTCGCTAGATAGTCAGGTTATCTGCACCAGTGGTATTTTTCCTCAGGTCTGCTCAGTCTTCCTTTTAGTAGGCTAAATTTCATCTCATGATAGTGGTCTCGTTTGTTTCCTTCAGTTCTTGTCGACATATCTACAGATCGAAAAAAAAACATGATTAATCTGGGGATGAGAGCCATAGTCCCACAAAAGAACCTTACCGAGTGACTTGAATCCAATCGGCGGAGCAGTTCCTGGTCAAACTACGTTCTGATGCTGCGTAATAGGTATGCAATGTCGACTTGGGCTTGTACAGGTGGCAGAAGACGCAATGATAGTAGTATATTTTGGATACGCAGAAGCGCGGCCCTCATTCCAGGATAGGACGAAAAGGAAACCCGACGAGCGGATCAGATGGTGTAGTTACAGACAGATGAGCTGAATTTAGATGAGTGAATGAATTGGCAAAGAGTAGAACGTCTTGTTCGGTGCCACCAATCTGCTGTGGCATTTTCCTGACGGAGAAGTATTAACATAGGCAGGTGTAAGAAATAAATGAATTACATTTATGGGACAAAGGCAGAGAGGCGCCATAAAAAAATCTGTGTTCCCAGAGATTTGCGAGTCCTTTGTTTTTTTTAGTAAAGCGCATGACGGCGGCAGACAAGCCATGATATTCCTGTAATTCATGAGTATTATTTTTTATTAAATATAATGCGAATAAATTGGATACCTGAAGGTAATATGGAAGTAACGGTTCCACGTTTGCTCTCCGGAATCAAAGACTTTTTTTATTGAGGTGGAAATTAGAAAAGGATGAGGAGAATGGTGAAAGAAGTCAATACTCACAAAACACAGGTCGATAGCGGTTAGCAAAGTAGCGGGGTGGTCTTGTTCATAAGGTGATCGATATCTACATGTAAGCAGTCAGATTTATGTGGGGACATTAGGCCAATAAGAGGTGTCGTGCCTCATTATTTTGAGCAGTTGAACGACGGCCTAAACCGTGACTGCTACTTTTGGATTTTTCCAAGTGACCGTGACGTTGTCAAGTTCACTCCCGCACGTCCATCGATAACGTTTCAATCTCGTTCAAAGACCTTTTGGATTCATCAATCTAGCATATAACCGTACAACGGAGGAAGACATAGCACAAACATACCAACAAAGGAATCATGTCTGCTGATTCGGTATCCGACCCAGACGAGATTTTATGATAATCATCGTCTTCGACCGACTCTGCAAAAGTATCAAAAAAGATACGTACCTTCTTGTATATCTGTGTTGGTGGTTGTCTCTGGGTTCTCGTCGGACACCCAAGAAGTGGCGTATTAGCGCATGCAGGTGTGGATGGCTGCGGCGCGGATGGAGATACTCTTGGAATTACAGCAGGGCTGGTCGAGCCCTCTGTAGTCGTGCCTCCTGCAAAGGGATAGTAATGTCAATCAAGAATTGATAAAGGATGTATCGCGAAACCAACGTACTTCCCAAGTCCACAATAGGGACTTCATAAGCGGAGATATGTTCGGTATCCAGGAGGTACCCGAACACCTGTGGTACGATTTGGCTGCTGATGGTACCCTGATGGGGGATCTCGATACCCTGCCAGTTCCTGGGTTGCCAGCGCCCATTCAGACATGGCCTGGATGTGTGGTAGCGGAACGATCTCTTGTGATCCGTTCCCGACGATATGTTTGTCTTTTGTTGTGGTTGTTGTGCCCCCCTCCTGCGGCGCCCTCCGCTGCGTTGATTGTGACTCCAGCCCGAGCTTGGAGGTCAATCTTGATCCTGTTGAGCCGTTCCCTAATACACAGGGCCAATCCAGAACAGCAAGCTGTAGATGGGTTGTGCACCCCAGGACATAAGGTTTGCCTGCGCTCCCAAGACGAATGGAGAAAAAAATTGCAGCGGAGGTGGGGGCTGTTGTTTCATTGGAGGGGGTTGGGACCATGGTGAAGTCTGAAAGTTGGAGTTTTTGTACGTCATGCCAAATCGTAGGGTGTGTTGTGTGACTTGTGTCAAAGTTGGGAGTGTCGTCCCTGCCATGGGATTATAGCCTTATATATGTGCTGCTTGTGTTCCTTGTTTGTCTATTTCGTATACAATTCGCTCACAAAATATTTTTCAGGACAGTGACTCGTTCCTATTAAGATCTTACTTTGGCTCAGGCTTCAGCCAACCCTTTGGACTTGCTATGTCTTGTCGTGGAAAACGATGCTCAAATACATGTGTTTCTGAGTGCAGGGAACATTTTCTAACTCTTGAATCAAGCCTTGTATTCTCATGGTTTGCCTCACAGCCCTCTCAATACACCTCCATTTGTTGACTTGTCCATTTAGACAGTTGGTACCTCAACACAACTAGTAGTAGTCACCTCGTTCACCCAACGGTTTTTAGTGTTTTTCCGAATCTGTTATGTACGTATATCCCAAGATTTTGCCCCCACAGTATATGTTCAGTCCGACTAATATCGTCAAGCGCGGCTGACTTTACACTCTGCTGCCTTATTAATACTCGAACACCTTTTGTATCCATCTCAAAGCGAACAGCCATTGGCATCCATGTAATGTCTCGCGAAGGTTTTTCACCTTCTCACACATGTTCTAGTTCTGGAATAGCATCGTCATCCATGGCTGGCCACCTCGTTCATTGACACACGATTTAAAGGCATTATCCCTTTCTTACAACCAAGGTTGTTTTGGTTGAGAGGCTAGGTTCGACGAATTTTGGCATAAGCCGATCGTATAGCCATTTTTATAAATCCGGCGGGCCAACGTATCACTAAATTCCAGGAATGGGGTCGATTTCGCCAGTACACCCAGTTGAAATCATAGGTAGGTTGGAAGGTATTAAAATGAAACACACAATGGGGCTTCATAACAATTTCAAATCGTTGGGGTTGGGAATCTACTAGTATACATGATCAGCGGTAGCATATGTAGCAAAGGACGACAGCAACGAGTTTCCTTCGCCTGAACCCCTCCCCCCCTCGGCTTTTACAGCATGGTGCTCGCCGGCGGGCCAATAACTCCTGCCGCGGTTACAGATCTCTTCACAAGGGCAGTAGTAGCTCCTTGGGGTCGTAGGCCAACACTACGCTCTTGTACAGCATTTTTTCCGCCGTTCTGTCTTGGCCCTATCAGAGACTGACTCAACAACATCAACCTCGAAGCTCCAAGTAGGCCCATAACCTAGGAATTATCATGAGTCTTAAATACAAAAAACGAACCAAACAATTTACTTATGCTGATCGACCCAAGAAGCGCCTGAACGCTGTAAGACGCTAAACAACCCTTCGCAGCACTCAACGTCTCTTTAACTGCCTGCCAACTCGAAAACATTGTTCCCAAGCTCACGATATCCACTATCGCGATCCAATTACTCAGTGGCAGAGCGCACAAACCATTCGCGAGATAACATCCTGCATGAAAGTTATAAGCTTTATCCCTCAAATCGTCGCACGTCTTGACAGCAACTAACCCTGCTTGGATAGCTTCGAGTGCTAGTGCGCATATTTGAATTTCTCACAGTATCTATAGCTAATGGGATGGTCGATGGGTCCGCAGTGATATCGGGCCTCGAGACCAGTCTGGGTAAAATGAATAATGCCCGTATGGTGGATCTGAACATTTATTCCCTGACAGTGGCGATGTCTCGAAGAGCGTTGGAAAATCCAGCTGGGTTGGAACTTCCTGGTTCTCGCAAGCGCAGCCTAGGAGTGCTATGGCAAAGATTGAGATGATAAAGCCGAAATAAAATTGGAGATTAAAAAAAATCGGAGTCAATGAACTTATTAGAAAACATGTGCTTTACCCTAAGGCTGGTTGAATGTTCGAACACAGACCTTCAAAAGGTGTAAGATGAGTGAAAAGGTCATACTGCGGGAGATTATATTTGTATTTTCGGCAAGCCGCCCACATCGCGCCGGACTACTATAAAATACATGCGCAGAACATGATGATCATGAAGAAATCCATCGATAGATGGACCCTATGCTCTCAACGTCAACTATTACCGGCCGCCAACACCTGTGTGGGAGAAGAATAACTGGTTGTCAATAGTTAACAATGCTACAAAATCCATCGAGTATCAGAGCCAAGGGAGAGGCTAGCACAAGACTAAATATCATGATAATAACATCGAAGATACACCAAAAACGTTTCATCGCGCTATCCATTTCGAAGACGTCGACTCAATGCGCAAGTCCACATTCAGTCCTTGAGGAAAGCGCAAACTATCACATTAGGTCAACCACATAAACCTTGATCTTGTCGACGTCGCCCCATGGCCTTCAACACGGCCTTCCATAAGACATCATCCCCCAAGCATTTAAATATTTCACTACAGAACAACTGTTCTGACAAAAAAAAGTCAACCAGGTATTCATTGAAAAGGTTGTTTTGGCTCGTTCTCAGTACTACTTAGATAGAAGGGAAGCAAGAAAAGGGACGCGATGAGCCAATCAAGAATCAGGTATATCCCGGCTTTGAAGTTAGGTCTTGAGCCAGAACTGGTTGTCGCCACCGTTGCATGGGGAGGTCTGCACTTGCTCGCCATTAGTAGTTGACGAAGTCGGTATGTCGAGGCATAGATCTAAGTTTGAGGTTGTTAACCAGCCATGAGTGAATCAATACAGTTGGAGTAGAAGGATAAGAAACACACTTGTGCCATTTAGTTGGATAGGGCCACCGAAATCGGTGAAATTCCACTGCTGCTGTGGAGCTTCGTTGCATCCCGAGATCACCACTTTGTTACCGGTATCAACTGTGAAAGAAAGGATAATCAGAACTTGGTATTTGAACTATCAAAAACAGATGCACTGACCGTTAATAGCATCTAAACAAAAATTCGTGTTTGTCAGTCCGATTTCCGCAGGTCCAGTGGACATCGTCCAATTTTGTGCGGCGGATTCGTTGCAATCATAGCTAGAAAATAAAGTTTAAATTCCATCAGTTGCTATCGTCATTAACTTTCGTTCAATCAAAGTAAACCAACATCTGAACGGGCGTTCCATCCTGAAAGATGCCATTTCTCACATCCAAACATCCCGAGGTAGCGAAAGAGAAAATAGCGCCAGGAGAACCTTGCGCACTGGCAGGTGCGATGCTAGTGACGATGAGAGAGAGAAGAGTGGCGTGGAGCATCTTCATCATGATGGTGATCTTTGGAATATGTAGTAACACCGCGTTGAGGACTCGAGGGGTGCTGCTGTTTAACAACCTTTCAATACGCTATTTATGCTGAGTCGCTCTGGTACCAGATTATATCCCACATTGACCCATTGGCAGTCAATTGGAATCTGGTGCAAGTCGAGATCGTTCTGGACCGGTTTTACGACACCCTATGAATTCAAGAATTGTGATTCGAGGCTTAGTGAGATCTGGTAAGTAGTATACGGAGGTTTAAATCGCTCACTTACATTGGTGAATTCGTGACTGCTAGTACTAGTTGACTGGAGAATTAGAAACTCAAGAATTTAGTTTGACAGCAACTAGACTAAGTCAGCGTTCTAGACTTTTTTTCCCCTTTTTTGACGGCGATTGGTAAGTAGGCCAAAAGTTCAACGTTCGGCGCTCAATTCTCCTCGTAGCCACCTTGCAGACTACAAAAAGTGGCGACGGCGGAAAATGGATATTGGACGTTCAATATTCAATTCCTGCTGTCGTCACTTACACGTTGACACTGCGAGTGTCTCACCACCACCGGCGGTACGCGTTGCAAGTTGCAACTACAAAAATCTGCAAGCCTCATTATAATTTTTAGTTAATTATTACATGGGAAAATTACACGACCTACCTTCGATAGAATCCGAGGAGAAAGAGATCAAAAAAAGTGAGTAGTGCCAAAGGGGATCAAGAATGCCGGGTTGAATGGAACAGTTGAAGATGAGAATTCGGACAAGAAAAACACAAATCTGGTGACCACTGTGAATTGATACAGGTATCGACATGACGGAACTTAGATCCGAACCCCAATACTGGCGGCCTGTCAGAAATGGTTCCATACTATCCATACTCGACTCACAAGGCAATGTATGTAATGGACCTTTTTTTGCTATGAGCGTTACTAGTATTCTGTCAGTATCAAGATGTACAAACCCTACCATGTGTTGGGCGCAAAGAAAGTGTTGCAAACCGCATTTAACAGCAGTGCTCCGAGTCGAGAAGTAGAGTCGTGTGAATTTTCTTGTACGAAAAATATTACTACCTCTTTACGTCCACCTTCTTCTCTCACTACATCCCTAATTCTTACACCAGCTAACCTACTATCTATCTCTTTCTCACTCGCATTTATACCTGCGTCAACCTTCTGTTCACTTAGTCAACACACGCTATTCCCAATTCATACAGGATGCCATGATTCCCATGAACGACAACAAGCAAGTCTCTAGAATGCGAAAACAGAGCTAGTTCAGCTATGTAACGACCTAAGGATAGCTTCTGAGATCTGAAGGTTCATCATAGAGCTGCGCAAACGCATCAAGATTTGTCTTACCGAAAATCACGCTATAGGGCACTATACCCAGCGCAACGAAGACGAAATCGTCAGCATTCGCCATCACTACAGCCCACAGAGCATCAGCCGTCACCTCGTGCATCTCCTTCGCCAAATTTGACATACGTTTCAGCCTCGCCTTGAAGGTATCACTAGTCTCCTCAATCAATCAACTCACCTCAGTCAATCAACTCTCCTTCTAGGCAATCGACCCTATTTTCGATTCGGCCATTGCAACCTGTATCATCATCTAGTAGCGCCATAGGAGGTTGGGGTTGGAATGTATCTTCTAGCACGCCAATACCAATAAAGCAAAGGTCGGTATCATCGACGATGTACATGCTTGGACTAGGTACTTCTCTGATGATGACTGCAGCTCGTTCGCGTGGTACCAGTAACTCGAGTACTGGGTTGCAAACGAGTGGTGATCCAGCGGCCACGGTGGAGGTAGGGGTGGAATCTGTCAGTGAGATGCGGCTGAGAGGGCTAATAGGTTTTGTCAATGTCGGACAACGTGACAAACCTTACAAGTGTTGATGGAGATGAACCTGAGATGGAAATAGAAGAAGATGAACAGGATGTCGATTTCGAATAATTCTGGATAGGTTGGTTCACTGGAAGAATCGTGACCATGATTAACCGCTGGTTAGATGGAATTTATATTTGATATCATCACTTTCTTCCGCACTCACGTCCTGCGATTTTACAGTTTCACACACAGTTCCCGACGCTGCCAACCCTCTTTCTATTTAAATTTCTTTCCTTTCGCTTGACCTCTTCTGACAACAATGTAATCAAACGTTCCTGGACGGTCTACCATCTTCGACTCAAGTTAATAATGTGAACAAGTACGGCGGGTGGGATATGAATCCCTCGAATATGATGTTTTCTAATTGTGAATGTACGTTTCACTAGTGCTTTTTATCCTTCAGATACCAAAATATTACCTTGGTTCGTTCAAGTTGATCCATGAAGTCCTCAAGTATTCCTAGCACCCGAAATTATTGGGCAAGGTGAACTCGTATACTTGTGTGGCATACCAAAGAGGATCACATGGATCGTACTCAATTCTTAAACGGATACATCAAACTCGTAGAGATCTGCTTTGCTATTCTCGCCTGCAATCCAGGATCTAGTTGATAGTAAGTTCCTTAGGTAGATATAACGTGTGAATTTTCGATGAATACGACAATTACCATGGTCAAAAGTCGAAGAAAAAAACACACCACACTCTGAACAGTATTGCCACAACCACGAACGATCGTGAACAGAATCATCCGCAGATCGAGGTATAGCGTATATCGTTATAATCAATATCACTAATAGTTGTAAAAAATAATTGGAATCTATTTTAAATTCCAAATTCGGTGACAACGGCCGCTTCTACAGGATCCTGATTGACATTTTGTGTTTCGAGGATATTTCAGACCGGAAGTTGAAAGAGGCTTGGAATCCATAATACTGTGTTGTGTCGTGTAATAAATAAGCACTCGAGGAGATCGAGTAGAAGATTAGTATTTACCTGGTGAAAGCCCAGAGGATCCATGAGGACGCCAGCAGCGTCTACATGGCTCGTTTATTGGCAACCGTGGAAGTCAAGTTATTCGCGCAAGTGGTATTTCCTTCAGGTCCGCTCAGTCTTTCTTTTATCAGGTTAAATTTCATCTCAACGATGGCTATCCCGTTTTTCCGTTCATTGTCTCCTCGATATATCTACAGATCGAAAAAAAAACCATATAATCAATGTGGGTATGAGAGCCACAGTCCCACTGCACAAAAGAAGCTTACCGAGTGACTTGAATCCAATCGGCGAAGCAGTTCTACTCTCTTCTGCTTGCCCTGGTCAACTTGGGCTTGTACAGGTGCAGAAGCCCAAGACGCAAAAATAGTAGATGAATTTCGAATACACAGAAGCGCGGCTCTAATTCCAACTAGGACGAACAGGAAAACCGAAGAGTGCATGAGAAGAATAAAACGTCCAGTGGAAGCTTGTTCGGTGTTGAAGAACTGCCACTGACCTGCTGTGGTATTTTCCTGACGGAGAAATATTATAACCATCGGTGTAAAGGAGAAATAGATGAATCACATGCACTGGTAGAGAGGCGCAGTAAAATCTGTGTTCCAAGAGAATTGCCAATCCTTTGTATTTTTTTTGGCAAGGATGCATGACGGCAAACAGGCCATGATATTCCTATACTTAATTCATGAGTATTATGTTCATAAATCGTACGAAGAAATTGGATACCTGAAGGTAATACGGAAGTAAAGGTTCTGCGCTTTGCTCTCCAGAATGAAATACTTTTTTATCGAGGTGCAAGTCAGAAAAGAATGAGAATAATGAAAGAAGATAATACTTACTCACGAAATACAGGTCCGCCTTGTTCCTAATACGTTCCAATATTGCTTGAGAAAAGTTGTTCGTAAAGTGATCGATAAGAATCTAACATGTAAGCAGTCTAAATTGTTTATGGGGAGATATTAGAGTGATATTAGTGTTGGAATTTATTGAACTCAGGGATTAAGTATTTGATAATACGATTCACGTTTGGCCAGCGCGGGTCGAGCGCCTTGCAAACGAGTGAGTAAAACGGTACACTACTACTACTACTCATATCCTATCATGCTTACTAATCATTCCTAATCGGGAAGACCTTTTCTAATGCTCGAAAATATTCAACACACCCCCTCGAGCATTGCAAAGCTCGAAACTATGCACCCCCATAAACCAATAATAACCATCCCCCAACCCATGAGAGATCTGAGTAAGCCTAGTTTGTGGCAAAAATCAAGTGATGAGGTGAAAAACGAGTGTTGATGATTTGAATGAAATGAATGTAGCCAATGGATGAAAGAATGTGTTGTAGTGTGTCTGTGGTGCCTCGAGGTGTGAAAGGAATTGTTTGAGAATGAAAAAACTGTGTTGTTACAAACTCGTTCAGCGGTGTTGGCACTTGCCCCCATTCTGAGTGGTCAGAGGTGCATCTTGCACTTGCCCTCAACTCGGGTGGTCAGAGGTGTTGCACTTAACGGTTCCAACCCTTCCCCATCTTCCAATCCAACCTTCAAACCCTCCTCTGCACAATCTGATCCTAAACCTCCCATCCATCTCCCAACAGCAACCTGCTGCTCCCTAGGTAAATGCTGGTGAGTGTTGTTGTGATCCCTTGAGTGCTTCTGAGTGGTGAGGACTTCGAAATGCCTGCAAGTCAAACAGGGCTTCGATCGTCGAGATTGCGAACGTCGAGTACTGAGTTCCAATTCCGAGACTTCGAACCGGCTTTTTAGGACGGGTGCCACCCGCGACTCGTTTGTGTTGGAATTTATTGAACTCAGGGATTAAGTATTTGATAATATGATTCACGTTTGGCCAGCGCGGGTCGAGCGCCTTGCAAACGAGTGAGTAAAACGGTACACTACTACTACTACTCATATCCTATCATGCTTACTAATCATTCCTAATCGGGAAGACCTTTTCTAATGCTCGAAAATATTCAACAATTAGACCAATAAGACCGAGAGTCGTGCCTGTTCATTGTTCCCGTTATTTTGATCCATAATCTCTGACAAACAGCATTGCCATTTCTGGACCCCCAAGTGACACTGTGACATTGTGAAGTTCTTCTGAATTCTCATATCCATCGATAATGCTCCTATCTCATTCAACAACCTTTTCAATTCAAGATAATATCATTCTATGTGGTGTATAACGTCGTACAAAGTGAGGAAGGCCATAGAAAAAAGGTACCGACAAAAGAACTATGTATGCTCATTGGATAATTTGGATCGATGAAATTGAATCTCCAGGGATTCAATACCGTATCCAACAGACGAGATCGTATGGTAATCAGGTAATCATCGTCTTTGACCCAACGCTGCAAAATTCTGTTAGCAATGCTTTTCACGAGATCAAAAAAGATACGTACTTTCTTGTATATCTGTGTTGGTGGTCATTTCCTCGGCCTCGTCGGACACCCCATAAGTAGCAGCCAAGGTCGAGGTCGATGGGTATGTTGGTGGCTGCAGCGCGGATGGAGAGATTGCTGGAATTACAGCAGGGCTGTTCGAGCGTACTGTAATCGCAGCCCTGCAAAGGGATGTTAATGTCAATCAATACAGGATGGGTTGCGAAATCAACGTACTTCCCAAGTCCACGATGAGGACTCGATACGCCGAGATATCCCCGGTAAGCACCAGAGTCCGGGAGGGATCTGAGCGACCCCTCTTGTATCTTTTTTCTACTTCTGTTTGGTTAGTTGCAGCCGGCTGATGGGTTCCCTGACGGGGGGGTTTCGATGCCTCTCACCAGTTCCTGTGTTGTTGCCAGCATCCATGGTGGCCATGGATGCTATTGGAACGATCTCTTCTGATCGTTCCCAACATAACATGTTTATCGGTATTAGTCTTGAGCTCCCCATCCTGGGGCGCCCTCTGCCACGTCGATTGCGACTTGGGCTCCAGCTTGGAGGTCGATCCCGATGTTGTTCAGCCGTTCCCTGATACGCAGGGCCAATCCAGAACGACAAGCCGTAGAAGGATTGCGCACCCCAAGGCATAGTGTAGGCCCACAAGTACAAGACGAACGGAGAGAAAAGTTGCGGGACAGGTAATAGCTGTTGCTTCGAATGTGTTTTGGATTATGGTGGGGTCTGAGAGGTTGGATGTAGTAGTAGGGCGTTGTGTCAAAGCTGAGGGGAGGAATTGCCAATACCGTCATCCCTGCCATGGGATCGCAGTCTTATATGTGGTACTTGTGTTCCTTGTTTATCTATTTCGTACACATTTTACTCACAGAATATTTTTCAGGACAGTGACTCGTTCCCCATCAAGTCATGGATGTGTACTACTTTGACTTAAGCTTAAGCCAACCCCGTTGGACTTTCTATGTTTTGTCGTGTTGTAAGGAACGGAAATTGTTCAGACGCGTATTTCGCAAGCGTATCCCGTTTTAGCAATACGTCACGCGTGACTTTTCCCATTCCGGAAAAGTGACGCGCACGGGAAAAGGAGCACGGGCAGCAACGGGCTCGCGCGATGGAAATGAAAATGAAGACAGCTAAAAATGAGCTAGCATGCTCTCAAAAATTAATTAAAGAAAAACAATTTTCTTTAAGGATCAATAACGCTAGTAAATTTCATTTTAAAATTTCCTTCATCCTAGGTATAAAAGTAGCAGAGTTTTATCGTAGAAAGGAGAGTGGAACAGCCCACCATTTAGCTAGCCTCGGATCTCTTATCTCATTCTCAAAAGGAGATCTAACAAATCTCTTTACTACAATTTCTCTTTCAAAAATACAAAACACGTTACATATACGAGTTCGCAACTGCATAAGCCGTCTATGCAGTCGAAAAAGATTATGTTTATTAAGTGTTTTCTGATCCTTCGGATCAGAAAACGAGAAGTAATTGATGATATGTATTTAGAGATAGAGGAACTGGGAATAGGTTTTTCGACTGAAACAAGTGCCAGTACCTATGAGAAAAGCAATCTAAGATGAGCTGTGATGGGCGGGAGGGTCCAAGCAGCAAGAAAATCTGAGATGATTGATATAGGTCTATGACATATTGTGTCGAGTCACGGAAACAGATTTGAAAAAGGTTGATGGAGAGGCCAAAGTTGAAGTGAGGAGGACTGCTGCGAAAAAGGGAGAGGAGGGTGGGCAAAAGAAAGAGAGAGCTGCTCTGATGTCGAGCAGTGAAGTCTAACGCGAGGTTGTTGTGGTGGTGACAAAGAAAAAGATAGTCACGTCACAACTTAGATCTTTGCGTAGACAAGATTCTAGGTTCGCACTCCTTCCTCGTGTTCTCTTAGAATAAAATCTATGTGGTTGAAAAAGATTATGTTTATTAAGTGTTTTCTGATCCTTCGGATCAGAAAACGAGAAGTAATTGATGATATGTATTTAGAGATAGAGGAACTGGGAATAGGTTTGGGCAAAAACCCGAAGGGTTTTTCGACTGAAACAAGTGCCAGTACCTATGAGAAAAGCAATCTAAGATGAGCTGTGATTCCCGGGTATAAGGAGTCCAGTGACGCGACAAGCGAAGTCTTAGATGCCACAATTTAAGGAAATGGGCGGGATAAACAAAATACTCACTAAGTGTCAAATCCTAACGAGGTGGGGGCATGGTATATCGGGTGAAAGCATCCATGATCGGGGTGCCCTGAATATAGGGTGCGATGATTACTGCGTGCTGACGCAAGTAGACGAGGAATGCCTCACTAGACCACCTCCCAATAGACTTAACAACGTCGAAAGGAACTCCCCGCAGAAGGTACTCGAGCGTAGCGCCGATGCGGATGCCATGACCCTTTAAGGATTTGACACCCAGTTCAACAGCTGCCAAGTTGATGCGTTTGAGAAATTCGCCTCGGGTGAGAGGACAAAGTCCTTGAGGGTGCCTCCAAGCGAACAAAGCTTTGTCAGCTGGCGGGTTGTTGATGCTGAGGTGGTTTGTGAGAGCAGCCTGGGGATCAGCTGGGCCTTCTTGGGCAGACCAGTAAACGTCCTCCCCGCTGGGAGATGATTTCGTGCGAGGCAAGGCAAATACGGTCACCTGAAAGCCATGTTGATCTTGGTTGCGCCTGATGTCGGATGGTTTGACATGTAGGGTATGGGTGAAAGCCTTTAGGGAAGGGACCGTGAATTCTCCAAGCCGGGCCGCCGAGAAGAAGGTGGTCGTCAGACAAGCGAAGACGGCCGCGTCTAGAGGGGTGGCCAGATCGAGCTTTCCCGCGATGGAGATGACCGTGGCCAGAGTCAAAGGGGCCCGTTTTGGTCTTTTGGATGAAGGAGGAGCTAGTAATGAAGCCCCATCGAGAGCTGCCTTCATCTCAGCCAAGTTCATGTTCCAAGGGGCACCATGC